>CM048057.1:1537500-1922500 GCA_026259375.1 Verasper variegatus
AGTGTTTTCTTGTTCCAGGATTCATTAACGAGGCCATAAACTCTCATAATGACCTCCAGAGGATATTTCCTCCCTCAGTTACAGGGTTAGAATGTTTGAACCACCAGGACGTTCATCTGGTGCATTTGAACTAGTGTGAAGTACTGTGTTGTACTGTAGTACTGTGTAGTACTGTAGTACTGTAGTACTGTGGAGTACTGTAGTACTGTAGTACTGGAGTACTGTGGAGTACTGTATGCTCTGATGCTGCTAGTGATACCATCATGATGTTACCATGACAACCACATGAAGCACTTCATTCATTTTCTCCATTCAAACAGAAAGACTACTACCCCCCCCCACCTGACAACACACCCACATCACACACCAATCAGTAATCAAGTATAGGTAGACGCCGCCCACGTAGGTGATGACAGGACGTACGTGTGTCAGACAAAATTCTTTAGTCCCTAAATTACAATGTGAAACCAAAACTAACAGATCTAATGAAACGACGGAACAGACACACACACTCTGAATGTGGAAGATTGTCTCTGGGATAGTTTAGCATCATTTCTGGTTAGTGGGAGGAAGTGAAACACATCGTGCATCTTTATTCACAGTCGATGATTCGGACTCTTATTGTGAAAAGGTCTGTAAAAGAAAGCCGTTAAGCGTACCCCCCCCCCAAACAAATGAGTTTGACTTGTCCACTAAATTATCTCTGAGATAACTGAGCTGTAAATGTATGAAATGTGTAAGTGTCATATACTTTGTATTCAGACTAACTGTGTGTAACTGATGACTGGTTCAGTGTTTCACCACAAAGAGAAACGATGAAGACTCCTGTTCCCTGCGCCACAGTTCTCACACTTCATGTTCCCTGATGCTCCGTCACTGCAGCAGCCTGCATGGAAAACATCCTCAGTGCTGTGCAGCTCCCTGCTGGCCCCGGCTGCTGCATGAGAGGAAACTTTCCTCCTTTATCTGACACACTATAGGTTTGCACTTTCTCTCTCTCTGCGCTCAGCACTGCTCGGGGCTTACAGCATGAAGAGGGAGCTAATGAAGCTGTGAAGTAGGTTACCAGCCTGCGTTAAAGCAGGAGAACAGATTCTGCTGAAATGAAAATGTTGTACGGCTCCATCAGACGCTGAAGTCTTCAAACAGTAATTAGGTGCGCTGATGTTATCGATTTGCGGGAAAAGACGGATGACTTATTTGTTTTTGTAAATGAGAGGGGAGAGAAATCCGTCCGCCGCGTGTCCCGGCTGTCGGTCCAGCCCACAGATGAATGTGTCTGAAATCTGTGCCGGAGCTTTAACGCAGGCGCTCGGCGTCCTCACAGGGGGACAGACGAGCAGGTCGCTTCCGAGGAGGCAGACGAATCAAGAAGACAGAGTTTCAGACGGCGATGAATCAGACACTGATAACAGCGACGTCATCATGATGTCATTTATACGAATCATTGACGATGTCGAATGATTGGTCGATCTAAATAAACCGTAGATCGTGTCTCTAATCAGCTTTAGATTCTTTTCTCTGGTATTGGAAGAGATTTGTTGACCTTGACCTTTGACCTTTGACTGATCGGCTTGAAATGTTCGGTGAAAATCCGTCCGTGTGTTGAGTCATTTCGTATAAACACACACACAAACACACACACAAACACATTCACTACAGCACCAAATGTGTGTTAATCGTCCCCAACAAATGCAGCCCAGTTTCCTCCAGTTAACGTAACGTTAGAAACATCAGTCTCCAGCTGTTTTAGGAAATTTATTCATAGAAATTTGTATTACACAATAACAACGACTCGTCAGCCGCATCCTGGAAATGTGAAGCAAATATTACAAATATCCTTCAGTTTTCAGCCTTGTTCAAAAAGACTTATCCAGTAAAAAGAGAATAAATTCAAATAAATGTGTTGAGCCTCAGTAAATCGCCTCTGAAGCGGAGTCTGTCCAGTAGTTTGTGCCGCAGGTAAAACAGCAGCTGCGTATTTCTAGTGAGTCAAAACCAAAATGTGAAGTTGCTTCATTTCTTTGAGAAGTCAGAATTATAGACTTTGGTCAGAATTGAAAAACAACTTGGGAAAAGTCCAGATAAAGTCAAATCGACACAGATCAGATCTGTGACCTCTGGAATGAAAACACACGAACCCGACACCTGCTGCCTCCAGAGCAGCCGACACAGAAACGTCTCCGTACATCTCAGTGACTGAGAACAAGAGGTGTCGTGGTATTGGAGGGGACGAGGCAGAGGAAGACAGATGCTGAGGTCAGCACAGAGACACCCCCCCACCCCCCCCACCCCCCTCCCAAGCTGTCTGGACTCTTCACCAGAGACGGGTTTAGACAGGATGTGAAATATTGAGTGGGAGGGAGGGGGGAGGGAGGGGGAGACTGACAGACAGGAAAACTGATGGAGGGCACGAGGTAACAAAAAGACAGCGACAGGCTAATTCAGCGTTCTGTCGTCGTTTGGCTTCTTTTTGTCGAGCCAGTGTTTCTTCGTCGTCTGCAGTGCCCGAGCTGCGTTTGGGTAATTAAGGGTTAACGGCTTTGCCCTGAGGCACTTCGGTGGTTTTCTGGGCGTTGGAGCTTCCAGCCCACAGGCTGCGGCTGCCCGCGGAGTAAAAGGTAGAAGGAAGGGAGGGGGATATGTCAGAGAGAAAACGAATGAACGCATAAAGCTTCTTCGTCTCGGTGCAACAACAACAACCCCCCCCCCCCCCCGTCTCTCAGCTCACCGGTGTTCCTGTCGGTTCCTCTGGGAGCATCACATCATGTCCACCCTGACGCTGCACGTCAAAGGACAGACGCAGGTCAGGAGGGAGGAGCGGCTTTTATTTTAGATTCAACTGAGAACACGAGATCCAGAACAAGGGAGGATGAAGTTAACAAAAACACTGAGAGAGTTTATCACACGGAGGTTTGGGCTCGTTAAGTTTTATTATAGGTGAGGAATAAAAAAGGTGAAGCTGAGAGCAGGGCCGGAGATAAACTCTTGAGGGGCCAAAGTCTACTGTGGTCGTATCTACAGTCCTGTAGGATGAAGAAGCTTTAGATGGTTTATCTATTATTTGTGAAGACATCTGTGAGAGTATGTTTGTCAGACCATATGTTCGTTGCCCTTGACCTTAACCAATCAGCTTCAAAAGCTAAACATCTGGAGATAAACTCCCAAATTATCTTTACACCAAGTTTGGTGAAAATCTGTTCATTCATTATTGAGTTATTCTGTACACACACACACACACACACACACACACACACACACACTAACCATGTCATGCTTCGATCAGGGGACGTCGGCTGCATCCTTCATCGGCCGCGTAAACCGATTTAACCTGAATATGGTCTTCTTATTGCAACCCTGGACGAAAAGGTTCTTCAGCTGATTAAAAACATGGAAAAGATGTTTGTTTTTTTAACGTGTGCTGTTCAGTTAAGTACTAACATTTAAAAATAAAGTCTTCTAACGTTTTTCGCTTCTCTTACTTTACCATTACCTCTTTGAAAAACTAGCCGAGTTCCATTAAACTTCGGAATTGGATCGCTGCCTCAAGTGGGCAGGTCGAAGGAAGGTCACCACCCCCGACTTCGAAATCTAAGATGGCTGCCCCGTGTATCAACAGTAGTGAAATCTGTAGTTTTTTACTGTTTATTATCACTTCTGTCATGTAAAGTATCGTACACATTGTACTGACCAATGCGTTGGTATGAACTGGTTTTGCTAACAATGGGTAGCTGGCTAACGGAACGCTAACTCGGACGTTACGTCATTCCTTCTCAAAATCACTTAATCGTTGAGGCCACAGATGAAATCCCTTTTACCAGCATCTCGTTTGTTTGGTGCACATTCAGGATTCGGTTTGTTTCGATTCTGGATCTCGTCAGAATCAATCCCAGTCGATGCGACTGACGCGCTCTTACTCTCCAGTCAATAATCCTATTTGACCAAAGTGTCTCGGGGGAAACTCTTCATGCGTTTGTCTTGTGAGTGAAGGTTTCAGTCAGACGCTTCCTTTCTCTGCCCCCGTTTCTCCTCCTGCTCTCACTTGTTCCCATTATGATGTTTATTTCTCTAACCGCTGTAATTATCCAGAGGAATTTGATGACAGAGGCCGCGTTGGATGTTTCGGGTGCAGATGTCATGACTCTGGTGAAAGTGATTTGTGAATGAATGTTGGTTTTGAGCTGGAAATGCAATCGCGCTTGTTTCGCGGAATCTTCGTCTCTGATCTTTGACATTTAAGAGAAAGCAGATTTTCTCCTTTAATTCACAGTGCGAGTGTGAGCGATGCTGAATTCACACACTTCGTCACACAAACCTGTTCGCTCCGATTCTCCCTCCTCTCACCTCGCCCCTCTCTCCCACCACTGAATACTAATTGCCATTGCAAGAATATTAAAATGAAAGAAAGTGTCCATATCAATGCTTTTGTGCATTTGTGCGTTTGTGGATGAGGCAGTTGGGAGATTTGCCTGCGATGACTGAGAGAAGGAGGGAGGGAGGGAGGGAGGGAGGTACGCATTAACGAAACGAGAGAGAGAGAGAGAGAGAGAGAGAGAGAGAGAGAGAGAGCACTGTCCCCATCAGTTTCTTTCTGCGATTCAGGCAGCCAGCTCTCCTTCTCCTCCTCCTCCTCCTCCTCCTCCTCAGCAGCAGCAGCAGGGAGACGGGAGGAAAAGCAGATAACGTAGCAACAGATAAATAAACCCACAAAGACGAGGGAGATACCAGAGACATCAGCGGCAAGAGGAGCGGCGGTTTTCCCTCTCCCCCTCCTGCAACACCCGCCGAGGGACGAGAGACTGAGAGGAGCATCTCCGAGGAGACGATTACAGCGCAGCTCCACACATGGACGGAGAGCGGGAGGAGGCAGAAGTGAGCGTCCGTCCATCTGTCAGTCAGGCAGCGCTGTGACCGGTCAACTGAGGGTGTCCATTTTCACGGAGGGAGCAACAGGGACGTTCTTTCTTCTTTGTGCCAAACCTCAGCTCTTCTCCACCTGCCTGCCCTTTTCAATTCGGTCTGTGTGGATCCGGCTCTGAAGTCCGAGGGCGTCACTGTGTTATCTGTTGTGTGTCTGTGTTCATGAAGAGCTTATCGTATGTGCGTGTGTGAGTGTGTGCGTATGTGTGTGTGAGTGTGTGTGTTTTACCTCTTTATTTCCGCATGTTGCACCCATCTGTTTCAAGCCGGCTGTCCGTTCACACCTCAGCCAGTGTTTCATCTGTGTGAGTGTACGCTTGGGTCCCTCCTCCTCTCAGTGTGTGTGTCTGTGTGTGTCTGTGTGTGTTTGCTCTGGTTTCGCCGGGCAGGTGTCACCTCTGCTGTGGAGGTGTGGGATCACGTGGAGCGGCTGTGCTCGCCCTCCTCTGAACACCGGACTGCAGGAGAAATGACAGTTTGATGCAGCTCGTTCCTTTAACCTCAGTGGAGAAGCAGACCGGTGGATTCACTGGTCCTCACCTGCTGGAGACAGTCCTGCCACGGTCCCTGCACATGGATGACACACGTCTTCTCCATAACTCAGTGTTGCCTGGAGACACTGATATCTCCTCTGACTGACTTGACTGACGATGTGTTGCCTCACCAGGCGGATCTCCGGCTGCCTCCAGTAACATCGCTTCAGTGCGTCGGCCTCTCTCTGGACAGCGTCCGGAGGAGACGCTCCTCGTTTCACACCTGTTGTCTCTCACGCAGACGCCAGCAGATCTCTACACCTTTCATTGGACTTTCTGCCTGATCCCCTCTGACCATGATCGGCGTCAACAGCCTGCACTCGGCGGGGCGCCTGCGCTCGCGCTCTCTTTGCACCGTGCGCTACGGACGGGACTTCCGGATGATGGACCCGTTCCGCTATCCCAGAACCCCCCGCTCTCGCTCCCTGAAGCCTCTGGTGTTTCCAGACCTGCTGGGAAAAGCTCAGGACGGACAGAACCACCCACAGGCCAGGAAGAGGAGGAAGGTAGAGAAAACTCTTCAGCTGTTTCCTGTCACTTTTTACTTTTTGTGAGTCACTGATGCATCATGTGTCACCAGCTCGTCAGGTGGTCTTCAGATCTCTAAGAAACCACAATGAATCAGTTTTCCCACTTAATTTCACACACGTCATAACAAAGCATATTTACCCAGCATG
This sequence comes from Verasper variegatus, assembly GCA_026259375.1. NCBI lineage: Eukaryota > Metazoa > Chordata > Actinopteri > Pleuronectiformes > Pleuronectidae > Verasper > Verasper variegatus. Next base: position 1,543,631 of record CM048057.1, read on the forward strand.
CCACTGGCTGACATCACATGCTCTGGTACCGTTGTTTCTCTTCTCAAAGTCACATGTATTTAACCTTTATTGCTCCACGCACCACAAACCATCACCGTCTGTCCGTGTGGTGCGTGAGGCGGCCACGCCTGACTGCAGGTCACTGACCTCAGCACAGCAGGTCGTGTAAAGACGCCGCTCCAGACCATTCGTTCTCATTCAGTGACGCTGATGAAACAAGTAGGTGAAGGTGACGAACCTCCTCCTGAGTCTGAGTGAACCTCCGGACGGTTTCATCTCCACGTCCGTCGACCTTTGTTTGAATTCACTCACATCCTTTTTCTCTTCTGTCTTTGAATCTGAGCTGGAACGATAAAGGAACTTAATCAAAACTAGCAGCTATTTTACATTAATTAGATTTCGCACTAATCCTGAAGTTATTTCTTAAAATCCTAAATTTGCTGCTTGTCTATGTCTCATGATAGTAAATTAAATATCTTTGCTTCTGGCCTAAACTGTCGGTTTGATAACGTCACATTTTGGGCATTAATCTCTAAATGGAGAAAATGTCCTGCAGACTAGCAGGGGCGTTACAAGGGACTTTGGGGGCCCGAGGAAAAAGTGACTGTGGGGGGGGGGGCCCTACATCAAACCAAGAAACACATGACACCAAACCACATCATTCCAATCTTCAAATGATTCTTTTACTCTCAAAATTTAAAACAAGGGTCAAATAGTAACGTTTAATTGCATCACACACACATTTAGACGTTTTAGAAACTTGCCAACGTAGAGACGCATGGAAGCATGTGGGCAGTGACGTTACATGGTTTGTAATGGACGTACCCGTTTTTAATAATGAGCCTTAACTTAATCAGCTGTTCTCAGGGGCCTCCTTTCAGCTTGGGGGCCCCAGGCCTGCGTTGCCCACCCTGTTGGAACGCCCCTGGAGACATAATTTGTGGCCCTGTTACTACCTGTGTGGTTTCATCTCTTTAAATTATATATTCACGCACTGTATCCTTGATTGTTAGTGTTTTTAGTTGCAGGCTAAAAGCTCAGGATCAAAGCTCTGCATTTTTTATTATGTATTTTATTCACTCACAGCGTTTTATGCAAAACATAATCTAGTCTGAGACAAAGGAATAAAGCAAATAGATGAAAGACAATGTAAAACTCAATGTGACTCATAGAAACAGAGTTTTGACACATTAACATTCATTTTTCTGTTCAATGGGACTAAATTCACAATTTTCCTTTTTAAATATTTCCGTCCACAGGTTCATTTTCCAGGTGATTTTCTCCATTTCATTCTTTATATTAACTTATGTGAATGTTTACAGCCTCCAGGGATTATTCTCTTTACCACAGGTATTTTTCTGAGATATCTTACAAGCAGTTAACAGGTTCAGGCTGTAGGTTTATATCTGACTTCATGGAAATCACAGCTTTCCATCTGCATCCTGTTTGCATTAGCAGTGACATGGACACACATGTTTAATTCTCGACGTGTTCTCCGAGCTCAGCCGCTCATTCACATTTCACAGTTTAGTTTTAGTGACTGATCTTGTGTAAACTCAGCGTTTGTGCACCCCGGACTCCTGCAGGAGGAATCTGTTGTTGCACATCAGCACACTTTCACTTTTGCAGCTCACAAATTCACGGTTAATATTTGATGTTGACCAGATTTGTGCCACGGAAGCAGTTTGTCTCTCGCTCGTGAAGATGCAGCCGACTCGTTATGCAAATGTGTGAGCAGGTTTAGTTTGAAACATCGTCTGAATGCTAAGATTTGACAGAAACCAGAACTAAGTCTGCACTGGTTTGGGCCGGAGAGTCATTAATACTCATGACACTGATTAGGCCCAGTTTCAAAGAAACAAACCTGATTGGTTACAGGAATCAAACCCTATTATAGATCCAATTTCATTTGACTAAAAGTCACAATGCAGGACCATGACACTCAGAGGAGGTTGACCAATGGCAGCACTTCTTTAATCAGAGGAATGTAATGGAAAATAATTGATTTGGGCTGAGGATGAGGTTTCAGGCCCGGCAGTATCGGCCTGTGAGGAATTGGGAGGTGGACGAGGAGGTGATGAACTGTCTCTAAGTGTCCTCTCCATCACCTTGGCTGTCACAGCCGTCCATCAGACTCGATCTGTGTCCTTAACACTCCCATCTGATGGTTTCATGCTTCCTTCTGTCCCCCCCCCCCGTGCTCTGTGAGACGTAGAGGCCATATCACAGGACAGTGTCACTGCAGGCTGCTGAATGAGAATCTGCACAGCTTTCAACTGTCAGCACAGACCTGGGCCCGGGCCCATTGGTCCCCTCATGAAACCACGCCTTCTCTTTAAGGCCCGCCCTCATGATGAAGCCCACTTTGCTCTGAGTGGCCAGCTGGTCCACTCTGTTGTGATTGGTCAGGAAGTGTCGTGGAAGACTAGCCGCTAGGTGTGAATCATGTAAATGTGGGTCATCATAATGTAACGTGACGTCACAACGATGCTGAGATATCGTCCAGACTCCTCACATTTGATTAATCAATTAATATTAATCACTTTATAAATTGTCAATCACACTTTCCCAGAGTCCAAAGTGACGACTTCAAATAGTTTTGACATTTTTAGGTTTATTACTCAAACAATCAATTGATTATTTGAGTTGCTGGCAATAAATCTTCTGTCAGTCGACTGATTGATTGACTGATTGATTGATTGATTGATTGATTGATTGGTTTCAGCTCGTGTGCCGTTCTGATCTGTTTCTGTTTTTCTTGTTCATGTTCTTGTTCCTAAGCTGTAACTTAATTTCGCTCTGTGCGGGTCGATGCGTTGGTGTCGGAGTCTAAATTATGTATCGGCTGATTGATTTACTCGTCTGTCACCTGACAGGCCGGCCTCTCAGCAGATAGTGTTGTTCTTTGAACTGATGAGGTGGTGCTTCACTGATTGGATGACTGATGGACTGTTTGGTGAAGAAGAGGAGTGAAGCTCAGCCAAAAGGCCGTTTGAGCAGCGTGAGAAGGGGATGGCATTTCTTTCCAGTACAGTTTATTGAATGAAGCTTGCTTACTCCGCAGCTCTCACAGAATTCCACAGCACACCTGCCCTGAGATCAGATCTCCACCTGAACGCTGATGTTATTTGCCACATTTATGTGATTTCTGTTTCCCTCTGCAGGCGCTCTACAACTCAATCAAGAACCAGAAGCTGCAGTGGACACTGTAAGTCGTTTTAAATTGATTTATGCTGATATTTCTCACCATAGGCATTTATTTTTCTGTCCTAATCTCATCTGTGGCCGTCTCAAACACACTTGCACGCATGCTCCACACGCGCACGTCTTCCCGAAGGGCAGCAAACGATCGGGGGTATTGATTAACGTGTTAGCGTCCTCATTAATGACGCGAGTATCGTCTGGCATGTGAGAGAAACATTAGTGTGTCAAGGGTTGCTATTCTGGATCACAGTTTCAGAGCGCCTCCGAGATGCCAATTAAGTCACCAGCTTTCCAAGCTTTGTTGCCATAGTTACGGCACCATGGAAACGACTCCATGGCTACCGCATTGCTCTCTCCTCCTCCAGCAAACACACACACACACAGAAAGCGGTGCTGCACGTATAAATACACACAAGAAATGCGTGTGTGTGTTTGTGTGTATTTTCTGGCAAAGTAGGTGGAAAATAGAGAGACAATGATGGAGAGAAAGAGGGAGAGAGAGGCAGCTCAGTTTAAATGGCTCTTTACCTGCATCCTGTACAAAGGTGTGACCACGGCCTCCCACTACCTCGCCAAAAATAGCAGCAGCAGCAGCGCTCCCGCAGCAGCTGAATAGAAAGTGGTCAGAGGAGCATATGGAGGAGGAGATCCACAGAGAGGCCGGAGATCCAGTTCAAATATCTCCGCTGACATATAGACGGATGTTTAAACACGGCCGCCGCAGCGCAGGACGGAGAAGACGTCGTTTGTAGACACATAAACACGGTGGACCAAAGGAGAACCCACCTCCAGACGAGATCCGATCACAAGATGCAGCCCACAGCCGTCTGCTTTTTATTTTTGTTCTAGTTTTGGCAAAGAGCTGCACGTGTCCATGTTTAATATTTCATCATTGGCGTGGAGCAACTTGTGTCGGCGCTGGAGCTGCGGCACTGTGACGCTTTGCCACCAGTTTCACACCCTGCTCGCTCGCTTGATGCATATTTCATCACACAGAACGTTTTCTCACTCGGAGACTCATTGACCCAGTGCACAACACGGGGTCGAACACCGTGTGAAGGAGAAACCTCGACCCAGAGGCCGCTCTCCTTTTGTCCTTGTGCACGTCTTGTTGGGAAAATATTAAAGTTTGCACCAATTTACAGCTCAGAAAGGTTATATTCTAATCTCTTGTGTTTTTTATAGGCCAGTCGAGCATTGATTTACTAACCGACCCCAGATTGAGGCTTAAGAAAACACTCTCCGCCACCACAGAGTATTGTGGGGCTGTGATTATATGAATACAAATTGTTCTGTACATGTGAAATCTGGCCTGCACATCTCATTACAGGTGTGTGGATGTTATTTCACTCCCCCACAGAGAGAGGCTGCACATGGCCACTCACAGCGCTGCAGTTGAAAGCACCCACATGTTCTGCACACACACACAAACACACACACACAAATATATACAGTACACACATGCTTCCTCGACGCAGGAGCGGGGGATGGAGAGAGAGAGAGAGAGAGAGAGAGAGAGAGACGCAACAAGTGGGAGATCCAGAATCCGAGCAGGGTGAAGATGAAGCATGTTGTACATCTGCTTCCTTTACATTAGGTATCGAGATATCTGCTCCAGACAGAAGTACGTACGTCCAGATGATAACTCAGCAGCTGAGGCCACGTTATGTTTCGTGTTGGTGACATGGTTCTGACCCTGTTTGTTATCAGGCAGCGGCTGAAAATATCTTCACCCTCGTAAATCCACCATTTTGATTGAAGATTCCCACGATTCTCTGAATAATCAACAGAAATGTCGATGCCCTTTCTCACAACATTAAAGATCATCAGGTTTCCCTGAGATCCGTCCGGTGGTTTTGATGAACACAGAACCTTGATGGAGGTAAAAGAAGCTGGAGTTGATTCCTAATATTATTTATTTATTGTTCATTCAGGTGATTCAACATTTCAATCAAGAATTTACCAATTTTAGACTCTTTCATTTGAGAACTTTGGCTTCTTTTGTGAGGCATTTTTGCATATTGACAATTTACAGTGATAAACTTATACATTTATACAGTTTGTGTCTGGGTATAGTTGTAATTTGTGCTTTTATTCAAAAACAATATACAGATTTAACAGATGAATCAGTATTTCTGTGAGTTTCTTTAATAATGAACTCTCTGATTGATATACAGATAAAAAAGAAATGAAATGAAAGTGAGGAAAAGCTTCGTCATGTATAAAAGGATGATGGACGGATGAATTCCTGTCCTCTTTCACTTCACTGTGTTCGGACTCTTTGTGCTCGTTGGTACAATGACTCAGGTGAAAGAGCAAATCTGTTTCCATCGGCTACTGATGCAGCAACATCAGCGTAAAGTCAGCCAGCCTGCAGCGACTGGAGGACACGTTCATCCCCACCGCTCTTTCCTCTCCGTCCTTTTTTAAATCTCTTCCTCTCTTTTGTTCCTTTCCCTTCTTATTTCCTATATTTCATCATTTCCTTTACATTCCTTCTCTTTCTCTTTTTCCCCTTTTCATTTCTGTCCTTTATTTGATTTCCATCACATCCTTCTCGTCTTGATTCTTTCTCTGTTCTTTTGCTTCTTTTATTTTTTCAGTCCTCTATACTTTTCCTTTCTCTTTCCCTCCTCATTCTCAGCCCAATCATTCATTTCTCATTTCTTTCTTTGCTTTCTCCTCTTCTCATTTTTCTCCTTTTCTTTGTTTTATTGTTTCCCCTCTTCCTCTTGGTCTCTCCTCTTCATCTCCTCCCCTCCTCCTCCTCTTCCTCTTCTGCCATCTGAGAAGGATGAGCTTTGTCTCTTTTTTGCTCTCCTCCACCCCACCCCCCCCTCTCTCCAGCTCTTCTCCACTTTGTCTCTGTGTAGAAAGGGATTCAGGCAGCCGGCAGTTACCAGGCAACAGGCGAGATGCTCATTGGCTCCGTCTCTGCCTCTCTCCTTCTCCCTGGCTTCTGCACGGGGTTAAATGTTGTTATGTATTGTTGGTTACTCATAACTTGGTCTCGGGGGGGCTCGGCATCCAGCCATTTCCTGCTATTTTCAGGCTGAACTTTTTGCATGGGTGTCGCCTGGTGAGGTAATCGGTGGAATCGCGCGTCGCCTCACCGGGGCGGACGCACGATCACTCGCTGTCGTAGCCCGAAGCGTCGGTCGTCTGTTAATGTGACAAATCCCTTTAAAAACACTGAAGGAACGCGCACGCCGCTTTGTGAGGGATTATTCAGGAGAGAATGAGATTATCACTGCTGGAGCAGAGTGTGTTGTTAATATTGTCTAATTCAAACACAACACAATGATCTTTAACGTCTTCAAACAGGACTGGGCAGTAACAGAGAGTCTCAATGATGTAATCAGATTACAAAATAAGTAACTATAGTCAGTCCAGATAAAGTTTGAAAATGTGTTACACTCTCAAGGATTACATGATTCTATTTAGATTACATCTTTAAAATATGGCTTTTAGAAAATCATTAAGATCAAATAGTAAAGAAAATTAAATGATGAAAATGAAAAACATGTATAAAACAAATAAAACACATGTACAGATTTCATGGTGAAACATTTAAAGACGGAACTTAAACAGTAATTAAATAAATAAAAATCCCACATTAAGAACAGAGACATGAATACGAGATAAAAATGTAATTGAAATAGAAGAAAAACCTTTAATCTTCTAAAGAAAAACATAACGAGAGAACGAGAAGAAACGAAGCTGCAGACGAGCGTCAGCCGCTCACATCAGAATCCTCATTTACAAAGATGGCTCCTCGAGGCCGGTTTCTAATGAGCGATGAGCGTCAGCGAAATAGACTCAACTCTTTGTCTGACATCACAGTTTAATAAAGGATGGAGTCATTAAAGTCTGAGACCTGCCAGTGCTTCACTTTTTAAACATTACGTGACCTGGATTTACAGTCGAAGAAGAAGAGGAAGAGGCAGAGGAAGAAGAGGAGTCGTCGTTAAGAGCTTTGACGGTGGATTTGAGAATAACAACAGTCTAATAAAGTACGAAGGAAATATCACCACTAACAGTTCTTTTAAATGTACAACACAATCTGTACGGCGGCACGGTGGACCAGTGGTTATCACTGGTTCTGGGATTGAACCTCAGACTGTAAATAAAGATGGACGGCTCCCAAAAGTGAAGCCAAAGCATCTTGATCGCCCCCTGGTGGCTGCAGCATAGCTCATAAACCCCGCCTCCTCCATGTTTGTGGATGGAAAACACGTCAAGTCATTTTCTCAAAGATGGATTCTGTCACTTCAGGTTGTTCTTATTACAGAAATAAAAATAAACGCCTCCCTCGGTAAAGCTTCGTCCTTTTTATCTGCAAATGAAAAACACCCTGTCTCACCTGCATGAGGTTTCCTGTGAGGAGGAAGAGTAGTGAGTCTTCATCTCTTCTTTGTGGCCCCTGTTCTCCACTTCAAAGCAGGAACAAGACGGTGTCGCTCGTCTTTGCCGTGCTACTTTTGATGAAGGAGAGAGGAAAACAGTTAAAGCTTCCGTCGACCCTGTGGATACGTGACGCTTCTTAGTGTTTTGTGCAACCAGAGAGGACGGTGGTATTACTCACGTGTCCTGTAACCACCGTCTCCCAGTCAGAGTGTGAAGTCTCTGGACCTCTTGTCCTGTAACAGGCACAGAGTGAGAGGCACATGGACAGGATACATGATGATGTGTTTATTCACTCTGCTAATGAGACATGACACATAAGTGTTGATCACCACGGAGGCTGTGCTTTTTTTGTTGTTGTTTGTATATTGATTTGTTTGTCTCCACAGTGACGAGGAGGAGCTGCGGAAGTCGTTCTCGGAGCTCGGGGACAGCCTGAGCGAGACCAACACCTCCAGGCCCATGAAGAGGGTGGTCAGCAGCGGGAAGCCCCTGGCCGACGAGGCCGAGCCCTCGGGAATGCTGCTGTACAAGAACGGATTCCTGGTTCGCAAAGTCCACGCCGACTCGGACGGCAAGAGAAGTACGAGTTTGTAACGTGATAAGATGGCACTAATAAGATGTCGAGCTGCTAAAATCTGTCAAATGTGATTGAAACAAGCTTCTGAAGTAGAACATCACGTGAAACACAGACTGTCGAATATGATGCTGCATTGCCCTGTTTCTCCTCATCATTTTTTAATCTATATTTTATTTTTAGATGTAGAATTTTGAAAGAGATTAATAGCACATACGTACGAAACCAGTGTCCTCTGTTGTCACACTTGTTTCACCTCTGCTATTTGTTTTGACGCTGCTCGTACATCATGCGTGTAAAGCTGCAGGTTTCATGTGATCCATCATGTTTCCTCCTCCTCCTCAGCGCCAAGAGGGAAACGAGGCTGGAAGACCTTCTACGCCATCTTGAAAGGGCTCATTCTCTACCTGCAGAAAGTAAGTCATGCACACTATATGTGTTTGTGCCAAAAATAAAAATCTAAAGCAACTTTTTTAAATATCAGGATCTGCACTGAATAACCACACCCGGCCTGACACGTGATCATGAATCATCACAAAGCTTAAGACAGCATCAATGAATCACAGCATCATGACTAGAGTTTAACTTGTTGTAATTCTCTTCCACAGTCATGGAACTTAATGAACAATTCAGGGAACTTAATTTGATTTTGATTTTCCTTTCAGAGGCAACGTGCTTTATTTTATTTGTGTGATATTGAGTTTTATGTGTTTTTTCATACTGACACTCGGGCGTAAGACTTTCAAAGACTCTCGGGCTGGGAAGACTTGTTTTCAGCTGACGTTTGCAGGCGAACATTCACCCTCTCCCCTCTTCTCAAATAAAAAACTACTCGATGTGCTTATTCAGCTCAGCGACTTTAATAAGTGTTGAGACCCCTGTGTGGAATTCACAGCCTTCATCTCTTCTTTATAACATCCCTGCAGGGGGAGTACAGGCCTGACAAGCAGCTGTCGGACGAGGACCTGAAGAACGCCGTGTCCATCCACCACTCTCTGGCCATGAAGGCGTCAGACTACAGCAAGAGGCCCAACGTGTTCTACCTGCGCACCGCGGACTGGAGGGTGTACCTCTTCCAAGCACCGTGAGTCCCAGGCTGAAGGATCTGAAACTACTGAGTCGATTCAAAGCAACACGATGCTGCTTCTTAACCTTGAACCAGCAGCTTGATTAAAAAGGCTTTTTGGTCATGTAGGCGTAAAACAGCTGAGCATCCAGCTTCTCCTCACAACATGTGGAGCCAGCTGTGCCCATGTGCCCGTGGCGTGTAGAACACATGCAGAGTGCACACGGATCAATGACACACACAGACACACACACACACACACACACACACACACACACACACACACACACACACACACACACACACACACACACACATGCTGAGCAGGACGCACACTGAGAGTGAAGAGCAAGGTGAAAGTGTGTGTGTGTGTCTGTGTGATAACGGCGTCCAGGAAGTGGCACATGAGTGGCCACATGTCTGAGCCCCCCAGGAGGGCCGGCTCTGTGCTCCAGTTGCAGCTTGCAATTTGTCCCAGATACTCTCCCCTCCACATGTCTCTCTCCTCTCTCCTTCTCTCTCCTCTTTGTCCCTCCATCACTCTTTTGTCCCCTGCGAATTTAGCAAGGCTGTTTCATTCAATCTAATGTTCCTCGTGGGCCCCTAATGGCTCCGTTAGAGTCAAACAGGCCCTTTTCTCTGGTGCATTAATTGGCTCCAAAATCATTTATTTGTCAACAGCAAGGCTGCATTTCCTGATAATTATCCCTTTGATGCTGTGAGCCGGCCCCGTGCTGATGTGAGCACGCAGCACTGATAATGAGTGGGTCTGTATCCACTGTGTGTGTGTGTGTGTGTGTGTGTGTGTGTGTGTGTGTGTGTGTGTGTGTGTGTGTGTGTGTGTGTGTGTGTGTGTGTGTGTGTGTGTGTGTGTGTGTGTGTGTGTGTGAGCTGTAGCTGCAGATGTGTAATTACTTGTGCACGTCCGTTGTGTCTGTACGTCACAGGAACGCAGAGCATATGCAGTCCTGGATCACCCGGATCAACACGGTGTCCGCCATGTTCTCAGCTCCTCCCTTCCCGGCGGCCATCGGCTCCCAGAAGAAGTTCAGCCGGCCGCTTTTGCCGGGGACGATGTCAAAACTCTCTGAGGTATCGTCACGTTAATGGATTTTTCACAACTGGGTCCTAGAGCAGGTTAGACCTGGTCCGGATCAAGTCCAGGACCCTGTGAAACTGAAAACCCCCAAAACATAAAGATCTGTACACTGATTATGATTTAAAATTTGAATTTCATGAATAAACACTCACGTCTAACACTAATTTTATAAACTACTACGTTTTTAATGATGATGGTGAATCGTAGCTGCTTCATTATCAAAGACTGTGATCTCAACATCCCTCGTTTCCCGTCTCCTCTCTTCAGTGCACTTTTCAAAAGAGCCAAATAACCAAATGATGTTTTATTCAAATCTTTTTATTTTAACACGACCTGTCATAAGTTGTTGTGTTCGAATTTGTGTAATAAGAGTTTTATTTCAAAGCAGAACCAACAAAATAATATTCAGCTCGGCTACGGGGGAACACAGGGAACATTCAGCACCGGTGAAATCAATAATGTATTTAAATTGTGTTTGTAAAGACTCGCTGCTGCAGGTTATGAGCTCAGGGCCGAGTTAAATCCAAACACTGGGAACTGCGTCGTTAGAAAGACGACGTCACAACAAGGAGACGACAGTAGATGAGAGGAAGGTTTGACGTTTCAGGCCTGTCCACACAGGAAATGTCCGTCTCTCGTCTTTCTTGTGGTGGAGACGTATTTGTCTGTTCTGGCCAAAAATATGTTTTGGGCCATAACTCGAGAACAAATATATAATAGGATGAAAAAATTAAGTTATGACACTCGATTGCCTGAAGGTCAAAGGTCATCTTTACTGTGACATCACAATGTTCTGCACACACACACCTTATGGCCGTTGTTTAACACCATAACTCGGCAACAGAAGGGGAGATTGTGACCTTATTTCCTGCAATTTGACTGGTAGGCGGAGGTGAACGACCACAAGGCGATAAATACAGTTTTATATTATCTCCAGAATGACGTGTCTGAAAATCATTGAAATATAACATGAATCAGTGGTGAAGCCAGTTTGCTGCTTGTTGCTGCTCTGAGTCGTTTCATCTCGCTCTCGTGCGTCTCGTGTTCTCGGGGATAAAATAAGTGAATGAAAACACAGATGAATTCATTCCTCAGGCAGGTTTTATTGTTTTGTCTCCGTCATGACGTCAGTGTGGATGTTGTTCTTACAGGAGGAGCAGGTCAGATCCCATGAATCTCGATTCAGAGCCATCTCCACGGAGCTGGCTGAGCTGCGCTCGTATCCTCCCGACCGCAAGGTCAAAGGCCGCGAGCTGGAAGAGTATCGCCAGCGTGACGAGTATCTGGAGTTTGAGGTGAGACGGACTCAAAGAAATAAAGAAGTTCTCAAACTCCTTCTGAGCTTTTTGAGCATTTATCCAATCCTGAATTTCCTCTGCCCGTCTCTCTCTTACACCTTAACAGAAAACACGTTATGGGACCTATGTGATGCTGCTGCGAGCTAAGATCCGGAGCGGTGAGGAGGACCTGTCGGTGTTCGAGTCCCAGCTGCTGGAGGACAACGGGCTGCAGAGGGCTCACTCCAGCCCCACGCTGCAGGACAGCAGCCAGGCCAGCCAGGCCAGCCAGGCCAGCCAGGCCAGCAGCACCAGGGACGGGGGCAACAGCAGCAGAGCCAGCGGCTGCAGCAGCAAAGTGCGACAGGAGGGTCAGAGACACAGCTACCGACAGGCCGTGAAGAAGTGAGACAGGGTGGGGGTGCCGGGAGCGGCACGGCGTTGCACTGCCAGCGGCAGGCTGTCTCCCTGCAAAGGTTTTTATTTGAGATCCAGATGGGTTTGGAGCTCTGCTTGAAGGGGGAGCTGCAGTGAGGGTCTCCCCCACGCTCTCCCCCGACCATGACGCCCTACCCGGCACCCCAATCCTCTCATCTAACAGAGGAGGTGCAGATCCTGTGACTGGCGGAGTGGCTGGGGAACACCAGCGAGGCTGCAGGAGGTGGGAGGAAACAGACCTGCAGGGACGAGGTGTCTTTGAGAACCAACGCTGGTTGCGGTGACAGACTGTCCCGTGCACCGAGATAAAGAGCGTGCACACAGAATGAACCACACAGGGACCTACATCCAGCATCCTTTCCCCCCTTCTGTTCTTTCAAGGCACCTCTCCGACCACGTCCTCCCTCCTTCTTTCTCTCCTTTCACTCAGTTTTGGGACCAAACACGTTTACACATTTTAAAGCATCACACTCACGATGACTGATGGTTTGATTTCAGCTGAACTGCTGTGTTAGTCAATGGACAGAGCCATTACATTCCAGCTCCTTTCTTTATGCCACATCACCACGGTGTGTGTTCACATTCCATACAGGAGACGGACATCCCAGCTTTTCACTCCTGAAGGCGGAAGCGAGTTGAACCTGTGGACGGCGCGCGACACGTCATGAGGAAGTGTTGAGGCTGGAGCTGCAGCACTGAACACGATGAGATGGTGCAGCTCCGTGCAGCTCGTCTCCTCTTCTCTCTCGTCGCCCGTGTCCAGTCCGAGGCGGCAGCATCAGTGGAAGTTCCCAGGACTCCTGATACGCAGCAGCCAAACTGCATCTCATCAGCAGAGCTCTTTCCTTTGCTGCGCTTGAACAGGCGATCTCTTTCTTGCTCTTGCTTCTGTCCCGTGACGTGCTTCTGTTTCTCTTTCTTCTTCTTCTTGGCCGAATGTTGTTTTTCTCCAGTGATCCGCATGCCTGCATCCAGCACCGCTTCTTTTAGGCCTTTTACTGCAAAAACCGAGAGCGAGCACAGTTCTCTCTGGGGTCGTTTGAGTCGTCCGCCTCATGCCGGTGCCAACATGCGTAATCTCTGTCTGTACTTATAGCCTCTCATTTATAAACCCTGTTTGAACACTCACCAGGCAGACCCTGAATGTTCATGATTTTCAGTATTTTTACAGGATTTTACAGTCGTTTGTCAATGTTGAACATGCTCCTCCTGTGTATGTCAAGTGTGTGATGAAATATGATATTGAAAAAAAGAAAATATGTTATCCATACTCTTTGTAAACATTCAGGATGTGTTGTATATATAACGCACCCCCTGCTGTACGCTGATATCGTAGGATATATTTAAAATATATTCAACACACTATTGTGATTATTAGGTACACACACACACAGCTGATGTCCTGTGCGTCTGAAAGCACTACATGATAATCACGCGTTGTTTTCTCGTTGTTTTTTATTTCTTCGTACAATTCAGCACAACGTGAGTATTGTAGTATGTACCTGTCGGAGATCGGTGGTCAGAGGGTGTTTACGCCGCGTGACGGTGAAGCTGAGTCGTGTTTCAAAGGAGTGCATGGTTCGCTGTGACCTGAGAGCATGACTTTATGATCAGGGTCCATGCTTTTGTAAGCGATGCATGAAAAAGGTGACGTTTATAAAAAAAAAAGAGAAGTGTGATGGTGAAGCTCCTCATTTCGGGGGCAGTGGGGCAGACTGGTAACGTTTGGAACATTATGGTTTCGGTAGCCAATCACACCTCATAGCGTTATTATATCGATGTATCGCCATTTTCTACTCAGGCTTTTCTTAAAATGACACCTTGAGCAGCTGCGGTGCCGGGGTCCCACCAGCAGGGAGAGCTGTCAACATCCAGTTAGGTTCTTTCAGCCATAATCGTAAAACCTGCTGCACTTGCAGTGAATATGCAGTGAGTCGCCCACTCACCTGAGCACGAGGGGGACAGGGCTAATCAGACAGGACCTGTTTGTACTACTATGGATGTCAAGTGTGTGTGTGTGTGTGTGTGTGTGTGTGTGTGTGTGTGTGTGTGCGTGTGTGTGTGTGCGTGTGCGTGTGTGCGTGTGCTGGACGTTCAGAGGTGCCTGTTTTAGAGGCTGTGGAATATTCCGGCCTAATCAGAGCATGTAGTGTTTTTTTCTCTCAGTCAAGATCCTGAAACTTGTAAATCAATCCATCAATCAGAACGTTGATCTGCAAATATTTTTGACGATTCATTTATTGATTACGTCAGTTTTAAAGCAAAAAAAAAGGTAAATATTCCCCCGATCAAGCTTCTTATTTACGTACTTCTTTGTCTTGTGTTGTAGGAAAACAGTTCTCGTATGTGCCAATCATTTTTTTTTGTCTTAATGTTTTATCTTTAAAATGCAGAAATGTCTAAGATGACATCCTTATATTTCTCGTTTAGTCCAAACAAATTGTCCAGCGCCCTAAAATATTCACTTGAACTCTTTTTATTTATTGTAGAGTTTTTGAATTAATGACCCATATGATTAACCGATCACCAAAATATTTTCTGATTCACTTTTGTCAGTAAAATAATGGTTTCGGTTCTGAAAAGCAGAAATTTGTCGTCGCTGACTCATTGATCCACAATGAAAACAATCCACATCATCTCTTCCTCTGCTCTGCTTCACATCTGTCACTGTTATCTGACGGCTTAATAAAACTTTATGTGTATTTTGTTGCCACACTTGACATCCTGAACCTTTTCTCAGTTGCGTAACCAAACGTTACAGCTGGGTTTTTATAATTAGTCTGTAAATCTGCTGTTTATGATGCAGCCAAACTGTCGGAGAGCGGCCAGACGGTGAGAAGAGCGACGATGAGTCACAAACTCATTCAGTTACATCAGAGAAATACAAATAATCCATCAAGATAAAAGAATCTCTCAGAATTGATCCTCAAATTTGGAATCGTTTTATTCCAAGTAACTGTCACCTACTGGATTATACAGTGACCCGAGCATCCCTCACTGTAAGAACCACTGAGAACAGCCGACACACAACATCTACACATTTTAAAGACTTTTATTATTTTTAAATGTCCTTGTTTTTCTCTGAGTCACCTGCAAATTAATCTGCAGCTATTTCATCAGATTAATCATCAGTCACAACATCTGCTGCTTGGAGCTTCAAACATATGAAGATTGACACGTGACAGTAAAATAAAATCAACCTGGATTTAAAAGGTTGATGATTTAACTGAAAAAGATCAGGTTTGACCTTTTCAATGTGTTTCGGTTTGTACCGGAATCTATCAATCAAACAACTATTCATGGTGTAGGTCACCTGATTCCATCCATTCAAAGTATTTTAGGGATCCACACAGAACTGGTTCAGACTTGTAGCTGCTGTGGCTCCCAAGTGTTTTCCACACAGAAGGTCCAACGATATTCTTATGCCAAAAAGCAATGAATAAATCAATAGGTGAAGCAAAAATAGCAAAAACATTCTCCAGTGTTTGTGACGTCGGCTCAGTTCCTCCTCGACTCATCCTGCTGTTGTTTTGGTTGTAAAATGGAGATTTTGACGGGTTGAAGAACAGTAACTCTTTTAGTTTGTGCACAAAAATATGAGTTTCTATTGGAGACTGAATTGACATAAAGTCGTGACACTAATGAAGTACAACTACTGCAACATCGTACTCCTGCTGTGCGTCACACGTACTCCAGGCCGAGCGCTGTACAGTCCATACAGTCTGGATTATGTGGTTTAAAGGGAAGGTGATTCTTCAGAGCTTCCACCTTGGCAAAGTCTCCAAAGTCATCTCCTCCCTCTCCTCTCCTCTCCTCTCCCTCCTTCTCTCTATCCGTTCTCACCCCTCACTTCCATCAGCGAGCGGCTGCAGGATCACCATGGCACTGGTTAGCGTGGAAACGGCTGGTTCCCCTGGTGACGGCCCCGTGATGCTGGAGTGAAAGTCACCCCGTCGCTCTGCATCCACAGCGGCAGATCACCTCTGTGGGAGCGGCGGTGCAGGCCGGCAGCATTCAGGCCCAACTGTCCTCACGTGCACCACCACAGCCTCATTTCTGAATGTGACATGTAAATAAAGCATGAGGTGTTATGGCCTGCGTTCACTTTTATTATTGTTAGAGTACGAAACGAAGGGATAATAAGTGTATAAGGAAGGGCAACATTTGATTTCCATGTCCGTGAGCTCATGGTCATCTTTTATTTGAGTTTTTTATTAATGTGACTGGAGGAAGTGGCTGTATTTACTGCTGTCGTGTTTTAGAGAACCAGCTCACACAAATCTCTTTTCCATGTGAAGGTCAGAAGATCTGATCCACCTCAGTGTTGATGAGAGCGGTGCAGGCGAGGCAATGTTCATCTTATGCTTGAATACAGTGAGCTACACGTGTCACTGCCTTGCTCAAAGTCACAGAGGAAGTGTTGTTTGTGAGCCTCTCATTTCGGGAGGAAGAGAAGAAATAAAAGTGTTTTGAAAGGTTTTACTGCGTCTGTGTGGGATTATTGTTTTTAGTTTTTTAATTTTTAAATGAATGAAATTTAAGCTTTTCTTTGTGAAGAATAAAATTAAACTGAACATCTTTGCACCTTTTCACTTCAGTTAATCTGATAAGAGAAATAACATCGTTCATCAGTAGATGATGGAAATATTATTGATTATTAACCTTTTGATTTGAGCTATTGTTTGATATTTAAAATGATCCATTAGTTAATGAAGAAATTAAATTGTAAGAATGGAAATAATCATTACTTATTAGTTTAGAATTCTTATTTCATTTTTGTAGTTTTATATTTTCAGTCATTTATTTGTATTGTATTTATATTTTTATATTTGTTTATTGATAAAATCATAACTTGTATTAATAACAAGGTAAATCAGGAGACAACTTAAAGTGGTGTTACGTTGTGTTGCGCTGCCTTGACTCACATTAGGTTAGTTATAGGTTAGGTTAGTTATAGTTAGTTATAGGTTAGGTTAGTTATAGTTAGTTATAGGTTAGTTTAGTTATAGTTAGTTATAGGTTAGGTTAGTTATAGGTTAGTTTAGTTATAGTTAGTTATAGGTTAGTTTAGTTATAGTTAGTTATAGGTTAGGTTAGTTATAGTTAGTTATAGGTTAGGTTAGTTATAGTTAGTTATAGGTTAGTTTAGTTATAGTTAGTTATCGGTTAGGTTAGTTATAGTTAGTTATAGGTTAGTTTAGTTATAGTTAGTTATAGGTTAGTTTAGTTATAGTTAGGTATAGGTTAGGTTAGTTATAGTTAGTTATAGGTTCGTTTAGTTATAGGTTAGTTTAGTTATAGTTAGTTATAGGTTAGGTTAGTTATAGTTAGTTATAGGTTAGTTTAGTTATAGTTAGTTATAGGTTAGGTTGTGTTGTGGTGTGTTGCCATTCTTTGTGTCACGTTGTGTTGTGTTAAACTTCCAGTGAACACCACACAGTGTGTAGCTCAGCAGGCACAGCCGGGGATTCTGGTGACGTCACATAGGAAAGCACACACACACACACACACACACACACGCACGCACACATGGCGCAGCGCTGAAAACAACAAGATACACACACGCGCGCACACACACACACAGGCAGAGGCTCATGACAGCGTCGCAGAAAGTCACAGTGAGTGTGAAACTACCTCAGTGAACCTGTGTTCACTTGTGTTGACTTGTGTTGACGTGTAGTTTGTGTAGTTTGTGTAGTGAACGTGTGTTTGACGTGTTGTGTCAGGGACATCAGGTGATCTTCGCGCTGACGTTTCCTGAAGCTGGGAAAGACATCGAAGGGGCCCGGCTATTTCCTGGTCTGTTAGCTAAACAGTAGCTGCTCGGCAGCTAGCCAGTGGAGCTAACGCTAGGAATAGTTAGCTTTGTGTATTTTTGTATAACCCGATGAATGTGTACACGTGCTTTGTGTTAGAATACATGTAAGATGCGTGTAGTTTTATACAACGTCAGTGTGACAGCGTGACTGTGTCAGCATCGAAAGTAAACTGGCATTAGCCTGGATCTCGTTCCAGGATATAGCCTGGTCCCTGCGCCTGATAGCTGCTCTCAGGTACAAGGAACATTTCAAAGCGACATGAATGTTCATCTCCAAACATGTCGCGAACAACATGTTATCAATATTAAATAAAGCTGCAGAGAATTCTGGTTAAATGTTTAATCATCATTCTCTAATCGATCATTGTCTCTGCTCCAGTTTCACGTTCCCTCTCATCTTTACACGAGTCGTGTACATTCAGGTTCATCGTGTGTGTGAGCGTGTAAACCTCACACGTACAAACTGTTCATGTTCAGTGTTCGTGCTTTAAACCCGACTAATGGCTGAGGTGGTTGCAGGTGTAGTCGCAGCCATGGAGAAACCTCCCTTCAGGCAGAACCAGAGCTGTGGAGACTGGGAGCTGAAGGAGAGGCTGGGAATGGGAGGCTTTGCCCATGTTTACCTGTACCAGCATCACGTGAGTGGAACCAGTTCACCTCCGACACACAACTTAAGGTCCAAAGTGGAGACACAACTAGTGACAGTTTGAACCTCTTACTTAAGATTGTGTTCTGACTTGTTTCTGGAGTTTGTGTTTGACGTGTGGAGAAGCAGCAGGAGATGGTCCCGGGTCAGACTCTGTCCCGGGTCAGACTCTGTCCCGGGTCAGACTCGGTCACAACAACAGGAACGTGTGTGTGTCCCTCCTTGTTACATGGGTTCACGGTTCATCCTGAGAGATTAGTGTTCTTTCAGTTTTGCGTCCGACACGCCCACTCGCTAGCTGGGACCTTTCCAGACATTTTCCTTCTGTACTCTCACGTGGACTCACTCTGACATTTTACGAGGGGGCAGGACGGAAAGGTTCTCACACGCAGCCCGTCCGGACCATTTCAGGAAAATACCCAGACTTGAGTTCACGTCTGAGAGCCGCTTCAGTCGGCACTTTTCAACAGCCCTTTGCCAACGGTTCAGCAGGAGGGTGGAGACATTCCATTGGGTTGTGTGGCCGCCAGTGGCAGGAAACAGTGTTCAGACACAATGAAGGAGGGATTCAGCAGATTCAGCTGGCAAATCTGGTTCAGTGAGTCAGGAAAGTGGAAGTGAAGGATGCTGGGGTCATTAACAGGCCGATCCGAGCAGTGACCTCCACGGCCCGTTTGAGCTTTTCACTGAAAACCTTTGGGCAGCTCGTGATCTCAGGAAGAGTCTCAAGAACGAACACTGAGACACTTAGGTGCCATTCAAGCTGGGCAAGAATTCCACTTTAGTTTAAGTCTTTTATTTTGTTTGCTGCAGTCGTTGAATTGTCATTTTATACACTTAATAAATCAAGTGAATGACTCTGTAAGAATTCTGCCAAACTACACACACTGTGACTTTTGGTTTAACTTTAATGTGTTTGTATCGTAATGGAATTTCTTTTGCTTTGTAGGAGACAAATGAAAAGCTCGCTGTAAAAATGTGTCGTCTGGAGCTCACATCAAGGAACAAGGACAGATGGAGCAGAGAAATCCAGATCATGAAGAAGTCCGTACTTGTTTTCATCTACTTCCTGTCTGATACATTGATGATGATGCACCTGCACAGATGTTCTTTGGACAATGCAGATGTGCATTTAAATGAACTTTGACATCTGAGCTATTGTAGAATAAGATTATTAAACTATGATGAAGTCCTGACTCTCTGTCTCTCTCTCAGATTGAATCACATAAACGTTGTGACAGCCCGAGAAGTCCCAGAGGAGATGAAGCACATCGCCCTGAATGATCTGCCGCTGCTGGCCATGGAGTACTGCTCCCGAGGAGACCTGAGGAGGGTGAGCCCCTCGTTCACAGTGATGCAGCTGCTCTTATACATGATGTTCACATGAGTTCACTGTAGTGTTTACTGGTCTTTTTCATAAAGATCTGCGTCCACACTGAAACACCTGAACTACAGATAAGATGAGACGAGTGTGATACTGCTGTGTGACTCAAACACTTATGTTTGTCGCAGGTTCTGAGCAAACCTGAAAACTGCTGCGGTTTGAAAGAGAGTGAAGTGCTGTCCTTACTCAACGATGTTGGTACGACCAAACCTTGTCTTTTGTTCACCTCGTTCGTTCAGTCGTGTCTTTCAGAGTCGTTCATCTTAACCTCTGACTCCTGCTCCAGGAGCTGGTATCCAGTATCTGCATGAAAACAAGATCATCCACAGGGATCTTAAACCTGAGAACATTGTGCTGCAGGACATCAACGGAAAGGTAACCTGCCACGTTTTGATCTTCTGCCTCCTCTGGTTGACTTTACACCTTCAATTAGATTATCTCACATTTACTTTTCTTCTTCTGCTTCAGCTGGTTCACAAAATCATTGACCTGGGCTACGCCAAAGACCTGGACCAGGGGAGTCTGTGCACCTCCTTCGTCGGCACGCTGCAGTACCTGGTAAGAGCTTAGACAAACAGATGCACCTATCTCTGGATTATCTCCCCTGAAATTCTGAATGCGTCTGAGCAGAGAACTCCTGCTGAACTCTTGGTTTGTGAAAGACAAACTCCGGAGAAAGTCTGGACCCGAGTGTGCGGACGTTCTCCAGAGTTCCTGGTGTGAAAATGGCTCTAATAAAATGCAGCACTTGTTCCCTGCAGGCACCCGAGCTGTTTGAGAACAAGCCTTACACTGTCACTGTGGACTACTGGAGCTTTGGCACAATGATATTCGAGTGCAGTTGTGGTTTCCGTCCTTTCTTGCACAACCTTCAACCTGTGCAGTGGTAAGTTGATGTCAAAAGTACAACATTGTGACAGAAGTGAGTTATTTGAGCAACAGGGGAGGTTAGTCATCGCAGTTCGGTCTGTTAATCAACACAGACGACGGTTGTAGCTGCAGCTCACGGAGGCAAGTTGCAGTAATTTAGAAGTTAAAGTATCCGATTGCTGCGATTTATGTCAAACTAGATCAAAGTCTTCTCAGAGTCATAACTCAAGATGAACATGAACTTGTAGATTAATTATTTCTAATGTCCATACATCTGCTTGTAAATCATTGGAGAAACATTCTCCTTGTATCTTCACAACTTGCCTGAGAAACATCAGGTTTTTAAGCTTTGTTTAGTCCCACAGTAAAGCAGTGAAAGTTGTCTGTACATCCAAACATCGCAAACATGGACTGCAACATAACATAGAATTCACAATAATGTAAACTCAAGACATTTCACACATTTTGTTCGGTTGGAATCAGATGATGTTTGGGATTTTGTTCACTGCTTTTGCTTGACAAGAGGAATTCTATTGATCGCTGATAAATGTTTCTGTAGATCGATTACACGATGAGTAATTTCTGCTCTTCTCTCGTCTCTTTTCATTCACAGGGCGACCAAAGTGCGGAATAAAGGTCCTAAAGACATCATGGCGGTGGAAGAAGTGAGCGGAGAAGTCCGATTCTCCACACACCTCCCCTACCCCAACAACCTGAGCAGGTTGGAACACTGTGACTGTTACAGTCCCTCAAATGAAAGACGTGTCTGCTGTTTGCTGCTCCTCCCTCTCCTGGTACATGTCATTAATTTGCTGTCTTACAGGACAATGTTGGAGCCGATGGAGTCTCTGCTTCAGCTGATGTTGAAGTGGGATCCTGTCCACAGAGGAGGCAAAGTGAATTCCGACACCAAGAAACCCATGTGCTTCGAAGTACTGGAGCAGATACTGAGCACCAAGGTGAATTTTGACAGATATTTTCAGTTGTGCCTGGATCTGAAGACTTTGAGTTTGAGAATGTAAATGCACTGCTCATCTTTCCTCTCCCCCTCTGTCCCCTCAGGTCGTCCACATCCTGAACATGACCACAGCTCAGGTCCACTCTTTCCAGCTGA
Source organism: Verasper variegatus (assembly GCA_026259375.1). Taxonomy (NCBI): domain Eukaryota; kingdom Metazoa; phylum Chordata; class Actinopteri; order Pleuronectiformes; family Pleuronectidae; genus Verasper; species Verasper variegatus. The sequence continues at coordinate 1,565,528 of CM048057.1, forward strand.
CTCCGGACGAGAGTCTCCACAGCCTGCAGAAACGCATCGAGGCCGAGACCAAGATCGAGGTGGTGAACCAGGAGCTCCTGCAGGAGACGGGCGTGTCACTGGACCCCAGGAAGCCCGCGGCGCAGTGCGTCTTAGATGGAGTGGTAGGTTGAATCACTTTGAAACCCACTGACAGTCTCCAGCTGTATTCAGAGATGTTCTGATACGAGCAATGGAAATGTCTCATAATGCCACACACACAAAAAGTATCTACACTGATCTGATATCACATCTTTTAAGAAGATTAGTTTCAACCAGATAAAACTGCAATTTTCTTTCCCTTGACATCGCTCGACCTTCACCGTTCCAAAACAGCAGTTGTGCTGTAGTGTCAGTGGCCAAATCCGTTTTAGCTCTGTTAAGAAGAAGTGATTTCTGGTTGTGTAGCGTTCATTTTGCAATATTTCACACTGGAAAGTCCCACAAGTCAAAAGGCAACAGTTAAGAAATGACCAGTGTCTATGGGAAATGTCAAACGGTATAATAATTGAATAACTAAAAGTTAGTCTGGAGCCCTGATCAGAAAAATAGGATCCAAACATCTTGAGCTCTAATAGAGTAAAAAATACTTCAAACAAATCCTTCTTCTAATGTTCTCCTCTCCCTCTGGAGCATTTACAAGCTCTTTAAGTGACTTGTCTCAGGGCTGTAGAAAAGGATGCAGGAAAAGCTGCGTCCGCACTTCTTATGATTCATACCACACCGGCTGCGTGCGCGCTGAGGGACTTTGAACCACCTGGTAATGAGGTGTTTGCAGTAACTGATGATCTCCTGCTCTGCTGTGTAGAGAGGCTGGGACAGCTACATCGTCTACCTGTTCGACAAGAGCATCACCAAGTACTCTGGTCCCTTCAGTGCCAGACAGCTGCCCGACAAAGTCAGCACCATCGGTGAGTGTGTTGCTAAGTTCTTCATGCTGCTGATGAGACTCTGTGAAAACAAGGAAACAGATAAATGTGCTCTGATGTAGTGAATATATTGAACACATCGCTGGTTCCCCATCTTTCTCCTGTCGGAGTTAAACTGACGGGTTCAAAATCGATATCACAACATGTTTTTACTGTGATGAATATATTTGCTCATGACGACTTCATTTATGTTTCCAGTGTCCTCAACACTATGGATTTTGTTTTACCTCAGACTTTGTGCTTTTTTAATTTTTACAAAATCCTTGATACCGAACCAGAGGAAAGAAACTCTGAAAAACATCCTAAGTTTGGTTTGAACCTTTTCAGTTCAAGAGGCCAAGACGCAGCTCCCCCTGGTGGCGTTGAAGAAGGTGTGGGGTGAAGCAGTGAGCTACATCTGTGGACTGAAGGACGACTACAGCAGACTCTTTCAAGGACAGAGGGCAGCAATGTGAGTCGCATGACCGACTGAGCGCTCTTCTTTAGCTTATTGGTTATTCTCAGGTGTTCGTCCATGTTTTTAAAATGACCTGTTTTAATCCTGAAGGAGAAGAGGCTGTTTGTCTGTGTGGACAATTCCAGTTTCTGTTTCTGTTGTTCCCTGAATCCCTGCTAACTGGAGACAGAACATGTCGTCATACAAATACCTAGACTCTTAACTGCCTCCTCCTCCTCCTCCTCCTCCTCCTCCCTCCAGGCTGAGCCTCCTGCGCTACAACACCAACCTGACCCGCTGTAAGAACAGCATGTTCGGCTTCTCTCAGCAGCTGAAAGCCAAGTTAGATTTCTTCAAGAGCAGCATCCAGTACGACCTGGAGAAATACAGCGATCAGATGCACTACGGTATATGTGAGTGTTGACTGGCAGCTTTGGTTTTACTCTGAGTTTACGTACAGGATGTTTTTACGACTGTGAGCGGGACCTTTCTCGTTTTGATGATTTGTCTTGTGTTCGTCTCGAAGCCTCTGAGAAGATGCTGAAGGCCTGGCAGGAGAACGAGGAGAGAGCCGCTGCCTTTGCACAGGTGACGCATGTTGACAAAACGCAACACACGCGTGTGGAGCTTTCAAATTGTCCTCTGGTGTTTTCTCACTGCAAAGCCTGACAGTGATTACCCGTTCCTGTTTCTGTCCTGCAGGTGGCAGAGGTGAGCCACTTGGATGACGAGATCATGGCTCTGCACTCTGAGATCGTGGAGCTTCAGAGGAGCCCATACGCCCGACGCCAAGGAGACAAGATGGAGCAGCTGTGAGTGTTAATGGAGTCTGACCCCAGGAGATGACACGCTGGGTTTATACACCATCAGATAGAGTCTTTATCCCATTTGGTCAAATATTTGGACTTTTGATGAGATATTTCATGATAATGACTTTTTTCAAGCCTAATTTTTCATTCAGGTTAAAAATAACCTTTTTACAAGGAACTTTGAGCACAAGAGAAACCATCCAGCACTAAAACAGCCTTTTTCTTTTACACTGGATCGTTCACGCTTCCCTCAGAGGTTGTTAGTCCTGCAGCGACTGTGTTGTTGTCACATCAGATAAACAAACTGAATGAGCTTCTCTTGTGTTGTCACGTATGTGTAGAAGCTGATTACCGAACCAGAAACAAACTGTGTGTAGCTCTTATAAGATGAGCTGACCGGACTGTGACAGTATATCGTGATGTAACTTCCTGTGTTGGTGCATTTTGCAAACGCTGAATCTGTGAGAAATTCACAATACACAGATAGATAAGGATGTGATTCCACTTAACGCATCAGTCTACAGAGGCTCGATAGTCTGAAAGAGGTTTGAACAAAATTACCCCAAAATGTGTAAAATCAAATCTGTAAATCAGTCTTGATTTTTGCGATGGACCAAACTTATGTCTGAGGAGGATTTTTGATTTTTCAAGTTAGGTAAAAAACCCTCTAAAAGTGCCGTCATGAAAACTTTACCTAAGTCGCCTCTTGTACTTCACACAAGAGTTCACACATGCTCGTACTTTCTTTGGTCGTCCTCTGGATCGAGGCACCTTCGCGTGTCCTTGGAGCAGCCGTCCACTCACCACCTGCCTCTGTGAGATCAGATTTAAAGGGTTTGTTGTGTGGAAACAGACAGACCCTCGTTTGTGCTGCTGGAAAAGCTTTAGCTGGTGTGACTTCAGTGGTATTTTAAACATGCTGCATCAGACAATCATCTGCTGTTTAACTGACCAGGAGATAAACGGCTGCTTGCGCCAATTGTGCACGAGTTTTCTTTAAGTTATGATGTCAGAGCTTTAGAATCTATGTTTTTCAAATGTTTAAATCTTTTTCCATTGCAGAGAAGTTAAGGCAATCGAGCTCTATAAGCAACTGAAGATGAAGTGTAAAAGTAAGAAACACACGTTTTAAAATCAACTTTTACTTTTGTTCAAAATGTTAAAAAGAGGATATGATGCATTTCTCAAAGTGGAGCGTGTGTTCAGTGTGTTGTCTGATGCTTCTCTCTCAGTATCTGAGACGGACGTGAGCAGCGACAGCTCTGAGATGGTGAAGGCCATCATTCAAACTGTTCAGAACCAAGACAAGGTCCTCAAAGATCTGTATACGCACCTCAGGTACAATCCAAATGTCTGAATTATCTCCTGGAAATACGAGCTGTAGAATTACTCTAATGTTCAGTTTACACGTGATTGTGAGTCTGTTTTTAGCAGTGTTCATTATTAATGTATCGTCTGATATGAAAACACCACAAAGAGCCATTATTCTATTTTAAGGTTTGCTGTGTCCTCCCAACAGAAAGATCCTGATCAGCAAACAGAAGATCATTGACTTGTTTCCACGGATTGAGAAAACCCTGGAGAGCATCAAGGACGCTGACAACACCGTGATGCAGATGCAGATAAAGAGACAAAGAGAGTTCTGGCATTTACTGAAGATCGCATGTGTAAGTGCTCACTTGGCTTTATTCCTGCAGCAGCATGAGACAGGAGGCACCTCGTGTCCAGGTTCTGTCCAAAGGTTCTGTCCAAATGTGGGTTTGCACGTCCGTCTCATTCTCATGAATGTTGTTTCTGAGGAACTTGAGAGAATTTCCTCTAATTTGGAATCAAGGAGGAAGTTTGGTGGTCAAATAGTCACTGTGACTACAACTTATATATTTATATACTGCTTATTGTGACAAAATACAGTAAACTCCTTCTGTTAGACTCCTGCGTCAGTCTGTTACTCGTTGCTCAGTAGAAACTCTCTCTCTCCTTCAGGCTCAAAACTCGTCCCGGAGCTCGATAGCAGCCAGTCCCGAGTCGTCCAACCTGATGCCGGTGTCCCAGTGGTCCCAGTCGGCTCAACCCGTCAGCTCCCCACATCCTCTGACCTCCCTGCCCGGGCCCAACGACAGGTAACCGATCACACTGAAGGATCTATGAGTTGCTGTCGCTCACCTCAGGTTGTGGAGCGATGTCCAGTGTTCAACACAGACATTTGACTTCATAACAGGATGTGAAGGACAGAACATCACACGAAGCACAAACGTCTTTTTAAAATGGGTCAAATTCAGTGTTTTATAACGTTTCATGTGTGACAATGATTTAAATCTGTCTGTTTATCAATGTGTCTTTTCAGCTGTTGGTGTTAAAAGGTGTGAACCTGTTCCTCTGCAGGTGGTTGAAATTCTCGCTGCTTGTGCGATCGGCTCGTCTCTAACAGACTTTGTGTTTCTTGTCAGTGACGCAGCTCCTCGTCTGCTGCAGGAGAACCAGAAGTACCTCAGTCAGCTGACCAGCCTGATGCAGGAGGCGGCCGACGAACAGGCCAACAGCATAGTGGTGAGTCCACTGCTTCTTAATGCCTTAGTCTGGATTTAAGTACTCGTCAGTGTAGTGGAAAAAAAGGTTCCATATTTAAAAAGGGGAAAGATTTCCCTAACTTGATATTTGCAAATAAGTAATAATGTTAGTTGCTGCTGTTCAGTTTTCATTAGAAACACTTTTAATTCTGTTTGATCGTCTCAAGTCTTAACGAAGTGGTTTTCCTCTTTAAAGGACCAAGACTGGAGCTGGACAAAATACGAAACTTTAACCACAAAATTAAAAAAGCAAAACGCGTAAGACCTGTGGTCGTCCTCCGTCCCTGCTCCGAGTAACACTAAGGACTGTGAGCTGTGAACGCAGCACAACGACAACACAACGGCAACACAACGTTGTACAGTTGCACATGGACTCGGGATATTCTCTTGAACAAAACCTGTTCTCTTTACCTTTAAAAAAAAAATACAAGTTCACAACTGCTGGTGTCTGGGGTCTGTCCCCCCCCCCCCCCCCCCCCACCTTTTGGCTGCACTAAATTTATCACGACTCATGAAAACCAATGATGTTCATTTATACTGTTAATTACCAAATCGAGCAAACTGTAGCAGCAGGGTCGAGGGTTTGAGGTGGATTCGTGTCACATGGGAGAATATTGGCAGAAACATGAGAAGTGACTCGGCCTCGTAAAACAAGAAGAAGACGGGAAGTGGTCGCGGGGGGGGGGGGGGCGGTGGAGGAGGAGGAAATTACAATCAAGCAAACAGCACTTTGATACTCCCACGTATCCTCTGTGTAAAGAGACCAAACGTGACGCTTCGCAGAATTTACAGTCCCCACGAGACGGGAACGGTTATTCTCACACTCGGACTCAATCTCATATCATTTACTATAAACATTCAGGCGTTTAGATTCTGTGCACATGTTGTTTTCAATCAAGTTCTGTTTGAATAAAGTATAATATATCATGGGCTCTTGTCAGGATATATGTGACAGACGTGGCGGGCCATCGTGTTCATACTTTGTCTATAATGTACATCTGTCTTTTTAAACACAAGGTTTGACTCTTGTTAATATGCACATTTTATTTCACTGGAGAGTCGATGCTGCGTTCACGTCGTATGAAGCCAAACTGTCCATTTCATGAGAGATTCGTAGTTTCACTTTCTCCAGAGTCAGGATTTAAACATGATAGAATAATAAATATAATAATAATTCATTGAATATCTTTGAGTTGTGGATTACAGTCGCTTTTCCAATATGAGAATTTCCTTCGGTCAGATTTGATGATGAACTGAATATTTGTACCTTCGACAAAAGAAGCAATTTCTTTTATTTAAAAATTCACTTTTTTGTTAACGAACACTTAAACATTTGATTAGATATTCATGACTTAATGAGCACAATCATCTCCAGGTTATAAAGTTCAATAGTTAAGCTCTTGAATCTGCTTGGTGTGGATTGTGTGGGATCAAATCAACCTGTAGGACATTTCTAAAGTAATTGTTAACTGCAGCTACAGAATCCTGACATCTGTCATTTTAAATAAACTGTAAATATGACGTGAACGCAGCCTTTGTTTCCTGAAGATGTGAGACGACCTGTTTCCATTCAAATAAAATAACTGTAGCATGGTCGGCATCTTCAACCATCGAGCGACAGCGACGTGCAGCTGAAGGAGAGAAACCTGCAGCTGCACCGTCGTCGTGTGTCCTTCACGTTGGGCCAGAGAGGAACTAACCTTCTTGAGTTGTATTTATGAAGTTGAAGTGCAATGGAGAAAAGATATTTTTTATATTTAAGTAACTTGATTTGTCGGTTTTCTTTCGATTGGAGTGTTTGTTTCCATCCGATGGTTTCAACTTGTCTCTTTTGAATGTTTACTTTTTAGAAATGTCGGTGTATAAAGATCAAATGTTTGCCTGGTGATAAAATAAAAGGACTTTGGCATGACGTGGTTGTTTGCTCTGCTTTCAGGAAGGTGTCGTCTTCACTGTTAAGTAAGTAAACGGTTATAATAATAATAATATGAACTTTATTTGAATAGCACTGATCTAAACAAGGTTACAAAGGGATTATGTAGACGTTGAAAACTTTAAACTTAACTTAAACTTTATAAATACAAAGAAAGAAAATACAACTAAATATATAAAGATGTTATTAAGAAAGTAAACATAAATACACATTTTTATTGATCATTGCACAAATCAAAAAAATAACAACAAACTACAAGTTGTTGTTGACAAACTTTGTATCGGCAGAAATCTAAGTCCTTGAGAACAGACCTGTTGAAGGACACGATGCTGTGACGTCTTCTGTTTCGTGACCTCGTACCTTCACACCCACTCCCACAGTTGTCACCCACATGTTTTGGATCAGTGACCCTCAAAGCTAAAGCAGCGTCTTGTTGTCTCCCACCCTCAGCATTGACCTCAAGAGTATCAGAACACCTGTTGTGTATCAGAAAACGAGATCTTTGTGTTATTCCTACAATGATCTTTATGATCCCCTTGACCTTGAGACCACCGGGGACGTCCTGACCCCGGGTCGGGATCCACTGCTGGATCAGATTCACATTTCTCAAATTAAAAGCAGGAGAGGAGCAGCTTTCTGTGGCTGAAATGAAAAGTTGCTTCCCTGTATTTTCGAGGACTTCAAGCGAGGTTTGAATCCCCAGCTGTGACTGAACATCTGCACTTACGAGTCAACATGAGGCTTTTTTTTTCATTGTCTGAAATGTGAACAGCTTTGGAGGGAACTTGAGAAACTACAGCTGCGGTCCTTCCTGCTGTGAAAAGGAGAAGCTGTAAACAATCGAGATAGATTGACTGGTCGTGTGTTTCAGCCCTGAAACCCGGTGAATAATCATGAGTCACTGAGTCACTTTGTAGATGATCGTGATCACGTCTTCCTTCCTTCTCTTGACCAGGCGTGTTCTCAGGTTCAGCCGAGGACTCATCGGACTCGGGCTCGTCCGTCTGACCACACGCTTCAGGAAATGAATTTGTGAGAAGCATCAAACGTCATGCATGAGTTTTGGATTACTCTCTAAACCTCTGGCACGTCCACGTCTTCTAAACTAATAACGTTGTCCTCAGTGACATTCTGCTGCTTTCACATTAAAATGAATCAGTGAAAGACAAAGATCTTCTACTCTGGGATGTTTTGTTCTCGTGGATTATTCTCTAAGCAGAAGTGCACCGCTTGCTGCTTTTGAGGAAACGCCCCTGCACCTTTTCCAAGAAGGATTTTTATCATCACATATCACCTCCTGCAGAACGAGCCCAGCTCCGATCTGAGACAAAGCTCGGCTGTAAAACAAGCCACACGCGTTGTAAACCTGCGTGAATCAGAGTGAATCACTGAACTCTCTGCTCAGACCTGCATTCCTCAGATCTCAACTCCCCCCCCCCATCCCAGAGCTGATCTGTTGCAGCAAACAGATTGTATCCATTTATACATCTGGCATCAAATATCTCTGTGTAAAAAGATCTAGAGGTTTTCCCCCCAAACTAATCCTCCCAGAAAGACGTCTTCAGAGACATTTCAGAAGACATTGTGTTTGTCTCTTTCCTGTTTCAACACGACAACGCCCCTTGTTCAAAGCCACAAAGAAACAATTCCCTCAGAATCTAAATCTTACATTTACTCTCATTTGAGCAGTTTCTTGTCTCCACCACGTCCTGAGGGAGGAAACTCTGGACCTGGAGCTGCTGACGCTCTCTACCAGTCGCTCTGTGGCTGTCGGGCGTGAGCAGCTCGTGGACAAAGACTGTTTACAGAGTTTTCCTGCTGCTGCTGGAAATAAGGCTCGGGGCAGTTTAACCAAAACAAGGAGCTAAAAGGCTCCGTGTGGTTATCGTCTGTGGGTTCGTTACTAAACAACTTCTTTAAGATCCCACGTTATCAATTAATAATGATAATTTGACCTAATGATGGGTATTCATTGTCATTATTCTACTCCATCCATTAAATAGTTGTCGGACCGACTGTTATTTTCATCCATAGTCACTAAAGTCTCCGTTTTAAAAGTTCCTCAATCATAATTCTGATAAACTGTAGATCTTGTAAATGCTCATATTAAAATGTGTAATGAGTGAATATCCCAGAGCCTCTTATTCACTCACTAGGTTCCTTGTTTCACACGAGGCAGAGAAAACAAAAGATTTAAGTGAGAGCAGGAAACATCTGAGTCAGCTTCTCACTGGAGACCGATAATTATGGATTAACTGTGAACTGAGGAAGACGCTTTTCTGGGAAGAGCGACAGGAGGAAGCTGCTCCGTGGGTTGATTCATAGAAAGAAACTAGACACAACAAACTTCATCGTGAAAAACGAACGTTTTAATCATTATTTAATCCAGTAAATGAGAAACACAACTTACTTTTGTAATAAAGTGCACTTTACTATGTTGCAAGAAAAGACCTTTCATACGTTTTTACATTCAGTTCATCAGATGTGATCAAAGGAAGAAGGAGAATCAGGATCATTGTGATAAAACACTCATTTGCAATTTCTGCTTCAAAGTGAAAAAACACATGACCGTTGCCCTAGAAAAAAATCAGTGCCGTAAAAAAAACGAAATTTCTCCTCGGGGGCTGAAAACAAACAGGAACATGTAAATGTTTCAAGCTGAATCACAGCAACACACACACACACACACACACACACACACACAGGTCTGTGCAGAGCCTCCGTGCTGAAAGTACCGTTCACAGGTTTTCAAGTCAAATGTAGAAAGAATTCAAATGAACCTCTAAGTGCAGATTGGCTTCGGACGATTTAGGGACTGTACAAAAAGCACTGGGGTGAACTCGGCCTCGTAGAACTGTTCAACGGACCCGAACAGAACAGCAACACCCTCTCCTCCACGATTTAAAGAACTGGTGTGTATGGGTGGCCTGTTTCTAAACCGATGGGATTCAACACTGGTTTTGTACTTTCAGTTATTTTCCGTATCTGTGGTGGCTGATCAGGGTTAAACTTGTTTAATTCTCAAATCTTTTGGCAGCGGAAACAAGTGGTTTATCCTCGGCTCATTATCTCTGTTCGATCTCAGATCATTCTCACACAGGCCCTTTACGAGGCCCCGTCAACATTACTTCAATATTTAAAACTGGATTTTTTTTATAATAGTGACTAACGAGGGTCCAAACCAAAGTTAAGGCACAAAGGTACGAACCATAGAATAAATAAAGATGGACGACACGTCATAAAGGCGGGGTTTACGACCTGTAGTGCAGCCAGCCACCAGGGGGCGATAAATACTTGTGTCGTCAATCTGCGCTAATAAAAGATAATTTAATGTAACACTAACAACAACAGGATGTTTTTTTTTAACAAACACAACAGTTACAGCTGCAGCAGCAGGTGACTGTATCTTTCCCACAGCAGCAGTGGAGCTGTGGGTCGGATGGGATCAGACGCTCTGAGTCAACATCTCGAGGCCTGAACGTGTAAACCTCTCTGAACTCTGTGACTCGGTCTGATCCCAACAAGCAGCGCTCTCTTACTCATACGTCATGTGGGCCTGTGGGCCTGAGGCTTCGCTGGGGGGGGTGGAGGAGTGCACGGCTTGACTCTGGCTGCTGCAGGAGGACAGGGCTTGGCTGGAGGTACAGGAGGAGGATTTGGTCTGGCTGCCTTATACTGAAAAGAAAACCAGACAGATGGGATCACGCTCACGATGCTGTTACTTGCAGAGTTAATTCTTGCAGTGATTTCCGGGTGAGGCTTCATCCTGTTCTCGTGCACTTGGCTCACTAATGATTGACAAGGTGACGAGTGAGAGCAGAAGGTGTGACTCACCTGTGGTTTATTCAGAGGCGGCATAGGTTTTGCTGGAGGTTGAGGTTTTGTCTAAAGGGAAGAAGAAGAAGTCACTGAGACATTTGTGCCTTTTCCCCAAAATCCAGTTTATGTCTCGATCCTTTAACTTTCTACTGCGTCTGTTTTGATTTGGATTCTCAGCGAGTATGTCGATCTTTGAACATCACTGAGAAACTGTTAAACCCTGAATAAAAGACTGACGTTTATTTGCATCTTCACATTGTCTTGAAATCTAGAAAGTAGATTTAAATGATAATACTTGTTATTCTGTTCTGTATTTTTCTTATTTAAATAGGTTTTAAACACAAAGTGACCGAAAGCAGCAGTGAACTGTCCCAACTCACGAGTTTCCAGAGCAACAAACGGATATTAACACACAGCTGAAAAGTGTCCCAACACACAAACAGCTTCACCCTGTTTGACAAGCGTTTGTTAACTTTACAACCTGTTTTAGGAAATAACAGTTTTAAACCTGCTTTCAACACCGCAAATAACTTTCTCTGTGCATTATTTAATGTGACTCCCTGAATGCACTCCTCACTTTGCATTTTATAAGGGATCACATTCAGGAAATGTTTAATTGAAGCTTACCGGCTCAGTTTGTGAGGTGGACGACACCAGAGACACTTTCTGTGGTGGCTGGAAACAAAAGAAATGTTGTAATCGTCACAGTGTTCTGCACGGACATCGTGAATCCTTCTCTGAGACACTCACCCGCGGAGCTCGTCTGCTCGGGGTCACGTGGACGATCAGAGGAGCACAGGCTTGTGCCGCCGTTGACCCCGTGAGAGTAGGCTGACTGATCTGAGGTCTTTCTTTAACATCTGCTCCCTGGAACATCGGGTTCAACTTGCCTGGATCCGAATGCACTTTCCTGCAAACACAGAATTCATTCAGCCGGGAAGTGGGAGAGACGGAAACAGTCACAAGTCATTGAATTGAAAGTTTAAGAAACAACCTTTTCGAGATGGAGTTGTCCATGTTGTCTTTTTTACAGCACATCAGTCCTGTTATCACCACGGCGATCAGCAGCAGGACGGCGAGAGCGGCACACACGCCAATTATTATTCCCTTCTGACCTGCAGGCACAAACAGGGAGACTTTCAGATGTTATAATATGCACAATGTCGTACTGTACACAGCTTGTAAATTCATCTGAGGTGGAACAAGATAGTTAAACTGTTTGCATAATCTAAAAGCAAGATGGTGGGATCACCAGCGGCAAGTCTTCACAGAAACAGGAGCCACTCAGTTCACCACTTTGCACCTGACTTAATGTAAAGCTTCATTTGTCCAGTTTGGTTTATATCTGCAAAGCAACATCCCCACGGTGCTGCCTTCCTATCAGGGAGGAAACTACGATGGTGTGAAGCCATTTTACAGCTGTTTACCACAGAGACAACTTTAGTTTCATCCCTGAGAACCGGACCAATCTGGTGTTTACTGGTAAAAGAGGTGAGAAATGTTTCTTTCTCAACGGCCTCAGTGAAGAAAGAGCGAAGACTTAGTCAACAGCTGAAAAGACAAACTGTCACTGTCCTGATGTTAATCTGGACATTTCACCATAATGAGGTCAAAACACATTCATTACTTCTTTGTTCTGATCAAAGTTTCACAGTTTTGTTCCTCTCTGTTTGACTTACTCAGCAAATGTTTCTGCATCACATGTCAGTGATCACAGGTTCAGAAGCTAATAAATCAGCTCCTGGTGCCAAAACACCACATTTCTGACATAGTCCTTTGTTTGATAAACTTTCTCTACAACTGGAATCAAGACAAATGAGGTGAAGTTGAAGAAACCAGTAAAAAGGGATTAGGTCTGCGCTGGGAGAACACTCATACTGAATCATCCTTTTTTGGCTTACTGGAAAAATGACTCAACCATCAGGTGTGACCTGTTTCTGAACCGCCCAGTGAGAGTTTGACCTTCAATTCACACTGATAAGATTATATTATATTATACGATATAAAATGAAATCCAGGGACCGGTTCCGTACCTTGAGGTAAATCTGCGTACCGGACCTCGCAGTGCGGCGGAGCCCAGCCGGGATCGCACTGGCACTCGCTCTTGTGATTACACACCTAAAGAAAGAAAGTAATTTTAGACATGAGTCAAACATTCCGAGTTGAACTTTGGTCCAGAACAGGCAGATTAAAAACCTTCTTCTTCTTCTTCACTCACCCCGTTATTGTTGCATTTCTTTGAACATTCCTCCTTTTTCCCATAAACTGATATGTCCACACATCTGTTGTCGAAGCAAACCTGTGCACACGAGCATTTCTCAGCATCACGTCCAACCTCGTTAAAAACTTTACAGAACGTGACTCTACTCCCAAGTTTTTTACCTTATTTGGTCCACAGCTGGTTCCTTTAGGCACCATGTCAATGTTTCTGGTGTTGTCATCCACCACCACTTTGCACTCGATGCCACGCACAGTGTACGCTGCCATCTTACCAGTGATGGACTCGCCCCCTCCTTGACAAAATATGGACCCACACTTGTAGTTCCTACAAAAAGAAGAGAAGAATTGAATCAGTAAGTTCATCGAGCACTTTGAAAACCTTAGTGAGCCAAGTTCCCTTCAATGTGATGGACCGGCAGGACGCTCGGCGCCGTGGTACGTACTGCGCCGTGCAGGGGATGTAGCCCAACTTGGTTTTCCCACAGTTTGCACCTTCCTCGCCTCGTTTGTTCAGGTCGAAACACAAATCTGGTCCAACTCTGGCCCCTGAGGAAGGAAGACATCCAGGGTCGTTAGCACGAACACATGACAAGTCAAGATTTTGGCTGCTCAGTATTTATATTTATTTATCATTTCTTTATTTTTTCAGCTCCTTCTTGTTAATGTGAACGACCACACTGACGGCGGCGTGTTGACCGTACCTTGTCCAAACAGCCTCCAGCAGTGCCGCTCGTGTGTGGGACACTGGCCGTTGTGGCAGTAGCCCTGCGTCTGGTCGTAGCAGGGTTTGCCGTTCATCTCGAAACCGTCCTCGGGACACTCCCCCGAGACGCCGGTGCAGTATTCAGGCAGGTCGCAGTTGCCAGCCGACTTCCTGCACACACCTCCAGCAGGTTGGAGCTGAGGGTTAGAAGGACGGATGAGGTGATGGTGGTTAATCAGTGAACATTATTAGCTTGTGCATTTCTCTGGTATTTTATGACTTCCTGTGATGTGGTCACAGCTACGGTTGATTTGCATCACCCTCTGTTTCCTGTTATTATCAAGGTTTAATTGAAACCTTGTCCTGTCGTTATTTGAACAGCCCCCGTTTCGGGCCCGTCGCAGGGCGTGTCCGTTTGACCTTTCTGCAGCTTCGGTCTGAAATAACTCAACAACCATTCGATGGATCGCCATGAAAACTGGTTCCGATATCCTCCGTCCCCAGTGGGCGAACCCTGGGGACTTTGGTCTTTGACAAATCAATGTCCTCTACAAACATTCAGGATTTGGTTCAAATCCCCACTTGGCTCAAATGCTAGCGCAGCTTCAGATTCTGAAGTTGGACAAACACTGAATGTTTGAGCCTGTTTTGGACCCTGAGACGTGACTCGTTTCAGAGTCGGGTTTCAGCTTCGTGTTGTTTGTCGTGGGACAGAGGGGCGTTCAGATTCTCAGCTGTCAGACTGTCGGATGAATTTCTGATACGTCAGAAAGCCTGGTCGGCCATCTTCGGCACAGAATGACTTGTATGTTTCTTACTTCAACTTCAACATCTTTGTCTGTTCACTACGACAGTGTGAGTTGATATCGGGTTGTGGATTTCTGCCACAGAGCTCGGTTACAGGAACCTGAAGTACCTGACAGTTATCGCAGCACGGGCCATCAGCACACTGGGATCCTTCCGTCAGACGACAAGTCGAGGCATCACAACAGGGGTTCTTGCATTCCTAGAAAATAAAACACAACATTTTTTACACCTGTGTCATGTTTCAGGATCCAGTTACATCCAGAACAAGAGCTGCAGTGATGAAATTCTAAACCGTTAAAATTTTAACACAAGCAGCGTCTCTGCCAACAAGTTGTCTGAGATAAGACGTGAGCGCACAGCAAAACTATTTTAACTCTTTGAGGCCAAACTGCAGCTCAGCATTAGATCAACACTCGCTTCTATCAACTCACAGGAAGCCACAGCTACAACAGAAATCCACCCACATGAGACCTTCCTTCCCCAAAAGGACATTTGAATACTTTCTGGTAAAAAGGACTATTCAGCCTCGTCTCAAAGGTTTCACCTCCACAGTGCCACAGTCACACTCTTCTCCAGGGTCCAGCAGGGCGTTGCCACAGCGAGGGCCCACAGCGACGGTCCTGCCGGGTCGGGGTCTGTCCAGGCAGCCGGGCTGAGCTCGATCCAGGAAATCAGCGAGCTGCATCACGCTGCAGCTGCTGAAAAACTCCGGGAACGCTTGACTTCCTGTCCTGAGGACGAGCGAAGAGATTCAAGGATGAACACGATTCATTGGACGCCTGCTGTGACAGTAAGTTCACCTTAAAGTCACATCATTCTAAACCCATGGGCATCGATCTACAGCTCTAACTGCATCCGCCCTTCTGGTTTCAGCTTTTCCTCCAGGTGCTGAACCTGCAGGGATCTGACCTCAGGAGGTGAGCTGCAGCACTGAGGCTTCAGGTAGAGACTCTTTGTGCTTCCAGCTGTTGTGCTGTTACGTTTTCCCTCCATTAGAACTGAGGGGTCTGAACCAGGGGGAGGAGCTGTCATACTGTAGCTTGTTCTGAAATTTGATCCCAACATTCAACACAGAAATATTCTCGGTGTCTCTGGCAGTGGATCAGATTAGTGTTTTTCACCTGAGCTTGTCGGCCATCACACAGCTGTCTCTGCTGTAGATCGGCCCACACATGCAGCCTGGGGCATCATGGGACAAACCAAAGTTATGTCCCATCTCGTGAGCGATGGTGGAGGCGAGGCCGATCAGGTTGTCATGGTGATCCTGGCGTGGAGAAACGCAGAGCTGTGTCTTTTGGATTCTGCAGATTTCATGGTAAAATACAAAAACACGTCTTCCTCTGCAGCGGATAAGACGTCAGGAGTCGTCGGTCATACCTGGTTGATTCCTCCAGAGTTTCCGGTGCACATGGCGAACTTATTGGCCAGCCCCACCGTGTTGTTTTCCAAGTCTTTGCCGCTGTTGAGGACAAACATCTCACATCAGGTCAAACTGGCATCATGACTGAGCTTCACACCTGCACACATTTCCCACACTGATGCTCACGTCACAAACTGGGCGTTGTCGTGCTGCGTCCTCCGCAGGAGGTCCGTCTGCCGCCACATCAGGAAATTGTCCAGAGTCGTCTCTGAGTTTTCTTCAACATGGATGTGGTCTCCTTGCGTCCAGATCTCCAGGCCCACCAGCATGACACGGATGTTCAGAGCTCGATACAGCTGCAGGCGGAGAGGGGGGGTGGGGGGTGGGCAATTCTCAGGAATAAATAAGAGCTGCCTCTCAAACAGCGAATAAAACATCAGCCTAAAAAGAATAATTTACCTTGTCAACATGATTTATTGCTGCGAGAACACGGGACTTTGTCTCACTTCCATATCGTTTGTACTGGAGGGAGAGAAACGGGATTAGATTCATGCAGCGATGGAATAAAATCTGTAAAACAATTGAAATGAGGATTTTACCTCAGTGTTGTCAACGACCACAAACAGCTCGACAAACCTCTGAGTGACAGGGTTCGTTTTCTGGAAGGAAACAGACAAACACACAGAACATGTATTATTACCTGTTTTTATATTTATACTCTGTCAAGATAATTATTTTATCACCTTACAATAAATCAACTAGTTTAAAAAGACAAAAAGAAAAAGGACAGAATCTGAAAACTCAGGAGGTTTTATATGAATGTAATTATAGTAACTCACAATACTAAATATACTCATACAGTACATCCACACACACACACACACACACACACACACTTAAAGCTGCTGTGGAGCATTAAACAGATAACGAGGTGGGGGGGAAACAGATCTTTCCCTCAGGAGTGGGTGGAGACCAGGAGCTGAGATAAAAGCCAGTGGATCTTAGACTCAAATGGAAAAAACCATCAGTTAACGCAGGTTTAAATTTAAAGTACAAGATAAAACCTACCCAGGGTCTGGACCTGAAGAGACCAGCAAGGCGAGGCCCCTGGTTCTGGTCCTGGTTGTGGTCATGGTCGTACATCATGCGGGGGTTCGACGTGGCGCTGTCACTGATCTTCAGGTGTTCATGTCTGTAAACTGCATGGTCTCCGTCCTCAGACTGACCCAGAGGCTCGATCAGGTAAACCTGCTGCCGGGCTCGAACGAAGCCGCTGTGAGGCCAGAAGATAAGAGGTTCGTTGTTAGTGTGTCACAGGAAACACGAAGCGATAACGTCACGAAGCAACTTCCCGAACACTTCAGAAACTTTCTCTGGACTTTATGTAAAAGACAAGACGAGACTTTCTCACCTGATTCCAGAACAGATCCCGACACTGACCGACGAGTCCGCCTCACCTGCGATGTGACCGTGATAGTAACAGAGCTCCTGCACCAATAAAAACACTCAGTTCAGAAAACTTATTTCTCAACTACCGACTCGAATGTCCTGGATTTGAACCAAAACAGAAAGAGAGCGGATGATTTGTCTTTATTTAATTCTTGTGGCGAGTTAAGATCAGATGACCTCTCACCTCGCTCGGGGACGTCGTGACTCGAGTCCCGTCTCCTGAGTAGTGGGTTTCAGTGAAGCCTCTCCCAATGAGATTACTGTCAAATATACAAGATTTAAAAGACACGGATATTTGACATATTACACGTTTTATTTAGGATCTGAAATGGTACTATATATATATATATATATATATATATATATATATATATATATATATATATATATATATATATATATATATATATGTACCTGTTTTTTTCCAGATGAATAGTGTGGGTCCTCCCTTCAATGGCCAACTCGTACTGCACCGTGTCGGGGTAAAGCTGCAGGGAAACAACAGTCACGTGACACCACCGACGGTTGAAGACTTTTACTTTTTCCTTTTGCATTCAAGTGTTCACTGACGTACGAGCACTTCAGGAATCTCTCTCTCTCTGTTACAGATGCTAATACAGCTGCACTGAGTCAATACAGTGTAGATTCATACGTAGTTTGCCCACAAAGGGACATTTTGTGTGTAAAACTATTTTCTCAATCTGAGTTCTGTGTTAAACCTCCTCTCTATTCTAATAATCTAATCTAACAACTGTCGGATGAATGTAGAACTTTAATATTTCTCTCTGAACGATGAGCAGATGTTTATAATAGTTGGTGCAGGTGAGGAGCTGCAGTCACCTGCTCCTCCTTCGGGCTGCTCCTCTGCTGACCCCCCCGCAGCCTCTGGGGTCGGACCACCTCGTAACGCTCCACGTGAGACAACAGATCCGAGCTGTGCACCACACAAACTGCACAGAGGCAAAACAACAGCAGCTTTACTCACTCGTTCCCAGTGAGGAGACAGGCTCCGCTCCAGTAATCCCACTGACTCCAGTAGAAAAGACTCAAGTTCAAACCTGCAGGGCTGATGAGGCCGAACCTTTCTATCACATTACTGTCAAACCAGCTCTTTAATAACTTCTGAGGTCATTAATTAATCATTAAACACACGTTGGAAAATAACTAATTAACTTTAACGTGACTCTTACGTGAGGTCAGATCATAGAACTGCAGCTGTTACAGTGTCGTGTTTATTGAAAACACAGTTAAAACATCTCTAAAGTATTTTAACGATGCTGTAACTGAAGTAACTGATGGTCAGGACTTTTTAAAAAGCTGATCACATAAAGAACTGAGCTTAAAGCATTAAAACTAAAGATTCATCACTAATTATGAGTCTTTTCCTTCAGTTCTACACTAGAGATTAAATCTTTAAACGTATGAACTAATAACTCTTCATTAACTCTTCATAACTTATTGTCTTTAAACATGATGGATAATAATAAATGAGAATGAAGTGGTTTTACCCCATGTGAACCACAGCGACCTCATGTTCTCTCTCTGGCCCAGGATGAAGCTCTCTGCTCGGTCACCGCTGCTCCTCTGGCCCGTTAACTCTCCTCCGTCAATCATCCGAGTCCGGGCAGACCCCGCCCCCACTTCACGCTTATCACCGCCCCACACATTTACCGGAAATAAGGTGACGTCAAAATAAAGTTAAAGAAATTAAACCTGACTTCTGTTAAGAGTGAAGCTTTTCAAAATAAAAATCAACATTCCACTGTGATCGTCACAAAGGTGAAATTTGTGGATGATTTCCATTAATAATAATAACAATAATCATTTTGTGGATGAGTGATGAAGATTTTCAACACACTTCACGTGACTTGTGACCAACAAAGTTGTCGGCCAGTCGACACAGGAAATCACCTCTTAAGCATAATTTAAATCATTCTGAATAAATAATGAAAAGTTCAGTTTAAACTTGTTTTGACATCTTGAAGTCTCCCACAATTTAAGATGTAAAACAGCTCAAAAACAAAATCATTATTCATGCTGTGATTATCAAAAAGGTATTTTTACAAAAGACGTTGTGGAGGGATTTGAAAATCCCGTTATTATTATTATTATTATTATTACTACTACAATACTTCAGGTGCTGAATTAGGTTGTATTGATTCATACTCTTCTCCAGTATCAGTTAAATCAGTTCCACACCTTTGCAGAAGTGAATCAAAATCATTTTAATCACGTCCAATTAAATCATTATAAATTTAAGACATTGTTTTTGCCACAGACAAGCAGGAGCATGTTTATATGTTAACTGGATTTTCTGAGTATTTCCTCCAATAACTCACAATCTTCCAAAAAGAATGAATTAACAGGACTCATTAAACATCACATTAAATAATAAAATATTACATGTATTTATCTTGAGTAATTCAGTTTACATCTGCTTGAGGTTTCGATGGTTCAACATGTGGTTTCTCTGAGCAACAATCAAATCCAACAAATTCAGTAAAGTCTTGTTTTAATGAAGTGCAAAACAAACACACACGACTGTACAGGTACAACAAGAGGCAGGCGAACATACGAAGAAACAAATCAGTCCCACCGGTCTTAACATGTACATGTGAAGCTTTGATACGATGCTGCAAACATGAGGACGTTTAACTCTTCATCATATTTCATGTACACACAGTAAAAATCTGGGCGGTAGCTGCAGCAGATGGAAGGCATGAGGACAGGACGTCTGTATCGTGGAGTGCTGGTCGGAACACGTGAGTGGAACATGCTACACTGCAGCTTTCTGACTGCGCTCGATGGCCATTTTCTCCAGACGCTCCGTGTAGAATCCATTGAAATCCAGCCTGTGAGACATTTACATCATATCAGTGAGTCTCTTCATCGTGGACACAAGGGAAGGTGCGTTTTATAGATATAGATATAGACGGAGCAACAGAGTTCCTGTAAAGTGTATTTCTCTCTGACCTGTAGATGATGCTGATCATGCTGTGTTCACAGTCGTTGGTGCTGTAGATGCTCAGCTTGTCCAGCAGGTCGAGCAGCAACGTGCTGAAGTTACTGTCAAACTTGCTGATGGTTGCTTCAAAGCCTGCGTCGGACTGGAGGGCGTCGACGTGCTCGGCTAAAAGCTGAATGAAGACAAATGTAACATTGGACGCCTGCGCTTATGTTGCTGCTTTATGCTGAAATAAGAACTAGTCCCCCCCCCCATCAATCTAAACTCAATAACCCATAAACACACAGTAGTTGTTTTAGAAATTCATACCTTCGTGGTCACTCGCTTCTTCTCTGCCTCCTCAGCGGGGGTGCTCTGAGTCGGCGGCCTGTCCCTGGTCTCCTGCTCCATAGAGAGATGTTCTAACCTCATGCTCTGAGTGAACCGCTGCACAACAAGACAAGCAGCTGGTTCGATGTACAGGTTTTATATATTTCATAAAAATCTAGTTTAAAGAACACAGACATCATAAGTTAATCTCTTCTTCATCCTCAGGTCAACTCACCTGCATGCAGTTTGTGAACATGACGCAGACAGACATGAGTTTGGAGAAGATGCGGAGCAGCTCGGGGTTGGTCAGCATGCAGTCCTTCAGGCAGTTGTCCAGGAAGCTGGTGTGATGGCAGAGCACGTCATCGATGTTTGACGCCTGGAGGAGAAGAACCTTTTCTGTAAGTGTCCCGACAACAAACTGAAAACCAAGTCACGAGTTTCCCGATACGTTGGGACAGGAGATCATTCGCTTCCACTCACAGTTTTCAGGTTGGTCTCCATGATGTGCCAGGTGGGCTCCATTACCTCAAACATCATGTAGTACTGGATGTTCTGCACAAAGTTCAACATCCGCTGGCGAAGAGCAAAAGCAGTAGAAAACCTGCAAACAGGCAGTTTGAACCAAGAGCATGAGGACGTTCGGCTTGTTGAGATTTTCTTTTATTTAAATGTAAAGTTCCATTAAAAACTCACCATTTGGTCGAATGCAACGCGTACTTCCTGAAATCCTTGTTGCTGATCCAAACATTGCACAGCAGCCTCTCCACATGTTTACAATAAAAGATGTGTCTGAATAGCATCTGGTACCTCGTCAGAGCTTTCCTGCAAAATGAACACAAATGCAAAGATCACGCGTGTCACACACTGAATGATGTGAAGCCATCTTTGAATTTCACGTGGTTGAGTCGCAGCTGAAGGGACAGAAACCTGTTGATGATGAGCGAGAGCGGCCACTTGACAATATAGTCGAAGGAGAAGGCCTCCAGGCCGCTCAGGCCCGCGTCCGTCGAGTCGGCATTGATGATGGACCTTTCTTGTTTGGTCTCGATGGCCAACACCCGCAGCAGCTGCGTGATGACATCATGAGGCATTAAGTCGATCTGTGGAAAGAGGAAATCCGAACGTTAGGAGAGGCGCAAACAATGAAGAGCATCACGAGATAAGTAATTAATCTATAATTTAGAAAGAGAATGTAATTTGGTCGAATCACCAAATCTGATTATAGCAGCTTTCATTGTTCTACTGAACGTTGTATGTACAGATTCATTATTTAGTCTAATTCTGACCATTAAAATGAAATGAACATAAGACTTCACCCACCTTGAGGTCGTCTTTGAAGGGGTCCGTGTTGGCCGTGCTCATCCTCAGAGCGAGCTCCAGCAGGGCCTCGAGCCGCGGGGGAACGATGTCGTCCACCGGCTTCTTCAGCTCCTCCTCCGTCAGGTCCATGAAGTGGACGAAGAAGTCGCCTTTGTCCATCAAGAAGTAGTGCTTGATGGATCTGAGTCAAAACAACACAGCCACAGTTTTACAGTCACAGCAGAGCTTTCAGACATGGACTGAGGGGCTGTAGGTGAGAGTGAAAATGTCAGAGTGAGTCCATGTGAAAATAAAGCAGCATCTCTTCCTCTCTCTCATCTTTCCTGTAACTCCACCGGGGAAAAAACATTTAGACTTTACCTCAGTCGTGAAACCAGCTCCTTCTCTTCCATGAGGAAGTCCAGCAGCACCTTGCTGGCGTAGTTGTAAGCTTTCTCGATCTGCTCCACATACGCCCTCTCCTTCAGAGTGTACAGGACCTCCTTCGCGTCAGGACACGTCACGTCGCGGCCGCACTCGCGCACCACGTTCAGATACTTTCCTAGAATATAGATCAGAGAATGGAGATAATAAATAAACCCTTTTAATCTAAGAAGGACCCTTCAGGGTTCTCTTTGTTTTGTGTACTTTTGTTTACCTGTGCTTAATATTTTGTCTGCCATTTTCTGTAGAAAGGAGGGAATGCGATGCTGGACGATGGTGTATCTCTGATCCCAGTACTTGTCGTTGTAGTCCTCCTGAATCTTCTCTTTCTGCAGCTCATGTTCTTCCACCATGAACTCACTGCGAGCACAAACACACAGATGAGACAGGTTTCAAATCAAACAGAAACTAAAGGCAGCGTGAACGTTTGAGCTTTTAGTTTGTATTGGGGGGGGGGGGCAGCTGCACCTGTACGGGTCCTTGATGATGCCTCTGTAGATCCACTTCTCCAGTATCTCAAAGTAAGGAACGCTGGCTGCTTTCGTGAGGTAGAGACACAGCTCCTGAGCCTGGCTGTCTCCAGTGAAGTTGAAGGTTCGGTCGTGGAGGAGGCTCAGTGTCAAGCCGCCCATACACTCTCCTTTATCCACTGAGGACGCTGTGAAAATAACAGACAAAGGTTATTTCATATTTCTGAAATACTGAGCGATAAATGTTTTTTAATACTCCGCTGAAAAAACAGGTTCGCGTTCTAATCTCTGACATTCATCTCAACCTGGTTCAGACTGTCCCCCAGGGGTGAGAATGAGCAGCTGCTGTTCATCAACAAGGACTAAATATACACGTATGTTCATCAGCCAATATTAACGTGCAAAACAGGTCGGGTTTCACAGAAATCTTTAAAATAACCTATTAAAAAAATACTAAATAAGTGTCTTTGAGTGTTTTTGCAGTTAACTCAAGATGAAATTAACCATGAAATGCTTTATCTGCTGATAAGAAATACTTTGAATGTTAAAAAAAGGATTTCTTCTTTTCCACATGAGCTTCATGGCCCATGTGGGTTCATAATGAACCTGGTTAGAAATGTCTGCTCTCATGTTCTCAGTCATACCGATACAGGCCAGAATCTCCATGGTTCTCATGGTGGGCTGGATGTAGAACCAGAGCTTCTGCAGGGACAGCAGGCCCTGCCGCTGGAGATGCTCCAGCTGAGTGACCAGAATCAGATACTCCTTCATCAGGGTCCTCATCGCCGCTGTCAGGGCGTGGTTCACCTGGCCGTACTCAAAGGACGACTTCTCCTCAATGAACCTGAAGCACAAATACACCGACATTCAACACTTCTTCTTCTCCTGCGACAGACACTGAAGACGAAGTAGAGCCTGAGCGACTCACCGGGTTATTGTGGAGTAATACGACGCGACTGGTAATATTCTGTTGACCAGCTCTTTGATGGACATGTCCAGTGTCGAGTCGACAATGAAGGAGCGGTTCTGCCTTCCCAGCACAGGCTGAGCTGTAATGTCCCGCCCATCAACTCCAATCAGGACAAACAGCAGATCCTCCACCAGAGCTAGTTCCTGAGTGGCCATGGGCAAGGTACCTGACGGCAGATTATTAAAACCATTATCAACACCAGTAACTTCGATAACAAACAGGGATTTGATGGAATCTGTTCCAGAAAGCTGTTGAACAAACTCTGTATTTAAGCTGAGCAGAGCAGAGATGAATCTGAAGCTTTGAAATGGATTTACCGATGGGCACCGGAGGATCTCCTGGTGGTGTGGGGCTGATGATGAAGTCTCCGAGCAGAGCAGGACGGTCGTACACCCAGTTAGGAAACACTGGGTTGGGCTGGGTGGGGTTCTTCTTGTTGTGCTTGTCCCTCAGCATCTTCCGTGTGACTTCCGCAGGCTGCAGGCAAACATCACAAACACAGATGTGTTCATTACAAGCAGCACTTCAATGTGTTAACCTCTTGTTTTCATGGGCCGACCCTCGCACAGTGTGGATCTGGGTCAGACATGCTCACCAGAGGAGCGGTGGAGCTGGCCGTCACGTTGCCGAGCTTCTTACGCAGCTCATCCAGTTCCTGCATGGACATCTTGGTGCTGGTCTGAGGCAGAGAGTAACTGGTGGTGGTGGTTGACGTGGTGTTTGCTGATGACTCTGCCCTCTCTTTGGCATTCTGCTGCAGAGACTGGAGCATCTGGGTACAGAGAGCATTCGTAAAGATGTGATCATCTTTCATATGAAAACACAATTATGTCACATTCGTGAAGCCAATGGGTAAAATGGATAAATGCAAGAATCAAGTAACAACAGACAAAACCATGTAATGATCAGCTCGTTAAGGATTTGTTACCTCTTTATCCTCACAGAATTTGGAGAGCAGATAAACCAAAGGGTCGAGAATACGGACATTTTTGGACTTGAGCTCATCGTACTTCCTCAAGAAGTCCTCGGGGGTTTTAGAGAACTCTGCTAATTTGACCTGAAGACAACACAACAGCCGGTAAGAAGACATTTCTACAGTAAGAAACAGATTTACTTTCACAAGAGGGATCACAAATTATTTTCACAGCAACATAATATTCAGAACATTCAGTTTTGCCTTTCCATATCTGAAAAGTCTTATTCCAGCATTCATAACTGTGTGTTAGCCACAAGTTGTGTCACCCACCTTGGCACTGTGAGAGGAGACCGTGGTGGTGACATAGGGAGTCCTGTGTTTCTGCAGTAGGTCTATGTAGCCCTCTGCTCCATCACCTCCTCGGACATGAAGCAGGCTGAGCAGCTGGTCCACATCGTGATGGATCCTGTACTCACTCATTCCTCCGGCAGCTGAAAGGACGACACAGTTTAAGCACAGCTCCTTATGACTGGTTTCAGATTCTCAACTGGAGGAGCTCTTCTTCTTACATATTTTCTAATATGTCTACACACACACACACACACACACACACACACACACACACACACACACACACACACACACACACACACACACAATGATACTGGAACAGGCCAGAGAGAATGAATGAAACTTGTTAAAGTCTTCTCAGGTCATTTGACTGAATATCTGATGTTTGACTCCTGTGTTGTGGACAGAGTGGAGAAGCTAACACATTAGCCCTGTTAGCTTCTCCTCACAAACACCCTGCACAGGGGAGCTGAGCCCACGACTGTTTGTCTCCACGGGTTCTTTGAGAGGCTGGGGACTCGAACCATCCTCTCTGCAGGCACCGTTCTCACATGCTAGCAGGCTAGCTAGCTCCAATGGACACGAGCCTGGAGGATGCTAACTGACAGCTAGCTCGCTGTGAAGCGTCCGTACACAGCTGAAGTAATGTAAAGAAGGAATCGAACACTTTAGTAAAAGTCAAACTAACGTGTTGTTACCGTACCTGTCAGCCGCGTGCACGACTAAACAACAACAAACAACAACAAACAGCAGCGCGCCCACAACAGGTCAAACTCTTCTTCTTCTTCTTCTCTTACTGTTTCCTCCCAGCCACAGTGCAACACCGCCCCCACAGGTTCAACACGTCAACTACATCCATTCTTAAATACATTAAAACGTTTCCCACCACAGAGAGAACCACACATTATTCTGAGAAAAATAAATAAACGTATCTTTATATTTCATATAACTGTTAAATATGTGACCATTTTTATATAGTTTGATATTTTTTCTGCAATAATCCCTGATTTACTGTCTTTTCTAAGACTTTGGGACATTTTTTAAATGGGAGTCAATGTGAACCTTCAGCAAAGGAACGAGTGACAGTGTCAGAGGTCATAGATCAAAGGGATTTCATCTCCCTCTCTCTCAAACTGAAACACGCTCTGGACCCTGCAGGAAGCAGTTCATATTATCATATTATCATATTATATATTAGTATTATTAAAGTTGTTATTATTATATTATTATTGCTTTCATTATATTGGTAGTAGTAATCACATTTCATATATATAGCTTTGATTTTCAACTGTTACTCAGACAAATCAATTTATTTTACAGACATCATCCGCAGAGGATCATTTCTGACATTGAATGTCAAAAATAACTTATTAATAAAGCAGATTAACTTTCTTCCCACTCTCCATCCCACATTTTCAGATAAATAAAAATAATTGAATCTCGAGGAGCTTTTATTTCGAAAAACCATGACACGGCGGAAGTAAACAATAATCACGTTACAACCCGGAAGTGTTGTCTTTCAGTGATTAACGTGTGAAAAGAGCAGAATGATCCATTTCTCGTGTGAAGAATTGTTAATGGAGAAGCTGCAGACACCGTCCAGCCGCTGCTAGTCTCCCCCGCGGCCGAAGCTCGGCAGCCAGAGGCGGTTCCGTGTGAGCAGCGACGCCCCGATGCCCGCGTCCCCGACGGAGACAAATCAGCTCTCAGTGTTTACACCCCGGCGGAGAGCGGCTGTTTCCCCGCAGTGTGTCGTTAGCTAACCGAGCGGCCGCGACTCTTCTCCAGGCGAGGACGAAAAACAACATGGCCGAACTGCACGTCGTGGAACCGAGCGCCACTGGCACCATCGGGCAGCCCGAGCACCGCGGCTCCGTGCGCCTGGCTTCGCCCACTCTCATGGTTCCTCCGCGGGGCAGCCAGCTCAGCCCCGGCGCGGTGTCCAGCGGCGGCAGCGGAGGAGGAGTAGGACGGTCGGTGTTCGGGTTCCCGGGGAAGAGCAGCCCCGTGTCCCCGTCCGAACCGGCGGACAAGCCGGGATCACGGTGGGTCCGGCTGAACGTCGGTGGGACCTACTTCATCACGACCAAACAGACGCTGTGCAGGGACCCGAAATCCTTCCTGTTCCGCCTGTGTCAGGAAGACCCGGACCTGGACTCCGACAAAGTGAGTTTCATTCTTTAAGAGACTCGAGGAAAAGCCTCTGAAACTAATGTCAACACTTCAACAAGGTGCAAACCAACCTGACTCAATGGCAGGAAGGATAGTTCCTGTTATCCCAGGTTTCTATGACAGTAAATTGAAGTGTCTAATTATTTATAAGAGTCCCACATCTGCAGCCCAGGCTGATGTTAAAACACATGCAAATAACACATAGATATGTGTATTAACACAACAGTTCATGCACACACACAAACAAAAACAATATAAACACCAAAATAAATGAAAAACAAGTCAGACTCTCATCTACTTTCCATGATGGATCCAGTTCTTTCCCACTGTGGCCGGCACCTTGTCTGGAGCACAGACCAACCTCTGCTCACATCATGAAAAATGCATAAGCTTTTATAATATAAAACATTAACCTTCAAGTTTAAAAATAGAGCAGAGGGATTATTTCAAATAGCAGAGATCATATGAAATGAGTCCGGCTGTTGTTCAGGTCGTCATCGATCACAACTGAAGTGTGTGTGATGCAGCAGTGAGGACACACTGACCGGCACCAGAACTTTACCAGAACTAGTTTATTACAGGCACATACAGAAATCAATATCTGGGACATTTCTATAGAAGTCTGATGACTGTATGATATTTATTAATGTGATATACACCTCACACACGAGCCGGGGAAGACAAAATCTCCTCACATGTGTTGACTCTGGTTTTTCTGTGTTCCTCCAGGACGGCACAGGAGCCTACCTGATCGACAGGGACCCCACATACTTCGGTCCCATCCTCAATTACCTTCGACACGGAAAACTGATCATGGACAAAAATTTGGCTGAGGAAGGTAAACAAATGTCTTGATTTCCTGCTGTAATCCTTGTGTTGAACAGATGTGTTTCACAAGGGACAGGTTCCAAAACAGTAAGGTCTGATGATCTGTGGCGTTTCAGGGGTTCTGGAGGAAGCAGAGTTCTACAACATCGTGTCCCTGGTGAGGCTGGTTAAAGAGAGGATACGGGACAACGAGAACCGGACGTCTCAGGTACAGAAAACAGAGACAGAAGAGGAACATGTCAGACGACTGAGAATAGAATTGGCAGATGAATCTGTAAACCTCACTTTCTTCTGTACCAAACTAGCTTTTTGTTTGTTCCTGTGTTTGTGTGCAGATATTTGATTTTAGTAACAAATTGTGTGTGTTTGTCTTTGCCGTGTCTCCCAGGGCCCTGTGAAGCATGTGTACCGAGTACTACAGTGCCAAGAGGAGGAACTCACACAGATGGTCTCAACCATGTCGGACGGTTGGAAGTTTGAGCAGGTGCAGGAAACAAAGCATGTTTTAGTTTAAGCTGTAGATGCGTCACAGCTGCTGATTCAAGCTTCCGTCAGGACGTGGGCCTAAAATATCAAGAAATATTAAGACATTTCTAACCAAAAATAGAGCGATTGGGAGTCGATTCAATCGTTTAATTATTCGTTTTATTTACTTAAACGTGTCAATAGCAGGAAACCCAAAAATATTCAAGTTCTGGTCGTCAGCTCTGAATGTTTGGTCAGATTTAATTCTCATTACGAGGTCGAGGGTCTTCATGTCGCTTTACAGCCCAAAACCCAAAGACAGACATTTTATTACCACATTAGACTTTTTTCATCGTCCACACAGAATATAAAGTAAGAAGAAGATAAAAGAAAAACGGTCAGAAACAGAAGAGAAATCCATTAGTTGATTGTTTCAGCTTCAGTTCGGTTCATGAACAGTTTTGTGCAGGTTTTTGTATCTGCAGCAGAACTCGGGAGGATTGTATGAAGTACGTGTTGTGTTACATGTGCTCAGCAGCTGTTGCTCTTCCTTGAATTATGTTTTTATTTCTCTGTCCCCGTTGTTCTCGTCCACGTCCTCAGCTCATAAGTATCGGCTCCTCATATAACTACGGCAACGAGGACCAAGCGGAGTTTCTATGTGTAGTTTCCCGGGAACTCAACAACTCCACCAACGGCATCGTCATCGAGCCCACCGAGAAGGCCAAGGTGAGGAGGTCAAATATTTTCACACGTTGATTGATGAGCATATTTTCCAGACACTGACATGATGTCATATCAAGACGTTTGTGGTTTTAGCAACTTCTCAGTTTCAGTCTCATCTGACTGAGATCAGGTCACGACCTTTAACCACATCCTCGCAAACACTTTTCTGCAGCTTGTAGCAAAGGAAAGAAAAACTATTGTTGAGTCCCAAGTGAACTCGAGTGTTCATCACATCGACGTCGCTGTTTAAACCGATTTATTTCTCCTCCTCACAGATCCTGCAGGAGCGAGGCTCGCGGATGTGAAGAGACGCAGCTCCTGAGAGAAATATCACCTTATCAACAAAATCAAAACAACAACATAAACCTTTTCTCCATGAGTTTACCCCCCCTGCACCTTTCTGCCATCACTAACACCTTCATCATCGTCATCATCAACCCCCCCCCCCCTTCTTCCCTCTCCTCTGGTGTGCCTTTCCACAGCGGGGGCCCCCTGACGCCTGCCCTCTCCTGCAGTGCCGCAACTCGACCCTGACTTGTCTTCTCATTTGTTCTCCTCCGGCTGTGGAGCCCGTTGGGAGGAGTTCAAACGAGACCTCACGTGAGCAGTTGCCCTCATAGCAGCTTTTTGATGGTCAGTGTCACGGCGGCGCAGGCTACGGTGCTGAATGTAGCCTCTTGTTGTTGTGAGAGGATGGAGGCCCAGCACAGAGCTACTACTCATCATCATCTTCATCGATACTTTCATCAACGTCATCGCTGTCGAGACAGGAAGCTCGCTCGCTCTGATACATTTGGTTCTGTCGACTACGAAGAAACCTCCTCAGGACATAAAGGAATGAACACAGCTCCACTGACTGAGCCGCCCTCTTTACCTGAATCTGTTAATGGAGCAGAAATCGAACGCCCGCCGTCTCCCAGACTCCTCGGCTGACGTCTGAGGCGAGTCGCTGCACACAACAAGCCAGGTGTTCCAGAGGTGGAGGATAAGACGGAGCATTTGCAGGCAGCGCGACGCAGAGTCCGATCACTCCGTTTGCCCGGTGCGGCATTTGTTGAGTGACAGGTTTTCCTCTCTCAGACGCCCTGTCTTGAATCGCTGTGGCGACGCCGCAGCACCTTGCTCCTCCTGTTTCCTGTCTATAGGCTCGATCTGATCTGTTCCCACAGGGAGAAAATTTGGGGAAATTTTAGCGCAAAAAAAACAAAAGACTCAAAAAGACTTCACCTGTGTACAATTTGTCGAGGCATGTGAGGAATCTATATGAATCTATATAGGCTACATGATGAAATTATATGAAACATTTAATGCAAATGGTGTAATTATTGGTTTCTGTATCATAGTTGTTACATATTTACATATTCTGGTGGGTGAGTTTGTTTAAACGATGGAGAGAATATCAGTTTTCCTGGAGGTTTCCCAGCCGCTCACGTGTGTGGGTACGTGTCTGCAGTGCCTCTCTGCTTTCTGTCCACGACTGAAGTATCACTCGTTTCTCTGCTGCACGTTTTCTGTAGTGTTCCTCAAAACAAAACAAAAAATTGTCACCAAGTTTTCTCTTAAATATCCTAAGTTGATCTCTTGCATATCTTAAAATTGTAATTAGGGACGAGGAAAACTACTTCCTGTCGCTGCCATTTGTCCAGACGAGCGCGGCGTGGCAGGGGATCGGACAGTGGCCAGTCTGTATGCTGCCTCAAACCCCTGAAGCCCCCTCCTCCCCCCCGGCTCATATCCAGTCACTCATCTCCGCACCCAGGCGACTGTGTTGTCTTACGTTCTGCAGCACTTGTAGCAACTGTGGCGAAAGCTGAATCGTTCTCCTCGCGCTTACGGCCCCGAGATACCTGAGCTCACATGGTCACAGAGATGTGCGTCCTGTCAGTGAACCTGTCGGACGGGACGTGTGTGTCCGGCTTTCAGAGGGAAGCCTTTATTTCAGACGTCATGTGATTTATCTCTGCCAGCACATGGGCACTAACATGGCTAAAGTACTTTTCTCTTCAAATACACTTGACATTACGTTGCTGTGTGATGATGCTGCTTTTAAGACTCGTTACAACATCGGACCAACGTGCAAATACAGATTTTTATTGTGAAAATCAATTGTTATCAGTACAAATATATACAAATATGTTTTCAAATGAATGCTCAAACGTATTTATATGACTTATGCAAGTAAAACGGAATCAGATTCAAATTCAGCTTCTGATGCACAGTTTCCAAAACTGGGCTAAAAGAAAGTAGAGCTGAAGCATTGATAATTGTATTTGAGGGTTTTATTCTTTTCTAACTTTGTTCACTTCTAAATTGAATATATGTGGGTTTTAGATGTTTGGTCGGACAAGATGAGGCAAGTGAACAAGTCTCCTTGATTCTGTTATCGACAAAATGATCAGTTGATCAGTAAAAATAATCAAATTATTAGTTTGGAATGAAAATAATCAGTTTTTCCAGCCTTTAGCAGTCAAACAAACTATGTCTGCACCGAGAGATTATTTTCAATTAATTAATTTCTTATTCTATGAAAACAAACCCGTCTCCTCCTCTCTGAAACCGAGGCGATGCCTTCAAATGGCGCACGACACACAAAAGCAGCAAAATCTTACTTTGACAAAAAAAAACTGTAAACAGTTGAATTTGTGGCATTTCTGCTTCATCAACGACTAAAAATGTTGAATTAAGACTAAACGTGAGTTGACTGGTGTGAGCGCAGCCTCGTTACATGAGCAACTTAATGCAACGTTTGTTCCCACATATCAGGCTGCAAATGGAAACACCTCATTGTGACCCACGGTGCAGACTCGACGTTTCATCAGTGCACCTTTCTGCCTGAGGGGCGTCCAGCCTGCACGTGGCCGACTCGGATCACTGGCATCGATCACTTTGATACGCCACCTTTTGTACAAAGAGCATATTTGATGCAGTTATGTTATATCAAGCATGAACAAAAAAGAATGTGTTTAATGGGAAAAAAATGTACCGTTGCTGTTGTCATGCTCAGTCAGGCCTCAGAGCTCAAACCTCGATGTGACTTCTTCGTTGTTTCATTTTTTTATTTCCCCTCTCGAGTGTGTGTGTGTGTGTGTGCGTGTGTGTGTGTCGTGCAGTTTTCTTCTTCTCCGAGTCGTGTGCAGACCGACGGGTTCTGCTGAAAACGCCCAAACGTCTCATCGAGGAGCACTTTGTTCTTCTCCCTCGTGTTTTTCTCTCTGGGCCTTTTGCAAAGCACCTTGGGTGTTGTTTCCCTTTGTCTGTGTCCAGTGTTGTGCCTTTGACCTGTGTTGTGCACAGTTGTTCTCCCCTCTTATCATAAGGTGCCTCGCATACCTTAAAAAAGCCAGGAGGCACCGACCTGAGGTAAAATGTATGACACGGTTTCTGTCGTTGGTGTTTCAGTGAGAGGCAAACAGTTCCATTATCCCCTGCATCGTTTCAAGTTTAACTCTATAACTACGAAATGAAAAAGGTGAACATCTGCTTTCTTTGTGCCATTGCATTGAGTTAAATCCGCCCACGATCCCGTCAACACCCGGAGATTCAGACCTGCGTGTCTGCTGTGAACCCCGGTGGTCGGTTTACAGAACCTGTGAATGGGAGGGAAGCTTTTATCTTAGTAAAACTCCAGCAGTGCACTTGTTCTCAGAAATCCATTGATCTATAGACTCCACGTTACTTTGGCTTCACTCTTTCCTCTGGTTGCATGCGGAAGCCACCTCCACGCTCCGATTTTTAGATGTGTGTAATCAAACTTTAAAGCACTTACTGTACCCGTCACCTTTGTGAACCCAGTTTGATCTTAGCGTTGGTTGCATAGTTCAGTGGCTCCCGACCTTTTTGGTGGGTTCAACTCCTTGAAGAGATCGTCGAGAGATGGTTCACGAGATATGAAGTGAGCCAGGTTGTCTGTCGGCCCACCTCTTGGGTCCGATCTGAAATATGTCAACAACCATGAAATGTACAGGAATTCATGGTCCCATAGTTTGAACCTTACAGACCGAACCAATGACATGACTTTTAATATCACTTGTTCATTTGCAGTTGTTCCAGAGCTAACACAGCAACTCTCTCACCGGTAGCGTTGCTGAAAACTCTTTTCCTGTGAATTATCACATGATTTAACTTCTTTGGGAATCAAGTGGAACAGTGGAAAATAAGACACTGTCTCCTTGAACTGGTTACACCTGGTAAATATATGCAACTTGTGATGAAGCCTTTGATTCAAAGCCTAAAAGGTTGGGTCCCACTGACGCAGCTGAACTTTTTAGTGCGGTTATTGTAATAGCAACCATTTTTTAAACAAGAAAAGAACTTTGGATTATTAGTTTTTACTTTCACCTGCACTAGCTAGACGACAGATGATGTGCAATGTTAACAAATCTGCAAAAAATTATACATATATATATATATATGTGTGTGTGTGTGTGTGTGTGTGTTTGGGCACGTGAAAACATGAGAGCATGTTGTTCTAGAGATTACGATGTTGTGTACTGGATTTTGTCCGACCTCTGTGGTAGTGCAAAGTGTACGTGATGCATGGTGGGGGGGGGCAGAGGGACGGCATGGCTCTGTGGTTCGTAGGTGTAGATTTCTTGTGTGGAACAGTTTGTCGACAACATTTTCTCTTTTCACATGTTCCGTTTTCTTTGTCGTTTTTTGTATCTTTGACGCGTCGGCTTAACCTAACGGTAGATAAAGACTAGCTAGCTTCAAAGACAAACTAACCAATCAGATTGCCTCTCCCCGCCTTCCCCGTCCCCCCCACCTCGGTTTATATAGCATTTACGTGACCCCCCCCGCAGGTCAACACACAGAAAGAAAGGTTTCTTTACTCCATGGGTCATTTTGCCAGTTAATCTGTAAACACCTGCATGCGTTTGTGGGACATGCACACTTGTACTCTCATTTAGACGTACTCTGAAATGTCACCTATTTACACTTTTGTGTTCATTTATCAGCAGTATTGATGTCAAATGTGAATATCGTCAGCGGAGACTGTGGAAAAATGTTCGGAAGCTGACAAAAACATTTTGTCCGATTTGTTTATTTCACTTTTATTTATTTTGTATTTTTTGAATTTTGTCTACCAATGTTGTTTCTTTACATGTAACGATTTTGACAGAAGCCGGTCTGGTTTTTAATCATAAAATGTGTCTGTGTTTTAAAATGTGGTGGTTTGTCCGTTCTGTTTAGTGTGGAGTTAAAATAATGAAACAAGATGAACAGAGTGAAATTCTTCCACTAAGAACGTGCAGCTAGTTATTTACATATATTTGCAATTGCTCACAATCTAATGAACGGTAAAGCCATGAAAAGTCAGTTTCAATAAGACGGTCGTTTCTTGATTTATATTTTTTAAGGATCAATACACACAAATCTCCCCAGAAATGTCCATGTTCTTAGTTATTTTCAGGATTCCAGATATTTTTTGAATATTTTAAATATTTTAGATTTAGTGTTAAGCCTGTGTTTTATTTAGCCACTGTGTAAAAAGACACATACAAGCACCTGTCACAGTGTCTCAGGTTCACCTGCACGTCACTGCAGGGGGGGGGGGGGGGGGGGGTGAAACCAGGGGCGTCAGCAGATCTCCAGGGACCTTTAATCGAGTCAAATTGGTGGGAAAACACTCTGATGTAATTAAAAGCAGCTTCAATCGACTACAAATCAGTAAGTGTCCAAATCAAAAAGACATATTATAATGTGCATTTGTAATCAGATTAAGTTTGAATAGGGCTTAAGTGTCATAGGTTTATTATTGTGAGCGTCTCGGCCCGGCCTCTGCAGGCTCCTGCTGCTCCTCCTGCTCCTCCTGGGGCCTCCATGTGCAGCTCCTCTCTGCCGCCCTGTGAGCGTCTCGGCCCGGCCTCTGCAGGCTCCTGCTGCTCCTGCTGCTCCTCCTGCTCCTGCTGCTCCTCCTGCTCCTCCTGGGGCCTCCATGTGCAGCTCCTCTCTGCCGCCCTGTGAGCGTCTCGGCCCGGCCTCTGCAGGCTCCTGCTGCTCCTGCTGCTCCTCCTGCTCCTCCTGGGGCCTCCATGTGCAGCTCCTCTCTGCCGCCCTGTGAGCGTCTCGGCCCGGCCTCTGCAGGCTCCTCCCACCGCCAGCGGGCCCGGTGCAGAGCAGCCCCCCGCGGTCACTCCGCCGCTGCTCCGGTCCCTACCCGGCTGTCATCGAGCAGCGACCGCGCCTGTGGAGCTAGAGGATCCCGGAGGATCCCGGAGGATCCCGGCAAACAGAACGAGATGGTAAGAGATCATCTATATTTATATATATTTTAAATGATCAAATCCGGAGCAGGAATAAGAGCTTCCTCTTCGGTCCGAAAGTGCTGAGGCAGAGGTGTGGAGGAAATAAACCCACCACCGAGGGGAACTCATCGAGTTTAGGCTCATTTCGGTTCATTTCTGCGGGGTTGAATGAGCAGTAAACCCGGGTGGACGTGCCGGTGTGTGGATGAGGGGTCCTGTGGCTGTTTTCAGGGGATTTTCAGACGTAAACAAGCCGAAAAAAACAAGCTGCCACGTGGGTAAATGTGGGTGTCTCCGGTTAAGACGTGGTGACAGTCAGTATCTGTGTGTATGTGACGAACCCAGTGGGAATCGAACCTCTCACAGGACCCAGCAGCTGCTCAGCATCACGTCTGTTCGTCCTGGGACACCGAGCATCACTTCTCCCCACAGACACAACACAGAGCACACACACACATCCTGCAACTCCTGCAACTATTATATTATTATATCCTTTCTCCAAATATAGAGAATACTGGAAACCACAACTAGAATGTGTGGCCAAAACTATGTGTGGACACGCAGGCACTTTGACTCTGATTTAAATATTCAAAGAGCATTTCAACTGGAAATGTGTTAGCCACCTCCACAGCATCTATACAACCCCTCTATAGTTCCACCTGGGAGCAACGTGAACACAATAATCATAATTCACTCACTGAAGATTTGTATTTTCTTACATTCCTGATCATTTGTACAACAATAGAGGGATGAATGGGAAATTCAAACATTGTACAAGTAGTGCAAAGAAATAATAGATCAGCAACAGAACCTGCTCACAAACGAACGGACTGAGAAAATCCAATAGGTTTTTCAAAATAAGACTTTTAAAGCTTTTAAATTTGCTCTCTCTAAATATGAAGTCAGCTGCGTGGAGCCGTGGAAGCAGCGAGCGTGACTCTGTATAAACTGGGGAACAGAATCCACCAGGCAGCATCTCTAAAGCTCATTGATTCCTAATTTCTTTAATTATAAACATGACAAATTAATTAAGCAAACAGCTGATCCCAGTACGTTTCCTGTTTGGTCTCGCCCCCCTGTGAAATGGTAAACTGTGTGCGTCCTCAGTATGTGATGTGTGAGGGGTTTCCTCTGCTCTGGGGTCTGTTCATCTGGATGGTGTTAGATGTCTTTGGGGGAAACTCTGCCGAGCATCTGCACAGAGCGTGATTCATACGAGGGGTTTCTCACGTGTTGGACTCGGTCTGGACAGATTTCCTCTGCATCCACACGTACGTGTTTGTCCTCTCACCCATTAGACCCCTCCTTTGTGCTGCTCACAGTCTGTCCTGCAGACCTTCAGGCCGTTTCCTGTTTCTAAATGTTAATGAAACCGGAAGGGCTGCAGCTGATCTGGGATTACACTTTGCACCGGAGCTGGAGGGCAGTTCTCAGTCTGAATTAAGTTTCTCTCCACATTCTAGTAACTTTGGAGCATTAGCATTCGGTCATTTCTCTCATTTCTTGTATAGACTGTACAGGTAACACATGGACACTCGGTTTCTCTGCACTGCTGAAGGCTGTCATTGTCCTGGTTTTTCTTTACACTGGGCTATTTTCCATACACGGCCTGGTGTTTACTGACTAGCAGCGTCAACCGTCACGGGGTCGGACTGGAGACAGAGCTGAGACGTTCTCAGGCCTGCTCTAAATAATATGTTTAGAATAACAACTGACTGTGTGTGTGATATGAAAACTGTCACTCTGCACTGTAACGTCTTTCAGCTCGTTGTTTTGATTGATTTGGTTTAGTCACATCTGTCATCAGCACGACACACAACATCGTACCACTCTTTTCTACCTGCACCAAACAAACCAGACAATATCAGCGAATTGCAGCTTAAGAGAAGATAAGATCGACTTTATTGATCCCAGGAGAATTCACTTGTTTACAGCTGCAGATAGTGGAAGTGAAAGTTCAAAGAAACAACAGGAACGTGTGGGGACATCCAGGTGAGGGGCGGAGCCTGTAGAGCAGCAGGAGGCGGGACATGACATATAAACTCTGCTGTGGAAAGATCAGTGTTGTTGTTTACAGCTCATCCACACCGGCGTCAGCCCTCATCACCAAAAGATCTGGAACCTCCTCGTCTTTCCAAGTTTGACGTCTTCGTCTTCTACGTGTACGGCTCCTCTTCTTCATCCTGAGATATTTGTGTTCTTCCAGTTTCACGTCACGTGTTAGAAACCTCATCAACACGTCCACTCGCTTTTGGAGTTTTTACGAGGTTACATTCATCCTCTTGGACCCATGCATGTCTGTACAGAGACTCAGAGCAATCCAGTGGTTGTTGGGATCAGTGGAGAATGACAGTGACAGACCATAACAAGCAGCCCTCTGCAGTCTGACTGATGTTTGCTCTTGTCGTTGCAGGTTTCATCCATGAAGCGGTCCCAGCAGTCACAGTGACGAGTAGAAAATGACTCAGAGAAATGGAACCGGAGGGAAGAGCGATCACCTCCTTCACTCGGAGTCCGCCGGTGCTTGTGCGAAGGCCAAAGGCCTGGAGGAGGAGAAAGTCCAGGAGGCCTGGTACTGTGAGTCCGAGGCGGGGGGGCATGGAGGAGAGCGCAGGGACTTTGTGGCTGTGACGGGGGAGGTCATAGCGCCAGATGGCGGCTGGGGCTGGGTGGTGCTGGTTGCCACCATCATGGTCCTGGCTCTGACCTTGGGCTTCCCCACCTGTGTGGGGATCTTTTACACTGACCTGCAGAATGATTTCCACGCCTCCAACAGCGAAACGTCCTGGGTGCCCTCCATCATGACGTCAGTGCTTCATGCAGGAGGTAACGCAGAAAGACTTTTAGTTTCATTTACATTTACTTGTTTCATTTAGCTGACTCACAATAAGTGCATCAACCATGAGGAACAAACCCAGAACAACAAGAGTCAAGAAAGTACAATTTCTTCAAAAAAAGCAAAACTACAAAGTGCTATAAGTAAGAGCCATTTAAGTGCTACTAAATTGTTAGTTTGAAATGTTATTCAAGGTACAGTCAGAAGAGGTTTGTTTTTAGTTTGCGGCGGAAGATGTGTAAACTATCTGATGTCCTGATGTGTATGTGGAGCTCATTCCACCGTTTAGGAGCCAGGACAGAAAACAGTCGTGAGTGTTTAACTCGCAGCGACGGAGCAACAAGCCGATTGGCCGAGGCAGAGCGGAGTGAACGGGCTGGGGTGTAACGTTTGACCATGTCCTGGATGTAGACTGGACCCGATCCGTTCGCAGCACCATATGCAAGTACTAGTGTTTTGAAACGGATGCGGGCAGCCACCGGTAACCAGTGAAGGGAGCGGAGGAGTGTGAGTGAATTTAGGTTAAAGACCAGTCTCCTGATGTTGTACAGCATGAATCTACAGGAACGTGTTGTTGCAGTAATGTTGGCAGTGAGGGAGAGTTGGCTGTCAAGTGTCACACCCAGGTTCCTAGCAGTCTGAGTGGGGGGGTGAACACAGAGTTATCAAAGTGAATAGTCAGGTCATTGTGGGAGGAGTCTTTCCCTGGAAGGAAAAGTAGTTCAGTCTTGTCAAGGTTAATTTTCAGGTGATGTGCAGACATCCACTGAGAGACAGGCAGAGATTCGTGCTGCTACCTGTGTTTCCTTCTCATTACATCTTTCATTTCTGTGGCTCTGTTCCAAAGTTCTCACGCCCCGGGTTGTTGTTTTCATTACAAACTGCCATTTAATGCCCCTCAACCTCAAGGTCATTTTAGTTTCTGGCTGTTGTGGTTGTATGGAGAAAATGTGAAACCCGAGAGAAGGACTGTGGGTGTGCTTGGAGCTGTGCTGGTGCTGATTTAACAACGATCATTTCATGAGAAACCGTAGCTGTTATTACCCACAGTGTGATACACAGCAAGAACTCAGGGTTACACGGAGTTAGAATCCAAACTTCGAAGCCACAGTATGTTATTTCTCAGCAGTGAATCACAGGATGAAATGCTCTGTTGCTGCTGCAGCCTCACCTGCTGTGATCAGTAGCTAATGGTGGCTAATGTGGTCAATTATTATTCTGACCTCTGAGTGTCAGATGTTAAAAGTCTCCTCTGCTTGTTTTAGTGTTTATCATTAACCTGTCATCACCACTGCTGCTCACTGCTGGCGGCTGTTCAGTTACACGTTTACACCAGCTTCCTTCTCTGGGACTTAGAGACACACTATTTGTTGTGTAATGTTCAATAAAACAGGATTTCAACCTTTTAAAAAGGGACTCTCTAACTTTATAAATGCAGTAATATTCAAAACAAACCAACTGTCAAAAAGTGGAGAGCAAGAAATGACTGATAGGATATGAGTGAAACCTCCGTGTGGAGAACACAATCCTAAATGATCTCAGACTTGATATTTATGTGCTGCAACGTTTTTCTCTAGCTCTACGTGACTCTTAATCTGAAGGATTATGATTTAAAGATGTTTTGATCCCTTGAGTGTTTTAAGAATCAAATGTCAGCGTGCATGGAGACAACTCTATCTTCCTCTGTCAGTGCTCGAGTCCTCATCACCGTGTCTCCTTCAGTCAGTAAAGTCAACTTCCTGCTGCTGTGACGCTCATGAGCCTGATGTAACCTGCATGAGAACAGGAAAGTAGTGTGGGCGGTGCAAGGCAAAGTCAGCCGAGTGCATCAAGGTGAATGTCAGGCTGCTGATAAGATCGAATATGACAAAGTATACTTATATGTAAGATATGTACTTATCTTTCCGTCTGTTTGAGGTTTAATTCAAAACCAGAGGAGTTTGTTGTGGTGAGGTTATTTTGCCACAGGATATTTAAGCCTTGGACACATTCTCCTGAAGAGACGTTCTGTCCTGGTAGAAAAGAAATAGGGTGAAAGTCACTCAAGGTTTTTTAAAAGTCTCTATGTCAACGCATGTGGTGTGGTAACGATCCTCTTCCTCTTTCTACCAGATCCCTGGTGGCCCGCACGTCACCCGCATGTGGAGAGACTGTTTTGTGTTTTGCATTTTAACAAATTCTTAATTTAAGCTGACGTCTCATCTAGATGCACAGATCCCAACTTGTGTGTGTGTGTGTGTGTGTGGGTGAGAAGGTTCTCAAGGTTTTTAGAGACAGAAATGCTTTGATCTTAAAAACCTCCCTGAGTTTTAAGGAATGTGATCTCAGGATTTTCTTCATTAATCTGCACAAAGATCGAGTCGCTCTTCTCTGGCCAGTGAGGGCGGGACGTCATGGAAACACCGCCGCCTCCCTGCGACCTTTGTGGGTTGAAGAATGGTTTTAGTGGAAATTGAAAGAAACTTTAATTTTGCCTGTTTTATTTTACTGTGGGTTTTATGAGGCAAGGCAATTTTATTTATGAAGCTCTTTACATACACAGAGGTGGATTCAAGGTGTCGTATAGGAACATTAATAAAAAAGACAAACGTGTTGTTTCAAACAAATTTCAAGCAAATCATAGATTAAAAAGAACAGAATTAAATAAAAAGATCAAGAGAGTTAAAAGAATTAAAATCGATAAATCTGCATCAAACTCAGGCTCATTGAAGTCGAATCATTGTCCACATCAGTACCTCACGGCCCGGTCGCCTGACAACAGAGCCACTGGAATGTGTTTAAGTTATGACGCCTCTTTAGTGACCAACACACAGCGTTGTATATCATACTGAGGGGATTTCAAACCGCCGCCTCCACCAAAGATTGTTTATGAGCAGCAATTGATGCAAACTGAAGACGAGAACATTTCTTCTGCGTTCACCATTTTTGCCCTGAAACACAATATTCTCCTGCTGCCGTAACGAAACCTCACTCACAGCTGTGTGGGTCAACTGAACTGAAGCTACACAACCTGTGCATGCATGGATCTGTCATATTGTGAGTTCCTGAGAGAACAACCATGTTCTCGGTCATGCTCTCGACGGGTCATTGAACTACTGCAGATTACCGATAGACTCGGGTTTTGTGAAATACTCTGCAGGATTAAGAAAATGGCCTCGTAAGCCTTTAAGTCATTTCTGCTCTTGTCTCGGTTAAACTAAGAGCATTACTTTTATCCACAGGTCCCTTCTGTAGCGTGCTGGTGGACAAACTGGGCTGCCGAGCCACAGTCATGCTGGGCGGAGTCCTGAGTGGGCTCGGGATCGCGGCCAGCTCGTTCACGCAGTCCATCAGCGAGCTCTACCTCACAGCTGGGATTATCACAGGTCAGCAAACATTTAAAGCATTTACTACACCAGCTGACACTTGACAACCGTGGTGACACACAACTGAACACTATGTTACCCAGAGGGCAGCAGGTGAACGTAGTGGAGCGTTCAGGAGCCACAGGAGGAGGTGGAGACCCAACACGGAGCAATAACAGACTTAAATTCATCAGCTGGAGAAGAACATGACTCCACAATTGTTTCAGTGATAATTTTATACAACAATGACATAAATGAGTTGGTGTTTTTCAGATCGTTTTCTGTCTTTTTCAACCTCCAAGTGGTCAGAATCGATAAATGCATCTTTAAGTCATCCTCAAATATAAAAAATGGTTTGGGATGTATATTGTATTTTATGACTGACTACATTCACATTCATACAGAGCTTCTATACGCAGCACATTTCTATCACACATCATTCACGCTCTGATGGAGCAGCCGTCAGGGGAAAGGTCAGGTTCCGTGTCGCGTCGTTTTTATTTCCTTCTTTTTTCTCCCATCATTACAGGACTTGGTTTCTGCTTCAGCTTCCAACCAGCTGTGACAATCCTGGGACACTACTTTGTGCGCCGTCGTGCGTTTGCCAACGCCATGTCCTCCACGGGCACGGCCCTGGGAATGTGCACTCTGCCCATCCTGGGTAACTACCTCCACTCTGAGCTGGGCTGGAGAGGAAGCTTCCTTGTTCTGGGGGCCGTCCTGCTCAATTGCTGCGTGTGCGGAGCAGTGATGAGGCCCCTCCAGCCGCCCACGCGCCAAGGCCCGCCCCTGATGAGCCAGGGACCCCCTCCACCAGGGGAGGACAATGTGAAGAAGGAGACTGGGTGGATAAGGACAGTATGGAACTACCTGGTGGCTTCCATGAGCAAACATATGGCATTTGGTCAGTTATGCAACAACCCGCGTTACCGTGCGTACGCCATCGGCATCACCTGGATGATGCTCGGGTTTGTGGTGCCCTTGGTGTATCTGGTTCCCTACGCCACAGCAAACAACATAGAGCAGAGCCAGGCCGCGCTGCTGCTTACCATCCTGGGTATTGTCAACATCGTGGTGCGTCCACCCTTAGGCGTCATTGTCAACATGCCCTGGTTCAAAGGGCGACACATTTATGTATTCGCCTCGGCTTTGGTGGTCAACGGGCTCAGTAACAGTATCTGCTGCATCGGGTCCAGCTTCGTTGTGCTGCTGTGGTATGTGATAATCTACGGCCTGTCCATGAGTGTGGTGGGCTCCCTCATGTTCACCGTGCTCATGGATACCGTGGAGATGAGCTGCTTCCCCTCGGCCCTCGGGCTGCTCGCCATCATGGAGAGCGTCACGCTGCTCATCGGGCCTCCACTGGCAGGTAAACGTGATAAAGACGAGATGTGGTGCCTCGGAATGTTTAGGTATTCCAAAATATCTCAGGTTGCTCACTAACCACGAGTGAGTCAGTGTCATGAGAGCGACTTAAAGTGAAAGAAGCCATCTTTTAGGTGGAGGGGGTTTATGAGCCATACTGCAGCCAGCCACCAGGGGGGCGATCCTGACGTCTTGGACGAGCCATAATGTCGTCCATCTTTATGGACAGTCATTGGTCAATTTAGTTTTGCTTAAAGGAGACTATACTTATTATGATTATCAAGTTAGAATTATGAATTGTTAAAGTGCTTATTATTATATAATACTATAGGTGTTATTTAACTGATTATTATTATTAATGTTTAAAATCCCTCATGGAACCAGGAGGAGAAATCACACAGAAGACGGAGGAGCTGCATGTGTGTGTTCACGTCTTTAAGACACACAAGTTTCTGCCTGTTTTGTTATGTGAGCCACAGAAATGCTGGAGTAGAAGGTTGGGCCCCTCGTGCTCCAGGCTGTAAACACATCATGTCAATTTGGTCTCACCACAGGGGTCTCAAATGACAGGTCCCTGTTTATCTGCCTGCTCATAGGGCAGAATGTCAGAGGACGTCGCCTGCAAGTAAAAAACGTTTGGGTAAAGTTATCCATAAAGTTTTCACGTGGTTCCTCTGTCATTGTTTCTGCTTTTCTGTCCCGTTCCTAATTTCATCGACCTCTCAGATTTTGTCATATAACTCCTCAGTTCCTTTCTTTGTAAAAAAAAGGAAAAGTTGTATCCATATATAAAGTGTTGGAAATAAAATATTAACAAATGTCATGTTTTCTCGTCGCAGGAATCCTGATTGACAGAACCGGCGAGTACTACCACGTCTTCTTTGCCTGCAGTGCTGTCGTTGCCTCGGCCGCCGTGTTCCTCATGGTGTCGTTTCACTGCCTGGATAAGAAGGAGAGGGATGTGCAAAAGCCAAGTCAACCGTCCCCGCCGCCCGACCCCTTGAGGCCGGCAGGCGACGTAGCTCCGCGCTGTCAGTACAGCAGCGTGCCCACAGAGGGCTAACAGGGCTGAGTGAACCTGCTCCTCTGTGCGTCGCCCTCATCACACGTCACGCTCCGGGTCCGACAGGTTCGCAAATAGGTCGTGATGTTTGGCAGATGGTGCAATGTTTACTTTCCGCGGTTGAAAGGCTGCGCACCCGAGTCTCGGCCATCTGATACACCATAAAAGTAAAAATAAATACTAGGACTTGTTTGACCAAGGTTTGATCCTGCATACCAAAATGAACAGATGTGCACTTACAACCACAATGTGATGCTAATTGTAAAATGCTGCTGATCTCATCCACACCATCACACAACAACTATCACATATGAGGTGTCTGACTTCATCAAGCCTGAAGAAATCCTGTTTCCAGATGTTTCGATGGGTGTTTACCATGTGACCTGAGAAGATGAAATACTTTTGTTGTGATATTCAACATCTCGTCCTATATTCTAAAAAAGGTTAGGCAGTGAAATCAAGGTGGTGAAAATACAAAAGAATCAATTATCAAGGAAAAAGCTGGTTTTATTATTTTGTGTTTTTCTTATTGTCAAAGAAAAATTCACCAAAACAGCTCATTAGTTAGTTGTCCTCTACAGTACACACACTACAGTCTCAGATCCTAGGAGTACTACATAGTACTCAACTACATAGTACTAAACTACGTGACCCCGGGTTCAGTCATTTCTCAGAACATCTGGACAGTGATGATTTCATGGCTCCGTGCTGGCGACACACAGATGTATCCTGTTTTCCAGTTGTCCGTCCATCCCGTCGTCGAACAGGAAATCTCAAGAACGCCTTGAGGGAATTTTTTCAAATTTGGTAT
Source organism: Verasper variegatus (assembly GCA_026259375.1). Lineage (NCBI taxonomy): Eukaryota > Metazoa > Chordata > Actinopteri > Pleuronectiformes > Pleuronectidae > Verasper > Verasper variegatus. The sequence continues at coordinate 1,610,163 of CM048057.1, forward strand.
AAACATTCGCTTCAGCTAAAGGATCAACTGACTAGATTTTGGAGGTTGAAGATCAAATGTCAAGGTCACAGTGACCTCATGTGAATCTGGAGTCTTATTTAATTTGATATGCGTCAAACTGCTTGTTCTTGAGAACATGATATTATCAAGAACACGTTTCCTTAAGAACGCATCAAGAGAATTATTTCAAATTTGGCCCAAATGTTCACATAGACTGACATATTAATCCATCTGTGGTCAAAGGTCACAGTGACCTCACTTACAGGAGCAGATAGTGCATCTGTTTGGGACTATTTTTAGCAGCGGATTAATACACATTTGGCTCGATGGGGATATGGGGACATAGGACAGTGTGTGTGTGTGTGGTGATTAAAGAAAATGTCACCCAGTGCAACCGTGTGAATTATTTAGTTTTAGTGTGTGTGTCTGTGGCTCAGAGGAATATTGATCCACAGACACACTGTGTTTATTAGAAGGATCTTTGACAATAATAAAAATCTGAATGTAAAATAAAACCAGTCTTAATTTTAAATGTCAGTAGCTGAAGGACCAGGTTTGATTTGATCCAGGTATGAAAGGAGAGTTGCTTGTTGTCCTGGTCTTTTTCCACATCTGCTTACAGCTTTATTAATTAAATGTCCATGTCCTCGTGGAGACATTAAACAGCCTAATGGATATTACACCCATGTGAAAGAGTTGCTTCAGATCATTGAAGGTTGATAGTAAAGATTCTGTTGGTCGTTCGCTGTCACGCATAGAAAATGAATGTATGCACAGTTCAAGTAAAAGAATCATGTTCCTTCTTTCGCATGCTTTTCATTCCTTTAATGGAACAGTGCCTTTTTACAGAAGCTCGTATCTTTAAAAGATCGTCGACAGCCACAGGATGATATCCGACTGGTCGGAAGCAGATGATTTCACACTTTGAAACATTTCAGGAGAGAATTATCTGAAGGGCACTGAGACGTCCGCAGCGTACAAACGGACATGTTCTATGACACTGAGTTTACCTTCAGTTCCAATCAGTTTTGTCTTTTGATGAATGAACCGTTAGACAATCACAGCGCCTGTTGATGTTTGAACAAAGCTGACTCGTGTCAGATTTCTGTGAACTATACACTTCAGGTATTAACTGTATCCCAGTAAACAAGCTGTGTAACAAGAGAATCTATTCGTCATCTTTAGAGCTTGTCTTGCTTAGGGCCAAATGATGCCTTTATTATAAATTCTTTATTTATATATAATGATCACGGGGAAAAAATAAATGTTTGAATATCAAATCTTTCTTTGTTGTGTTTTCTTTTTTGGAGGATGAATGACTCTTCAAACTATACATGATTTACTGGTCTAGAAAATACAGCTCCAGATCAGATACAAACCATTTGTGTTTATTTGAAACTAATTTGTTCTGGAATATGTGTCACTAAAAATATAAAAATATAGATTCAATTATAAGAGCCTTAACTTGACAGGTCCTGCATCTTTACCATTTCAGGACATTCACACAAGTATAATAGGTAAGTACAAAATGGAAGTTATTGTATTATACTTGAAGAAGTTTCCCACTTTTTCAAAGAATTGGTTTTCATTATTTTAACTAGATTTATTAATGATTTGCAGGTTTGTAAATGTTTTTGGAAAGGACAAGGATTATAAAACTATATTTTTTCTGGGGATAATCGTAATGAGTATTTAGTTTTTACAAAGTAATGGATGGAGAATCTACAGATTAATCCATAATGAAAACAATCACTAGCTATAATAACAACATTCAATTGGCTCCAGCTCCCAACACAAACCTCAAGGTTAAATTGGTTATGAATGTATAATAATAATAATAATAACAACAACAGCTATAATAATGATGACGATAACAATAAAAGTCACAGGGGGCGTTTTTTCATTGCTTTTAATATTTGATCATATTCCCCTCATTCATCTTTAATATATTTATTGAATGACAATTTAAAAGCACTTTTACAGGAGGAGCTAAGTGCCGGAAGTGTTGGTGCCTTTGTTTTGAAAGACAGCTTTTTCTTCCCGGAAGCCGGAAGAGCATGACAACAACAGCACAGGTGGGAACTGGCGCCATCTAGTGTCTTTAACAGGAGACGACGGACAGATGTTGAGTTTCCTAATCAATAACATCAAGTTTTAAAAATGTGAAAACAGGTAAAAGCGCAGTGAAGCTGAAACGACCAGTTGTCGGTTCGTTAGCTCGTCGGGTTCAGATCCAGATCGTCGAACACGAAAGTGAAAGTGAAACTGGGCGCAGTCCGCTAACAGGGGCTCAGAGATCAGATCAGCTTCCGCAGATCCAGCAAACTGCAGGTCAGTGGCTCCTTCAGCGATTTGAACCCGTGTTTTCTACACAGCAGCGTGTTGGCTAACGAACCAGAATGCTAACACGTACAGAGGAAATGACGATTTGAATCTGTTTCTGTTTGCAGCCACGTTAGTACTTGATATCTGATAGAAACGCTTAGACACCATAAGGTCCACGAACCTGAAGTCAAATACTTGTACAAAGTGATTGACTACAACACATATATAATCTATTATTATACAGTACTTTAAATGTAGTACTGTATACTATCGTTATTATTAGTAGTACCATGTATTCCTTTGTACATTGTACTATATTGAACTGTATTGGATTTTTCCTGGTTTATTAGTCCTGGTATTTACACTGTTGTTCGTACCGAGTACTAACTGGAAAGTAAAGCATCTGTCTTTAAGGAGGCTACGTGAATTTAGTTCCTTCACATCTGACATCAGGATCAGTGTCATCGATAGAATCTGTAATAATGATGATATTTGTCGCTCTAGGATCAGATTCAGCCTCCTGCACGCTGACCCTCCACCAAAGGAAAATGAATGAAGTGGTAGCCTGTGGATTTTTCAGTCTAATCTTGGACGCAGTGCTGAGTCTGTCTCTGTGGGCCGGACTGGTGCTGCTGCAGTGCCCCAGCTGTGGTCCACTGGTCGGTGTGTGGACCTTTGGGGCCGTGAAGTGGGGTTTTCTCTACGTCTATACCTCCATGCTGGCGGATGGAAAGCCCCGGGCTGTGCTCTGCAGGTTCGTGGCAGTCCTCTGCTTTCTCTCTCCCGTGTTTGAAAGTGGACGGTTTCTCATGGCAGATTCCTCTGAGGCCTACGTGGGCCCGGCCGGCAACCTCAGCACACTGCTCCTGGGCTCCATGTCCTCGGCTCTGGCCTGTGTCTTCTGGGAAAACCTTTTCTGCGGCGATGGAAAGAAAAGAGATGCCGACACAGTGAATTCCCAACAGCTGCTTATGAGGCTGTTGAAATATTGTAGACCAGACACCCTTTACCTGCTTGCTGCATTCATTTCCCTCATCTTAGCAGTGATCTGTAAGTGGGAAGTATGTATTTCCTATGGTGTACTTGTATATATGATTATTAGCTGTGCATAATGCGTCTACTGCATTTTCTGTCATTTTTCTGTATTTACCAAAACCAACTTAGCAGTCTGTGGAATCCTTCTTTCCAAACAGGCGACTCGCTCATCCCACTGTATCAGGGGAAGGTCATCGATATGCTGAGAGGTCAGACGCCTCAAAGTAGCTTCTGTTATTCAATTGGACAGCTGGCATTCCTCTCTCTCGGAAGGTAATGGAACAAAACTCCTGCTGTATTACCACATCGCCCTGAATCGTACCAACAATCAGCTTTAATACTAAAATGTGATTTGTCTCAGAGAATCTTTTTGACCACGTGTCGATGTCTCCGTCTCTACAGTGCTTTGTTCTCTGGCTTGAGAGGAGGCATATTCATGTGCACCCTGGCCAGACTGAACAAGAGACTGAAGCATCTGCTGTTCCACAGGCTCACGCAGCAGGACGTGCACTTCTTTGACGAGAACAAACCTGGTGAGAAGCAGAATAAACATTCAGACCTTTCACAGACACTGTGATCGCAAATCTTTATTTTGCAGAATAAACAATGCAGAAAGGATTTGCATTCGTGTTTATATTTTACCCCCGAAAAATTCAGACTTATCAGCAGAATTGGAAGATAATGTTCATAATATTGTTTTCAGCATTGTGCAATCCTGAAACTGAGAATTTAATTATTAAGAATTTTAATTGTTTACTTTAGAAAGAGCCCTTTATATCATATATACACCACTAGATGTCACTAGATCTACACACTGAGCCTTTAATGTGCAGCCTCCACTCTTCCTGGACGGTTTTCCAGCACATCTTCACTGAAGGGACTGAAACTAAGGGAAACCAGTGGAATAACAAGCCCAAATCAAAAGTAAACGGAAGTGTTGAATGTCTTGCAGCCATGTCTGTATATTTCTGTCCATTAATTACATCTTAGAAACACAGAGAAGGTGGGACCACTTTGACAAACTCTTTCTGCTTCTCCACCATCTTTTATAAACACTGTAACTTCTTCTTGCTGCTCTTGAATCAGGCCTTTTCTCTCTTTCACCACCAGGACCTCTGTCCTCCCGCCTACACTCGGATGTGGACAAGATGGGCCGCACAGTGGCACTGAACGCCAACCTCCTGGTTCGCAGCACAGTGAGAATCTGCCTCATGCTCAAAGTGATGCTGGGCCTGTCCTGGGAGCTCACCGTGCTCACCTGCATAGAGATGCCACTCGTGGCCTTAGTGCAGAACAAGTACAACACTTTGTCCAAGGTCGGTGTCGATTCCCCCTGAACACAGCTCAGCTTAAAGTCCTCACTCACTCATTCTTACTCATAGAGTCACTATTTTCAGGTTAATCTCACCTCAATAGACATTTCATTCGTTTCATGCAGCTCAGAACAAGAAAACCTTAACCTGTCACGTCCACTAGTTCTGCATCAGACTGATGTGAAGGATCCAGTTCATTGTCACTGAGTCAGTCTGTTATTCTTTTGACGAACAGGAGCTGAAGGATCAGATTCAGGACTGTCAGGCTCGGAACACAGACCTGGCTTCCCAGACGATCGGCGGGATCCGTACAGTCCGCAGCTTTAAAGCCGAGAGCGAAGAAGTGAGGAGGTACAACGAGGCTCAGAACCAGATGAGTCGGATCAGGAGTCGTTCCAGAGTCTACAGTGCGATCTTCCTCCTAATACGGAGGGTAAGATGGCAGCAGTGAACATCAGAAGATGAACGAATGACGTATGGATGTTGTGGAGCTTGTGTAATTTGTTCTTGTTTTTCATCGTGTTCCCTTCAGCTGGTGACTCTGACGATAAAGATCCTCATGCTGTTACAAGCCCGCAGTCTCATCTCATCCGACCGGCTCAGCGTCGGCAGCCTGGTGACCTTCTTCCTGTACCAGAAGCCCATGTCACGCAGTTTACAGGTCAAACTAAGACAGATACTCGTGTTTAAATGGTGGAATATCTACCTTATGCCAGTTATTGATTCTTTATTTTTGTCACAGGAGTTGTTGTATTGCTACGGAGATACGGTGTCCACACAGGGTGTCATTTCCAAAGTATTTAGTTACATCGACAGGACACCGAAGTACAAGAAGGCCGGAGATTTAGCTCCTGAGAGGCTGCGAGGAAGAATAGCTTTCCAGAATGTCACCTTCTCCTACCCTTCAGCGGCTCCAGGTGCCAGCGTACTGAAGGTAACTGTGTGACAGGCGGTAAGTAATAGTCTGACTCTGTACCAGTGTTTTCATCACTTCACCATTACCGTGTTCTGTCCAGTCGGTTTCTATGGAGCTGCAGCCAGGCAAGGTAACAGCCCTGGTGGGTCCCAGCGGCAGTGGAAAGACTTCCTGTGTCAGTCTCCTGAAGAGACTGTATGAACCTCAGGAGGGACAGATCCTGCTGGACGGAGAGCCGCTGCACCGCTACAACCACAAGTACCTCCATCAACAGGTAGAGTGGGCAGCAATCACTGCACCGAATGAAATCATGTAGGAATTCTCTTTTTCTCCCCGTCTGTTTGTCCCAATCCAGTTCTACAAATAAAGTTATTATCATTATTAATATGTCTTCACTTTGGGTTTCAGGTGGCCCTGGTATCCCAGAATCCTGTGCTGTTTTCTGGTTCGCTGAGATACAACATTGAGTACGGCCTGACGGACTGCAGCATCGAGAAGATTAAAGAAGTGGCGAAGAAGGTCAACCTGGATGAGTTCATATCGAGTCAGAAGAATGAGTACGACATAGGTACGTGTGTAGCAGACGTGGTCAGCTGGGATTTGTTTACAGCTTGATGTTTCTGGCTCGAGAGCAAAAGACACAACACAGAAGAAACTGATGAAATGATGAGACGCCTGCAGTCTCTGCTGTGTGAAGCACTTTGATAAACGTGTGTTGATTTTAATTGTTCTCTATGAAACAGATATCGGAGAATGTGGCAGCAAACTTTCAGATGGGTTGAAGCAGTGCATCGCCATCATCAGAGCTCTGGTTCGAGATCCGCAGGTCATCGTCCTGGACGAGGCCACCAGCAAACTGGATGTTACAGCACAGCACACTGTGAGTAAGACAAGGAGATCAGTACCATAACCGGATTCTCAGATTCAAACTGGTTCCATATGCTGTAGCCGGGGTCCCAGTCCCAGTCTGAGAAATGATACCTGTGTGTGTTCACCACAGATTATTATGCAAACGATTCACAACTCAGTCACTTTGCTGGTCACTATTTATAAGTTCTCAGGCCTGGTTTTCTACCGCCACTTCCTGTTTCCTAGGCAACGGACTCCCGGGGATCATTGTATTTAGATTCATGTCGGTATAACTCTCTGTTTCACTTTCGGGCTCTGTGCCTCAGGTCCTGCCGGAGATCCTGTCCCGCGGTCGGACCGTTCTGGTGGTGGCTCATCAGCTGAAGACTGTGGAGGAGGCAGATCACATCATCTTCATGGAGAACGGGGCGGTCGTGGAAGAGGGGACACACCGAGAACTCATGGCCAAGGGCGGACGATACCATCGGTTGAGAGAGGAGCTCTTCTCTTCTCCAGCAGCGGAGAGAGGCTCAGGACTGAAAGTGTGAAAACTGCAGTGAGATGTGCACACGTGTCTGTCGTCCTGGTAACCGGCCTTTTTATCAGCTCGCGCGTTACGAGGATATTTTTAGTGCCAAATCCATCAACGTACATGAAGCCTTGTGGTAAAAGATATAAAATGTGTTTTTACTTGTATTTATCTGACAACTTTTGACAACCGCCTGCTCTCAGAAGTTTCACTGTCAATGTTATTTTAAAGAGAGTTTTGTTATTTGATGTATTTTTGTTTTCGCTCAAGAAAATTTGTTCAGAAACGAGGGTGTTGTCGTTCAAGTTCAATCTTGCGGGTTTGATGTGAGAACAACAGGACGCTGTGCCAGGGAATAAACTGTTTCAAAAAACCAATCAGTGGCCTTCTCCTGTTCTCTTTAAACACCAGGTGTGTCTGCACTGCATTACTAATCCAGGGGTCGATTTCCAAGATAATTTAAAAGAACAGTTTCGCCTCAAACTGATCCTTCCTGTGTAACAACTATGTAAATAATGCTGAAAATAACACTGAAATCCTGCACCAATGACCTCAGATCAGGCTTGTGTTTGTTTTGTGGTTCCTCTATGGAAATCCACCCGACAGCAGCTCATTGCTCCGCAGGCACCGCTGCTCAGATGAGTGTCGCTGCTTTTAACAATAAAAGTGGGTGTGGGGCCGGAAAATGACAACTGTTTATTTGTTCACTGTACCTTAAAAGGTTCAATCGACTGCAGGAGAATTTTTATTCCAGACACCCTTTACCTAATTTAATATTCACCTATAACCGTCTGTCAACAGTCTTTAAATTCCATCGAGCTGCAGCAGATAACACAAACATCTTCCACCAAGTCGAACCTGACGGAGCAGTTTGAGGCTCTGCAGAGAAAACAGAGTCAACCACAACGCACCCTTCACCTCATCACCCTCCTTACACCTGACCCCAGAACACAAGGTCCTAACTTTACCTGAAGCACAGAGGACTTCTTCTGGAATGACTCCATTCATCCTGATGTAAAGGTTCTTTCCTGCATCCTTCCACAAAGTTTAAAAATCTTCATTTTAAAGTGAAAACATATAGAATAACACATATTGTCATATCTTTGTTTCTGTTCCGTTATTTCATGTTTGCCTCATTTTGTGTTTCTAAAGTGCTGATTAAGCCATGGCCCTAAACCATGGACTGTGCGTGGCGCCACCAGCAGGCCGGGGCTGGTAGTGCAGGGCAGTGCAGGGTGGACTGTCAGATAAGGAGAAGCAGACTCAGTCCTGAGCTGCTCGCTACGATGCATCACGTCGCTCTCTGCTCCGGGACTCTGCACGGCCTCAGGAGGCTCCTGCAGTCCCCGTGGACCCGTCTCTCAGGATGTCCTGCAGCGAGTCGGTGAGCGGCCGAACTTTCACTTTGTCTCACACTCACTCGACGACGCGGGGGGTGGGGGGGGGGGGTGTTGTTTCGTTCAGCCCGGGGTTCAGAACAAACTTTAAAGCATCTTCAGATTCTCACATCACTTTTATTTCAAATTCGTGTCCCATCGTCAAACCACAGCTCTGAAGTGAATCACTTTTAAAGTGTGTCGTACAGGAACTCATCCGCGTGCACGCCCTGTCCGAACAGCTTGAACTCCGTCCAGGTTCCGCTGCTGGTTCCATTTCTATACATATACCAGCTTGTGTTTCTCCAAATACCTGCAAAACCTGACGATCTTAAAGACTCATCTTGACGCCGGGGTTCATCAGCAGTTTGAACACTCACAGATAACGTGTTTTTTAAGAGGTGGCCTTCGACTTTGAGTCAGTGACACTTTCCCCTTGATTCTACATCGTCCACTTTTCTCTGCGTAGCAAAATCGGTCCCGAGGCTGTTTGACATGGAGATGTATTTGCTCCTCGGCTTTATCTGCAGCACAGAAACCTATCCTCTGAGTGAAAGGTGGAACAACTACCAGAATTCTTGATAAATTTAATCTTGCAGTGAAGAAATGTGGAACAATTGTGTATTATTTGGACCATTAAATCAGGGAGGTACTCCATCATTTAAAGGGTCAGCACAGTGTACTTCTATTAGCTTTCATTTGATTGTTGTGTAAAATGTAACCTTCCTGTCTGAGTACACCCATTCAGAACTCATTTCATATTCGTAAACTAGCTTCCATATGCTTATATCCCCATGTAACCCACTGTGAAGCTGCCAGACTGTGAAGACATTCTTTAACTCGTGTTTCCCTGCAGTGGACTCCATGTGGACTCTCCGCCCATCATCCCAGTTCTCACGACCAGTTATGTCCATGGCACCTCGTCCACGTCTCTGCTCCACTTGACGGTGGCAGAGTCTCTGCTGAGGTCGGTGGAGCGCTGGCCCGACAGAGAGGCCATGGCCTTTCTGCAAGACGGAGTCCGCAAGACCTTTGCAGAGTTTCAGAAGGACGTGAGTGTCCATTGATAACATTTACATGAGCTAATGACTCACATGTCCATTGATAATTTGGTCCGTAGACCTTCAACGAGCTAAACAGGCTTCGTACAATCTGACAGATCCTTAAATTGAAAACGTATAAACATTGTAAACATAAACCTAAAGAGTTATGGAAATGGAGAAAATCTGTAAATCAATCTCAGACTTGGATTGAATAAGTAACTGTTTCACTTTCTTGGAGGCACAACTTTACTTATCTAAATGAATAATTATCAGACGACACGAGCTCCCGAACTTTAAAGAACAAAGTTAAAACAGCACTAACGAGCGTTGTGGTGTTTTAGTCCAGATAAATCCTCATAATATCCTCATAATACAAGTCAAATCTAAATATACCTGAATTACAAATGAAAGTATACAGTAAAGTTGAGTTGCATAAATTGGAAATACTCAAGTAAAGTACAATTACCTGATGATATTAGATAAGTTTGGTGTGAGGACTGAGGACTGAGGACACGTCAGTGACAGTGACGACTTTCCTAGGATCTCAACTTTCACCCAGTGACCTTAAAATGTTTCCCGTGGATTCCGGGTGGAGACGTAACCGTCTGATAACAGGAGTCATGTTGTCACATGACATGAAGAGTTAGCCTCAGGTGTCAGAAACCGTCCATGATAGTTTCAGAACTCAGTCGACCGCTCTCTGTCTTCTTTACGTTTACTGAGGATTCAATGAGCTTTCTGTTATTTTGTTCTTATCTGGTTTTTGCAGGGTGTGCAGTCTTTGTGACACGAGATATTTTTAACTCAGTGTTTGTTGAAGGTTTAGACTTTGCTCTGAAGTGTCATGAAATCTAGAAACCAGGATTAGGGTCAATAGGATTTCTTTTGAATTTACTAATTATTAATTATCTTCAAATAAAGGGCAGTAATCCTAAAAAACAATTCTGTTCTCTTGCACAAAGCTTTTTATACGTACTTAGGTCATGGTCGTTGGTGAATTTCTTATTTTGTTAGGCTCATCTTGCTTTGTTCAGTTTATTCCGAGGGGCTCAGCCGTCTTGGGCGACGCCTCTCAGGTTCTGGAAGATGGGTAGCTTTTGTTTTTTATGCTTATAACCCTGCACAGATTTTCAGATAAGTCTCAAGACCTCGTACCAGATTTCCAAACCAGTTCATTTATGTGTCCTGTGGCAGCCAGTGTCCAGAGGCGTAATGTTTTCAGGTCGTCTGTACGTCCATCTTCAACATGTTGAACAACTTGTGGACACATTCAGAATGCATCGAGAGACACTACACACAGCGTTAAAACTCACTGTGTCCTGCCTTCAGGGAATTTCTTCATGTTGTCTGTTGGACTCACAGATGAACTCATCGGATTTCAGTGGGCAGAGGTCAAAGGTCACATTGGTGTCATAAGTCATGAGTCTGGAACAACGTACATTTAGACTGAAACTGCTCTTTTTCTAGAGTTAGTGGTGTTCTGATCAGATCAGACAGAAACCTGTGGGACAGCATCTTGCTCCGCTCGGGTTGTTGACGGCTGGTAATGTGATTGTAGGTGGACCAGGCTGCAGCCGGACTTCTGGCACTTGGACTGAAGAAAGGCGACCGGCTCGGCATGTGGGGACCCAACACCTACGAGTGGATCTTGTTCCAGTTTGCGACGGCCAAAGCGGGAGTTATCATGGTGAGTCAGAGCTAAAGTGCACGATACGCTGAGTACAGGAAGAACACGATTCATCCGCCGCTGAGAATAGCCCCCGACAACTGCACCAAGACTACAGCGATCAGCAAACATGAAACTATATATCAGTCCAATTCATTATTTGCACGTTCAGTATAGAAAACAACGAGCTTGAGGGACGGACGAACACCTTGTCGTGTTCTGGAATTCATCAACAATAACGTGTGGAATTAGGCGACATTACAGTTGTTCAAGAAATTATCTGAGGAAATAAATGAAACGAGAACGAAATGTGGGAAATACACTCAAGTAACCAAATGTTCTCAATAATCGATCATCAGTGACGATAGATCATGAGCAGCTTTTTCTCGTTTGACAACTGTCAGGTGGCTGTGAACCCAGCATACCAGCAGCAGGAGGTGGAGTCCGCTCTGCAGAAGGTTGGTCACTCCTTCACATTTCACTGTTTTTTTTACGGTTGTGGCACGCAGACACGTTATCTCGTGTGGCACGCAGACACGTTATCTCCTCCCTCCTCCTGCAGGTTGGGTGTAAAGCCATCGTGTGCCCCACGCAGTTCAAAACTCAGAAGTACTGCGACATGCTGAAGAAGATATGTCCCGAGATTGAGACGTCCACCCCGGGGGACATCAGGAGCGCCAGGTACAGGCGCTGTGCATGTTCGCAGTGTGGAGCACCGACGACTCACAGTTACACACAGTTACACGTGGTGTCTTTATATAATTTCCCTGTGTGTGGGAGAGTGGGAGTTAATATAATTTCAGGTGTATACAGTATGTGTACTACTACAATAAATGAGTTTTCAGCTATTTCCCATGTTGTGGAAAATCCTCATCCTTTGGGACATTTGAATAAATCAAGTCTGTAAATGTATATAAAGTGAAACATGTGGTCGGTCCTCAGCTGCTGTTCTGTTCCTACATGCTCAGTGCGATAAGAGAACACAGGCTGAGCAGTACGTGGAAGCTGCCAATTGTTTATCTTGGAGCATCTCAGTTATGCAACATGACCCACATTCAGTTCTTTCCTCCCCTCAGACTCCCTGATCTGCGCTCTGTGGTCGTTCTAGACAGTCGACAGCCTGGAATGTTTCACATGGAGGACCTGATGCAGGCGGGCAGCAGCCGGTTCGTGCTGCAGCTGCAGGATCTGCAGAAGAAGATCTTGTTCGACGACCCAATAAATATCCTGTTCACTTCGGTATTCGTGGCAGTTTACAATATAAGAAGTGTTAAGAAAGTGATAAAAGCAGCGTATGACCTTGTAAACACGATTTCTCTAACTTTAATCACCAGGGCACAACTGGGAGTCCAAAGGGAGCCACCCTGTCTCATCACAATGTCGTCAACAACGCCTTCTTTGTGGGTCTAAGAGTTGGATACACCTGGAGGGTGAGTCTGTCAACCTCCTGAATCCTCCGGTCTCTCAGGACTCATGTTGATACCAGACCTTAACGTTTCTGAATGTGAAAGAAGATATTCTGACTCTAACAATCTGCAGCGGTTTCATGAGCTTATTCAGCCTAAAAATTAAACTTTTTTTACCTAATGTAGTGTTTTTATGTGTATTTATTTATTTGTTAAGATTAACAACATCTTCAGAATGAACTAATGAAGATGGAATGAGCCACAGAGACAAACGCACTCCTCCACATGAGGAGCCTTTTTTCTGGAGCTGACTTTGTACAGAAACAGGAAGAGAAACTGCTGAAATCAAACTAATGTTCAAAGTTCAAGATGATCCCAGGGGGGGGGGGGGGGGGGACTTCTGATTCTCTAAATACATTTAGACTTTTCTAATCTGACGTTTTTGTCCCTGCAGCCTCACACTCGCATCTGTCTGCCTGTGCCCATGTACCACTGCTTCGGCTCTGTGGGGGGGGGCTTGTGTATGGCCCTGCACGGCCTCACCCTCGTCTTCCCCTCAGCCGGCTACGACGGGAAGGCCAACTTGGCAGCTGTGGAGAGCGAACGGTAACATCAGGAAACCAAAGCCAAATGTGATCCAAGTCTTTTCTAAAACCTGGGGGGGGGGGGGTGACATGACAGGAAGCTGCTTGAGCTTCAACATCCTTTAACAATGTTGTAATCTCACATTTTGTCAGTGCAAATATAAAGTTGTGTACATGTAATAAACAAATCTCCTTTGTGTGTCTAATCACTACAAATTATTAAAACACAGCAGATACGTTTGTTATGTAGTTACAGAGGAAGATGATCTAAGGACGATCTATATTAGTATTACTTTGTTTATTGTTACTAGTGGATTCAGATTTGCTTTTTATCAAACAATAATTTTTGAGTTTAGATAAAACAGTAACATTACATTGTGTTCTCCTACTTGCAGGTTTATTTTTGGAAGTTTGTCAGTAAAGAGGATTTCTGTTCATTTCCCTCGCAGGTGCACCTTCATCTATGGCACCCCCACCATGTATGTGGACATGGTTAACCAGCCCGACTTGGCTAAGTACGACCTGTCGTCATTGGAAGCAGGTGAGAAAAGAGAACATTTATCATTTAGATAAAAGCTCATGTCTCCTCAAACAGCTTCACGGGTTGTTTGTTCTGACCACCAGGCATCATGGCCGGTTCCCCTTGTCCTCCAGAGGTTGTGAGGAAGGTGTCCTCTGACATGGGCCTCAGAGAAATAACAGTGAGTGGATCTTGGGCTGCATCTCTTTAAAGATCAGAACAGAATCACATCCATCTGAGCTGCACCGATGATGCAATTCAGCTTTCACACACCAGGGGGAGACAAATCCCTAAGAAAAACACCCACAACTCCATTTTTTAAATGCAGATTCTTCATCAAGCAGCATTCAAGAGGGAGGGATGGGTTTTGTGAAAGGTTTATTGGACGTGAGAACTTGTTTCCACTTCCAAAAGTCCAGGAAATGCAAAGATAATGAGAAAACACAAGACATGCATAAAGTAAACACTCAAAACGTTTTTTCTTTTCATTTTGGCCGACAGACTTTTGCAAACCTTGGAGATTCTGTTTCCAAATCAATCATTTTTACAAACTCAGACTTTCAATTTGATGTGAAGGAAAGATGAAGCGGGAGAAGGTTGAATACTTTAGCCCAAACTGTGATTGTTCCTGGATCATCAGTGACACCTTTACTGGGGTTCGGCCTCTGAACATAACTGGACAGCCGTGTCTCAATTCAGGGGTCCGCCTCCTTCTCAGGGCGCCATCCACCCGGAGTCATGAAGGAGGCTCGGACAGGACAAGAAAGTTTTAACGCCTCTTGTTTTCTTATGACCTTTAGCTGTTGGGTTGAGTTGAAGCTCAAAACGTGACGCCATTACCACTTTGAAAAAACAGTTTGTTTACAGAAGCACAATGAATCCTGGGATAGTTTGAGCGGCTGCAGGTTGTTGGCGTTTGCCGGCCACATTTAAAGGAGCCATCGATGTGACAGAAGCCCTGAATTGAGACACAGCCACAGTCTGTTCCAACGTTTTTACAGATTGTAACATTGCCCCCTAGTGGCCAAACAATCAGTTCATGCAGCTTTAAACTGAAACCACGTCCTTGAGGCTCTTGTTTATTCTTGACCTTCATTTTGATGGTTGCCTGCATGTTATCCACTTCATACTTATATTTTTCATCTTTGATATAAGTCAGTGAAAAGTAAATGATAGTGTGTGTGTGTGTGTGTGTGTGTGTGTGTGTGTGTGTGTGTGTGTGTGTGTGTGTGTGTGAGTGTGACGCAGACAGAGCAGGATGTGTATCTATGAATGTGTTTGTTTGTGTTTACACTAGTGACGGCATCTGACAGATGAATAGACGGACAGTGTGGAAGTAGAGTTAGCGTAGCCCTGGTTGTAGCCGGTCACCTGGACAGGCTCCTGCTCACAGCGTCTCCTGTGGAAAAGACACAAAAATCAGCAGCCAAGTCAAACAGAGTCCGCCCGGCAGCCAGAGAGCCCGTGACCTGGACACGGTGTCCTGGACCCCAGGGCCTACATGGAAAAGTTCAGTCAGGGACACAGGGGAGGACAGAGAGTTCTGCGGTCAGGAATAGAAGAGAAAAATAAAAACCACGCAGAGCAGAGCCAACTCCACAACTGCCTTAAACTCCGTGTGGTCAAACAGGAATCCACTGAGAAGCTGAGAACTGGACCATCACGGTAAAAGATGTGATCCTGGACCGAAGCGGAGGCCAAACAATCACCTCAGATAAAAGCAGTGATCAGTGAAAACATTGGACTTGAACCGTCATTTAACTTGAGCAGTGAAGTGCCTGTTTGGAACGAGCTGTTTGTTTGACCCGTGGTGAAGCTGGCAGCGATTTGAGCCACAGCAAATACAGACCAGCCACAGAAAACTGGAGCTGAATATTTGGGTCTCTACATTTCCTCGTGGAGTTTAAAATATCTGACATGTTGGAAACGATGCCTTAGTTTTGTTTGACGAGAAGATTGATTCTATTCTTTTCTGTGCATGAAGCTCACATGAAGAGTTTCACATAAACACTTGAAGAATCTCCTGGTGAAGAAATAATCTGACACATAACAACCTGAGAAACCACAGATTATAATTTCCAGTTGATCTGTTTTTGGCACAGTTCAAACAAAAGAACTGTAAGAGTTTAATTAGTGAGTTTTAACCGGGTCTGTTGGTGAGTTTGGTAGAAAACCGGTGCGATTCAGGATTTCTCTTGATTCTCGTCGTGCCTTCGGCTCGTCGGCTGACAGATACCTGCACAGCTGCGTGTTCAGAGACGTGTGTTCTTCTTGGGTCTCTTGGCCTTGACTCGGCAGCCACTGAAGGCGGCGCTGTCTCGGACCTGCTTGCCTCGCTGTGCAGAGGGAGAAGCGCACAGTGCGTCTGGACGACTGCGGCTCGAGTCCATCCACCTGCGGGTCGAAAAGCAAAGATCAGCGTCAGGGAGTTTGTGATGCTAGAGGTGAGAACATCCAAGATGATGTTACCTTTGGGCTCGATCAGTCCGATCAGCCGAACGGGAGCTGGCTGGCTTCTTACCTGCGCAGCGGAGCCAGCTGACACGTGCAGCTCCAGGGGTTAGTGGAGAGCGTGAGGTTGGTGATGGTGCTGAACTCGAGGCTTTTGGGAAGAGACTTCAGTTTGTTGTTGTCCAGGTGCAGCGACTTGATGGCCGTCACTCCGGTGAACGCACCGTCAGAGAACTGGACAAAACAAAGAAGTGCTTCTCATGTTAAAGCATTGAAGACACAGTGTTGTTAAAACGTGGCTCCCACTCCCCCAGGCTGAGCCACCATCCCTCCTGTCAGGAGGCCGACACATGAGCAACGAGGGAAATCTCGCCAGGGTTTCTCTTGCATGAAAGCCTCCTCTCATCCTTCCTCTGACGCTCACTGCCCTGCTTCTTTCAACCTCTACTTCATATGCATCTGCGAGGGCGCTAAAAGCTTCAGAGGGGTGTGAGGTGAACCGATCCACGTCGTGCCTCCTCCGGGAGGAAGAGGAGGGTCGATGAGAGAGAGCCGAGCTTTGAAGGCTCGTTTTATGTGAGTCTGGAGGAGATGAGGCTGTTTGGAAATTTCCACTGCAGAGCGGCGAGTGGCCGAGGGCCGGGTGTTTTGAAGCAGCGGAAGATGGATGACTTCCAGCATGGCCGAGGTGTTTTTCCAATCTTTCGGTCGTCCCCCTCTTTCGGGCCACTCCTCTGCCAGGAAGCCACTCGCACAGGGTCCAACTGTCCATTCAACTGGAGAGATGGCAAAGCTAAAAATACTCCTGTTCATGCACTGTGGAGCACCCGGCCTCTATTTACCTGTCTCCTAACCCCTCCTGACCTGTTTACAAGACCCTCCTGGCCAGAGCAGAAAACACACCTCGCTGAAAATAACACTTGTGTAATAATTAGACATGCTTGGCCGAGGTCCAGCAAACAAAAACACTCTAAAAATACCTTCATCTGACTGGAAAGTGGCTTAATCTCAGCGGCCGTGTGTGTCTTGCTCGCCGCCTCCCGCTGCTTCCACCTGGCGCTCGCACAGGCCCGGCGTGAGAGGGCTGTTATTTTACAGTTTTCCCCTCTGGGATGCCTCCATGCTGTGGCACAAGTACACTCAAATATTGGATTAACCTCAAGCATGAAGCAAATGTGCGCTCGGGAATGTTTGAAAAGTAGTGTGGTGTAGCACGGAGCTAATAGTGTGTACATTCATCCCGGAGCTGTGAGATCTAGAGGAACAGAACGACATGTGGACACAACTGCTAATTCATTCTTAATCAGGGTCAAGTTGCCATGTAGCAGCCAGACTTTATTTTATATTATATGAAAAAATCTGAAATTTTACATTTTCAACCTTTCTTGCTGAGAATTAATATTTTCCAGCCGCCGGTTAAAGGGTTGAAACCCGTCACATTTATCTTTAAAGCCACGTGGAGGTCCTGACCGCGCTGATGTCTCCGGACCCATTAAACCACAACGGTCCTCACGACGGGATGAAGACGTGGACGTCACACTGGAATCTCTCACTCCACAGAGACACTGACATGTGGTTAAACTGTCAACTCAACCTTCAACCTTCAACCTTCACATTACAAGACTAACTAAACTATGAGGCTTGTTTTTTCTTTGCTTGGGAAGTGACATCTTGTTTTTAGCACGTGTCATTTCATACATGAAGAAACAGAATCAGGTTACAGGAAAGATTCAGTTACAGAAATAATATTTAAAGGTATATAAATTCTTATTTAAATCAGGTTAAATGAGTTGGTTGTGTATGAAACATTGACTGTTTGCAGGCGGAGTCGACCTCTGACAAGTCTGTTATATCAACACACTGATTCAAAAGACAACGTTAAATATACGTGTTTGCTAAACCCAAGAAGTAAATGAATATTTAGACGAATATATAAACACAAAGACCTTTTCCTTAAATATTAGAATCAGTCTATTTAGTAAATATCCATTAAAGCCATAGACTGACCTTCTCCAGACTCATGTTGTCCAGGTGCAGTTTCTCCATGTAGCGCCCAAAGCTCTGGAAGGCGTTGTCTGGGATGGTCCTCATGGGATTCCTCCCCAGCGTGAGTTCCTCCACCACACGCAGTTTGCTCATTGCCGCACTGGGATACGTGGACATCTTGTTCCTGTCCAGGTGAAGTATGGCGAGGTTCTCCACTTCGTCCAGAGAGCCCCGGCTGCAGGGTGGTCAGCTCGTTCCCGCTCATGTGCAGCCAGCGCAAGTCTTTGGCACCGGTGAAGGTCCCCGGCCGTAGCTCGCGCAGCTTGTTGTCGTTGAGCTGCAGAATAAAGAGGTTGATCATGGGGGAGAAGATGCCCTTGGCCAGGTCAGCTGATCTGGTTCCCATCTAGGTAGAGGTAGGTGAGCTCCGTGAGGTCCTCGAAGGCGCCGGGCTTGATGCTGTTGATCTCGTTGTTGGACAGGTAGAGGTAGATGAGCTTCTTCAGCCCCTTGAAGGCTTGAGACCCGATCTCTCTGAGCTGACAGTGCTGCATGTGCAGAGAGATGAGCCCCTTGCTGTCGCTGAAGGCCCCTGTGGGAATGTGGCCCAGGCTGTTCCTCTGCAGGTTCAGCAAACGGGTGGCGTCCGACACCTGGGGGATCTTCTTCAGCCCGGCGCTGTCACAGATGACGTGCTGAAGGTCGCCGTGGCAGATGCAGAGGCTGGGGCACTGGCTCGGGGCTCCCTGCACGGCGGGGCCCAGGACCAGGAGGCAGGTCCCCAACAACAACCAGCTCACACAACGCATCCTGGCCAACTCCTCTCCTCCAGTTGTTCAGCAGAACGAGCAGAAGCAGAAAATCCTCCGAGAGAAGCCGAGACGAACTGTGAAATGCAAAGAGGAACCGGAGTGTGGGTATGTGTGTGTGTGTGTGTGTGTGTGTGTGTGTGTGTGTGTGTGTGTGTGTGTGTGTGTGTTGAGTGAGAAACGGACGGAGAGAGGAGTGAAAGGTGAGTAAAGGTGGGCAGTGCAAAGAGACATTAAATTTGAGTCAACAGAACACACAGCACTATTTATAACATTTCCTTGAGGGGAAAAAAGCGAGGAGGGCTTGCCAGGGTGAGAGGTTTGCAAGAGGAAGTCAAGTGTCTGTGAGAATTTAACCCTGAACGAGCAGGAAGACGACGAGCGGACCAACTCACGCTCTCTGCTGCCGACTTTATATCTGCAGGACACGATGCTCCATGCACGTGTGCAGACAAATCAAACAAGACGCTGTGAAATATTTTGTAATGACTTTTATAACAGTCACGACGTGTCATGAAGTCCGGTTGGATCGGATCTGTGCACGTTGGCCAGACGAGTCTATTGTTTTTCATTCTGCGGTGGCAGGAAAAGGAGCCGCTCCTCTGCAGCTGTTTCAGAACCTATAATAGTCTCCAGATGTGGAGCGAGGTGTGAGATGCTTATTTAAAGCTGTAACGATTCTGCCATCATCCTAGGAATGAAAGGTTAAATACCGCTGTGCATTCCTGGTGCTTTTTGTCTTTTGGTAAGTGTGAGCGTGTGGTGTGTCACATGTAACGGTCAGAGCCATTAGTTGTTAAGGGCGAAGGCAGTGATCAGGTTTCCACTGCAAGACATCGAGAAGTTATTTTTCAAAGCCTGTCGCCAGCTGGACGTCGGAAAAGATCCGAGAACAAAGCTTCTTTTAGGAGAAATACTTTTACACCTGCTTTTAATAATAAAGGTAAATTCAGACACAGTGAAGATGAATGGACCCATCCAGGATAAATGGAATCTAGAGTTTACTTAACAAATCTAACATTTTATTGGGAATATCGTCTCCTCCCTGATTTTTCCTAGTAAACGTCCTCAGAGTGACCTCGTCTGGAACGTCCTGCACACTCGCCCTATTCTGCCTCTGATTGAATCTGCAACTGTGAACAGTGAAAGGTTTTCATTTTAATGACTAAAGCATCAAAGAAACTCGAGCTCCGGTCGTGTATAAAGTTTGTAAAGTAGTTTTTAATGAGTTTTGTTTTATAACAGTTAAATATATATAAAAATCCGGCATGTTTAGGGAACTGAGTAAAGACCCTTGAAACGTTCCTGCTCACATCACTGTCTCCAGCAGCACAAGAGCAACACATACGTCACTGAGCTGAGCACAAACTGAACACAAGGAAAGACGTGACACTCAACCTGTTTGTGTGATTGGCAGATCGGGTATGGAACCACAGAGAACAGCCCTGTGACGTTCTGCGGCTCCCCGAAGGACAACGCGGAGAGGAAGAGCGAGACGGTCGGCTACATCTTGGACCACATCGAGGTACGTCGGCCCAGCGCCGGATTCCAAGTCTGTCAAATCCTCAGTATTCATATAATTATCTTTATCTTATGCCAAATAATTCTATTCACTTTAAAAATGAAATACATTATTACAAATATACCTTGTTGACTTGTAGTGAATAAAACATCAATGATTTATCATTTTCCAACAACACACCTCAAAGGATTTAGGCAAAAATTAATGTATGAAACAATATTTATCCAAAATCACTTTACACATGCATTGACCACTTTATTAGGTACACCTGTACACCTGCTTGATGACGCAAATATAAAATAATTAGACGCACATTTATTTTCATGTCACGAGTAACATGAAATCTCTTCAGGCTAAAATAGTGAACCCAGCGACTGGAGAGCTGGCACCTCTGGGGACGAAGGGGGAGATTATGATCCGAGGATACTGCGTGATGCTGGAGTACTGGGACGACCCGGTCAAGACAGAGGAGTGCATCAGTAAAGACGGCTGGTACAAAACTGGGTGAGTGAAAACGACACTGAAACCAGAGGGGAGAACTGGATTTTCACTCCAGTTGCTGATGTTTACAACGTTTCCTGTTTCGTGCAGCGACATCGGCAGCATGGACGCGTTCGGCTACTGTCGCATTCAGGGCAGAATTAAAGACATGATCATCAGAGGAGGAGAGAACATTTACCCGGCTGAGATTGAGCAGTTCCTGCACACGCATCCCAAAGTGGTGGAGGCACAGGTGAGCTCTACACATCGAGGCAGCGGATAAAAGATAAACCAGAAGGATCTGCACAGTAAACTTCAGAGCACACTGGTCCTAAACCCTGTGGTAAATACAGGAGAAGGGCATAACTATATACTCAGTCACCACTTTATTAGGTACACGCCTTAAGATGGTGAAAATCCCCCATATGTTTGAAGGTCTTCTGCACTAGTTGGATGATAAGTTGCCAACACCAGCGGATGATTTAATCACAAGACACTCTCTGGTCTTCATGAAAGAACTTAATACGATTTCAAAAGTGTACCTAATAAAGGGACCAGTTGGGAATATAAAAATCTGCGTCCCGACTTTGTAAGGACACTGGACATTTGGTTTATTTTGCCTTGTTGTACCGTAGCGTTGTTTTTAATGCAGTAACTCTTCTTATGAGGTCTTTAACATGATATCACTGATGTTTCCTCAGTTTCACTGCACGTCCTGTGCTGCGCTGCAGAGCTTCATGGTTTTTATTCTCTGTGTTCATCAGGTGGTCGGAGTTAAGGACGCTCGTTTGGGTGAAGAAGTTTGTGCTTGTATCAAACTGGTAGAAGACGAGGAATGCACTGCAGAGGAAATCAAAGCTTTCTGCAAGCACAAGGTAAAACACATTTTCAATGTTTCATAGTCAGCTTCAGCTTCCTTTTTTTAAAACTCGTTGCTCCTTTCAGATCGCTCACTTCAAGATTCCTCGCTACGTGCTTTTCGTAACCAGCTTCCCCGTCACTGTGACTGGAAAGGTAAGTTCCTCCGCTGAGCTCCTGCAGAGCTGTGTTCTCCTCCAAGATTCCTGTAAATGTATAAAAGTGTTTATTGAGATGACATGAGCACAGATGTATATTTAGCAGCTGCTGTAATAGTCTCTGATAAATAAGGCGGAGGCGACGTGCAACACAAAAACATTAACTCCCCTCTGGTTCTGGTGTTTCTCTCCTGGGACGCTGATTGAAATAATTTACTGTAGACACGGCGTTGCCCCCAAATGCCCCCAGACAGGAGGGAAAGGGAGCTATTAGCTCGTCTGCACGCACACCCTGTCCTGTTAGATGAACCCAGATAAAAAGGCAGCCTCCCTCAGTACGCTTTACTTAACTGCACCAGAAGAATCCACTCAGTGTTAACGGTTCTTTCCACGACTGCACACAACGCATACTTGAAAACCTGTTGGTAGGTTTGTCCCCAGTCCAGTGGTCCTGACTTCAGCTGGTGTGCAGTGATGCTGCAGGCTGCCCTTGAATGAAGCTCCAGCTACAGATTTTTAGGAAATACAATTATTCGTATTTTAGAGCTAGATGGAAACATCCTTATTATATCTCATGTTTGACCACGAAGTATGAAACCGGCCTATTCTGGTTCTTTGCAGGTGCAGAAGAACAAACTGTGCGAGGAGGCTGAGAAGCAGCTGGGAATGTGAAAGTGAAAATGAAAGGCTCCGCTCATGTATGGAAAGAACTCAATTACTTTCAATCCCACTGATGTTAAACTCTGTTAACTGAGCTCAGACTCAGACATTTTTATCCTGCAGGAAAAATATTTTTACATCAAAATGAATAAAAAATGTTATGACATTATTAAAACCAGGCGTTGGTGTTTCTCTTTTTACGGGAAGAATGAAGGTATTTGTGTTGACCTCGGTGGAATGTGCGCGCCTCCTCAGCCTCTGGAATTCCCTTCAGAAACACACGCTGATTAGAAATGAAAACTTTGTGGCTAATAAACGAGCGAGGATCCCAGACACATTCAAAGCTGCAAATAATTTCCAGAGTCTGAGCTACATGTGCCGTCCACCTGACGCTGGGCTGCAGGATCGGATGTCGTCGTCTGTCTAGACCTGAAGGACTGGGCCCAGAAATAGCTCTGAAGAGCGGGAAGAAAACAAACAGCGCTCCTGGCTCCAGGTTTATGTAGAGATCTTTTTTATTCTACATATTTTGGGTTTGGATTTTACATTCCAGGACATTAACCGTGACCCTCCTGCAGATGGTGAGCCTGGTTTTACAAACAACATCAGTCACTATTAGACACAACACTTCAAACATTTTGGACAAATTGTTTTGAACTCGACAAAAATAGATGTTATTTATTATTTATGGCTCATGCTCTGTGGTCCACAGCAGAAAGTACTGACAGAACCCTTCAGTTCAACTGAAACTCTCCAGTCTCCCTCGTGTGGTCAGAAGAAACACAGCAACTAAACTCCGTCATCTGTTAAAACGTGCACTTTGGTGGAAGATGCAGAAGAGCAGCAGGTTAAATCCATAGTTCAGGGAGTGACAATGCAAAAGAAGACAAAGAACCTCAGCTGCAGGGGATGTTCCTGTTGGACTGACAGGCTGTGACCAGATTCTTGTTTTAAACACTCCCTGTACGTTTTACACGTGTAATGTCCACATACTTATGGCCACACAGTACAAGACATTGCCTACACTCGTAGAGAGGAAACATCTCTTTTCCGTGCGAACACCTCAGCTGTCTTTGGGCAGCGGGATCCCGACTGCTGTCTGTTGTCCCTGCATCTGCTGCTCTGCCCGGGCCACCTGCTCCTCGGTGCAGCAGTCCTGCAGAAACACAGCTGCCAGGTTGCGCAGACGGGGGCTCTCCGAGAGGGAGAAGCGCAGCATGCACTGCAGGATGGCTGGGACAGCGATCTCAGAGCGCGACTTGGGCGTGGTGAGGTTCATGAGCGTGGTGATGGCCGACAGGACGGTCTCTTCCCTCTGGCTCGACAGACAGTTGGTGACTAAGCTGATCCCGCTGCTCTGCAGGATGATGTCTCTGCACTGCGGCTCCATGCTGAGGTTACACAACCCTCCTGAGAACATGACACACAGACGACAGAGGTGATGGACGACATGATGAGTCAACAGGAGCGAGATGGTGGTTTACAGGCGTAATACTCACCCATCCCAAACTCCACAAAGTTCTCATTCTCCTCAGTCAACATGTCCAGGAAGAGGTCCGTCACCTGCAGCTCCCGCAGATACTCCATGTTCTTTGGGTCATATGCAAAGTTGGCCAGGTTAGCCAGCACTTGTTCCTTGGCCTCTGATGTAATGACACACATTTTATAAGCAATTTAAAAAATGAAAACGTTTTGAACCCATTCATTAAAATGAGAGCCTGACTCATAGATCTGTTGGTAATTATCAGCCTTGTGTTGGCTGATGAATTAAAAGAGGCCAAAGTACAAACGATTATTTAGAAGCAGCGATGCTTTTATATATTTTCCTCAGCAGAGAGGAATCATGAGTGTGTTTTAACGCATGATATGAAATGAGCAGTTGAACGTCGCCACATTATTTAAAACTCTAAGAATATAAAATTCAATTATTCATATTTGATCATGTCAAACTCACAAATGTGTCATGAACAGATTAATCAATTTATCAATCTGTCGTCAATATGTGGACATTTAACAGTGTCAATCATCCACAGCCTCCTTTCTGTCTACGTCACATGTTGTGCCCTTTAAATCATAAAGCTATCGATCTATTAAACGTCTCGCTCCTCGTAAAGATTCTTTCAGTCTCCGGCTGAACTTCAGGGATTCACTGAGTTAAACACAATGAAAGCGACCTCACCTCCACTGTCTGTGTCCTGAAACTCAGTCACCAGAGTCTGTAAGTATTCAAACCGCTCGGCTCCTGCAGTCGAGTCGTTCCCCGGCTCTTTCCTCCACATGTTCACCGGCTGAGCTTCACCTTCACCGTCACTTTATCTTTATTCTCTTCACTATTTCACAGTTTGGAATCAAAACAATATTTGTTTACTGCTTCTCCTCTGCCCGGTCCGTCCGACTAAAGAGTCCGTGCGACGACGGCGAGGTGAGAGCAAGGTTCCGCTTTTACAGACTGTACACGACACAGGTTTATACAGACTGTATATAAAACTCTTTGAATGGCAAATCATTACGTTAGAAAACAAACAGTGATTTAATTTGGTACTTTTGCATAATTAAAATGACGGAATAACCACAAGCAGAAACATCTCAGAATTATACCATGTGGGTATTTGTCATTATCTTCTTTACAGGGGCAGGAGGGAGGTTCAGGTATAATACACATCATATTCGCTATTAAAGGTATCAAAACATGTATTTGTCACAAATGTCCTGATGTGAGCGAGACAAAAAGAGAGCACACATGTCCAAGTGCTAGCAGCTGAAATAGCACGGACCTTGATCCATATTAAAGTGCGGCAGTGAGTCTCGAGATATCATAAATTCTGCCATGTTAGGGATTCCAGACACAACACAGGAGCTTGCGTAGCTGCGGGAGATGGCGGCTCTACGGGCATCCCAAAGGTCAGCATGAGGACAATACACGTCTATGTTTTCGATGGTGGAGGTGCCGTTGAAGCCCCCAATGACGTAGAACTGGTCTTTTATCACCTCCAGGCAAAAGTTGCTGCGGTGGGAACACATGGGGCTCAGCAGGTGCCAGGTGTTGGACTGGGGTTGGTAGGCCTCAACCTTTGACAGATGGTTGATGCCATCAAAGCCACCGACCTGGAGGAGGAAAATATTTAGGTCAAGAAAATGTACCTTGTATAGAATACACAGAATAAAGTAGAATGTACACGTGCACCGAACTACGACGTTCAGTGCACGTCTGAAAGCAGCTATAGTCTAGTCTTTTTGGGTGATGTGGATGTCAGCAGTGTTTCGTGTACTGACTGCATAGATTTGATCATTATATGCAGCAACTCTCAGTCCACGTCGCACAGGTGCTCATTGGGCTGGTGATCGTCCAATGGTTGGTTTCCGGATCGTAAAATTCAGCCGTCTGCAGGAAATCGGCCCCGGTGAAACCACCGCAAACGTATATCTGAGGAGAGAAGGAGCAGCAGTGAGTACCCAGGTCTTTTCTTGTTTTTAACTGGTGAGTGTGTTTCCACACACAAATAATACAGAAGTATTAGAAATACTACAAAAGATAATACTACCTATTACTACTTATTATTATTTCCATATATAACAAACCTTGTTATGCAGGACTGTGCAGCTGGCGTCGCTCCTCAGCAAGTACATTGGTGCAATAAGAGTCCACTGGTTGGTTTCGGGACAGTAGCGTTCTGCAGTGTTGAGTCGGACAAGTCCGTCAGAGCCGCCAAGGGCGTAGATGAACCCGTTCAGCACGGTTACGCTCACGTAGCCGCGACGGTAGTGCATTGGTGCCACCTCCTGCCAGGTGTGTGTCCTCAGGTCCAACCTGACCATGCTGTTAAAATAGCGCTCTCTGTCCATGCCACCGACACAGTAGACATAACCATTGAGGAAGACTGTGCCATGGTGGGCCCGAGTATACTCCATCTTGTCTGAGATGTTGAGACAGTGGTCAGCGATGGGATCGTATGCCTCAATATCGCAACATTGACTGGCGTTGTTGCAGCCTCCAGTGACCAACAGGAAGGAATTAGGCACACGAGGACGGGCGAGAGTGTTCCTGAGACCACACGTCAAGGGCTCTATTGTGGACATGTGCCATATCATACACATGGAATGTTCAGCTATTTTCTTGCACTCAGCGTTGCTCTTCACCAGCTTATTGGTGATCACCTGGGTCAAAATGTACACTCTGCTTGTCAGGCCCAGCCGCACCTACACAGGGACAAGGGAACGGAACTTGTTGATATCACATCAAACTTAAAACTATATTGGTGGTATATTTGCAGTAAATCTAGACTTGTGACAGAAAGATATATTACCTGAGACAAAAGCACAGCGATGTGTTGCTCTCGTTCTCTGGGTATGTGGCCGATCCAGCGCAGGATTGCATCAAACACAGTACTTTCATTCCTCACATTAAGTTCATCTCTGCCAATGAATACGGTAAGCTCTTCCACAGAGAGCTGCAGGAACTCTTCAGCGGGAACGACCTCCTCAAAGTGCTGGATGATGTAGCGGAAGGCCTTCCACCGCAGCTCGGAGCTGTGGCAGATATTTGTTAACTGCCAGATGCCAACGCAGTTCTGTGGGCAGAGGTGCTCACCGACAAAGTGGGAGCATGCTTTTATGATGCCAACTATGTTGAGCATATCAGCTGTGATCATCAACTCCTGCACGTTGTCCTCTGTCGTAGCAACAGAGCCGGTGTATGCAAACTCAATGATGATCCGCAGGATGTCAGGAGACACGAGGGGTATGTGGAAAACCTGGCCTGTGTTTGTGGGTCGTTTAAAGAGAGCTCTGAGGGTAAGAGGGGAGACAAGGCAGAGATTTAAGAGAGATATTCAGCCATGTCACACGGACAACTACTACATAAACTTACACATCAAAAATTCAGACAGAAACCAACAGTGCCCCCTTGTCCCTGTTGCCCGGGGCCCTAGAAATCCCTTGAAATGCCCCAAAATACGTTTTGAAGTGTGTGTGTTAAGCTATCTGTATTCTTTTTCTTCAGTATCTTCTCCAGGCAGATTATTTAAGATGAATATTCTCCCCACTGATCAGGTAACCAGCTTACTGGAAGTAAAGACTGCATTCATAGAGGGTGATCCTGTGGATTGGAAACTGAACATCCTCCACTTCGAGGATGGCGTCACAGAACAGTCCTGCCAGAAAGTTATATTTTGTTTCCTTCATTTAAAATTTCTCAGGTTTGTGACATCAACACCAGCTACTTAGGTTTGGGTGTTTGGTCTTTTGGCAACCATAAAGAATGTTGAATCTAAGAGCTCTGTTGATCAAAGGATACATTGGATTCTCTAATTCTGAGATCAATGGACTGTGGAATAGTGTTCTTACAGGGAACTGTAGACTGTAGAGACATACAGTCTATACAGTTCCCTATATTTTCCTATAGTCCATAGTTTTAGAACAACTCTACTGTTTTATTCCTTATAACTAATATTTAATCATCTACATCTAGAGAATGTATTTATATACATGTACAATGAACTGAACTGTCAGCTGATTAAATATTAGGAAATGTCAGGACACACGAGGGGTATGTGGAAAACCTGGCCTGTGTTTGTACAGTGTTTACCCCACTGATCAGGTAACCAGCTTACTGGAAGTAGGGACTGCACTCAAAGAGGATGGTCCGGTGAATTGGAAACTGAACCTCCTCAACTTTGAGTATGGCGTCACAGAACAGTCCTGCCAGGCGGAGTTCATTATACAATGTTCCCTTCATTTGAATTTGTATCTGGTTTGTGTTCTCCTTCCTTCTTCTTTGTTTGGTTTATTTGCGGATGGCAACCAAACATCAAGGGGATTGAACATAAGTCATATGGATGAAAGAATTGTGTATCAAACAGCTGTGGGATCATAGGAAAGGATTCTGCAATTCTGAGTCCTTTTACCTCAGAATTGTTGAACTGCATCACATCAAAGGAAACATGTTAGCTAGATGATAGGGAAAGCACTTGTTCAAATAACTTTCTGATAACTTGACTGAGGAAGGCAGGGTTAGGGGTTAGGGTTAATCCTTCCTGGTTATTGTCTCTTGTGATGGTTAATGGACACACGTCATCATCTGGAGCAGAGGAAAGGCTGTTTTACTAATTGTTGTTCATTTTCTTTTAGTGTTCATGTGCTTTCCGCATTCCGCTCGCAGTTCATACCAGAATATACAGAGAAAAGGATCTTCTGGCAGTTTCAATGTGTTTCTGTCCAATATGTCACACTTCCTGTAGGACACCCTTTTCAAAATAAAACAACCCAGCATTTCTGTTGACTGAATGTATACATTTGTTTTTTAAAGGTTGATCTGAGCTACTGTGTGAAACACTTTTGTCCAAATGGTGCTTGTTGGGTAAAGAGCCAGTGACTTGGGGATTAATTGAGCCAATGGTCATTGTTCACTGCACACATACACAACCACATGTATAACGTCATAAATACCTTGTTGACTGATGTTAACTTTAAGTCACACAAATATGCTGTAAATGCTCAAAGGTACCTGTACACAAACAGCAACACAAAGATCACAGTTTAATCCTTCACCAACTTTATTTGATGGGTCATTGTTCTGAAACCATAATAATTGAATAACTGGATTTAATTTCCATGGGTACATAACCACCCGAGGGATATCTAGTAACTATTGTTTGAAACAATTAATTCAATTCAATTTTATTTGTACAGGCACTTTACATAGAAGGCCAAGACCTCAAATATTTTATAGAGAACCCAACAGTTCCCACAATGAGCAGCACTTTGGCGACTGTGGAGAGGGAAACTCCCTCATTGACTGGAAGAAACCTCTGGCAGAACCAAACTCAATGTTTTGCAGTAAAACCATCCAATGTAAAAAGTGTCTCATCTTACCCAGTTCTCACTTACTGGTATTTATTTGAAAATATAAGACTAGTTTTAAACAAGGGAATACTGTAGTTATACCAGAAACCTTAGAAAGTGTTAGTCAGAGTTCCCTGAATTATCGTCAACTCTGTCCAAATTTAAATATGGCAGTGAGTCTCGAGATAACGTGTAGTCAGCCATGTTGAGGATTCCGGTCACGACACAGGAGCTTGCTCCGCTGCGGCAGATTTCTGGCATAGAGATTTCATACCACACGTTAGTGCGAGGATTATAGACTTCTGCCAACTGAGTGATGGACGAGCCGTTATAGCCCCCAACGACATATATCTTGTCTTGAATCACATCGAGGCAAAAGTTGCTACGGCGAGTCAACATGGGGCTCAGCTGTTGCCAGGTGTTGGTCTGGGAGTTGTAGGTCTCAGCAGTCGCCAGACGGGAGTGACCGTCACAGCCACCAACCTGGAGGAGGAGAAGGATTTGAATACACAGAATAAAGTAGAAGGCAGTTGGATAGTTGGACTGGTGGATTAGAAGGTTTAGATTCTTGTCTCTCTTCTATCAGGAATAAAATATCTCATCAGCTAGCAGGTGGAATTAGGTGCAGATGTATAAGTAATCCTCTGACAACTTCTCTAGCGCCACCATGAGGTTGACAATTGTGGTTTTAAATAAAATATCAGATGTCGGCAGTGTTTCCGGTACTTACTACATAAATTTGGTTATTATATGCAGCAGCACTGAGTCCACTTCGATGAGTGCTCATTGGGCTGATCATTGTCCACTGGTTGATTTCTGGATCGTAACATTCAGCCGTCTGCAGGCACTCGGTCCCAGTGAAACCACCACAAATGTATATCTGAGGAGAGAAGGAGCAGCAGTGAGTACCCAGGTCTTGTCTTGGTTTTAATAGGTGACTAATACTACCTACTACTACTTATTATTATTTCCATATATAACAAACCTTGTTATGCAGGACTGTGCAGCTGGCGTCGCTCCTCAGCAAGTACATTGGTGCAATAAGTGTCCACTGGTTGGTTTCGGGACAGTAGCGTTCTGCAGTGTTGAGGCGGACAATTCCGTCAGAGCCGCCAAGGGCGTAGATGAACCCGTTCAGCACGGTTACGCTCACGTAGCAGCGGCGGTAGTGCATTGGCGCCATCTCCTGCCAGGTGTGTGTCCTCAGGTCCAACCTGACCACGTTGTTGAAATACTCCACTCTGTCAAAGCCACCGAGAAAGTAGACATAACCATTGAGGAAGACTGTGCCGTGATAGGCCCGAGGATACTCCATCTTGTCTGAGATGTTGATCCAGAGGTCAGCAAGGAAATCGTACGTCTCAATATCGCAGATTGGATTGCCCTCGCTCCAGCCTCCACTGGACAACAGGACGGAATTAGGCACACGAGGACGGGCGAGAGTGTTACTGAGACCCGACCGCAAGGATCTGCGGGAGTTTTTGTGCCATATCATTTGGAGGGAATTGTCTTCTATTTTCTTGCACTCAAGGTTGTTCTTCACCAGCGTATTGGTGATCACCTTGTTCAAAATGTACTCCTTGCTTGTCAGGCCCAGCCGCACCTACACAGGGACAAGGGAACGGAACTAGTTGATATCACGTCAAACTTAAAACTCTAAATGCCTGATCTACTAAAGTTTGCGCAGGAGTTAAAGCAGTCAGGATACATGCTGGAGATTTGCAGTAAATCTAGACTTGTGACAGAAAGATATATTACCTGAGACAAAAGCACAGCGATGTGTTGCTCTCGTTCTCTGGGTATGTGGCCGATCCAGCGCAGGATTGCATCAAACACAGTACTTTCATTCCTCACATTAAGTTCATCTCTGCCAATGAATACGGTAAGCTCTTCCACAGAGAGCTGCAGGAACTCTTCAGCGGGAACGACCTCCTCAAAGTGCTGGATGATGTAGCGGAAGGCCTTCCACCGCAGCTCGGAGCTGTGGCAGATATTTGTTAACTGCCAGATGCCAACGCAGTTCTGTGGGCAGAGGTGCTCACCGACAAAGTGGGAGCATGCTTTTATGATGCCAACTATGTTGAGCATATCAGCTGTGATCATCAACTCCTGCACGTTGTCCTCTGTCGTAGCAACAGAGCCGGTGTATGCAAACTCAATGATGATCCGCAGGATGTCAGGAGACACGAGGGGTATGTGGAAAACCTGGCCTGTGTTTGTGGGTCGTTTAAAGAGAGCTCTGAGGGTAAGAGGGGAGACAAGGCAGAGATTTAAGAGAGATATTCAGCCATGTCACACGGACAACTACTACATAAACTTACACATCAAAAATTCAGACAGAAACCAACAGTGCCCCCTTGTCCCTGTTGCCCGGGGCCCTAGAAATCCCTTGAAATGCCCCAAAATACGTTTTGAAGTGTGTGTGTTAAGCTATCTGTATTCTTTTTCTTCAGTATCTTCTCCAGGCAGATTATTTAAGATGAATATTCTCCCCACTGATCAGGTAACCAGCTTACTGGAAGTAAAGACTGCATTCATAGAGGGTGATCCTGTGGATTGGAAACTGAACATCCTCCACTTCGAGGATGGCGTCACAGAACAGTCCTGCCAGAAAGTTATATTTTGTTTCCTTCATTTAAAATTTCTCAGGTTTGTGACACCAACACCAGCTACTTAGGTTTGGGTGTTTGGTCTTTTGGCAACCATAAAGAATGTTGAATCTAAGAGCTCTGTTGATCAAAGGATACATTGGATTCTCTAATTCTGAGATCAATGGACTGTGGAATAGTGTTCTTACAGGGAACTGTAGACTGTAGAGACATACAGTCTATACAGTTCCCTATATTTTCCTATAGTCCATAGTTTTAGAACAACTCTACTGTTTTATTCCTTATAACTAATATTTAATCATCTACATCTAGAGAATGTATTTATATACATGAACAATGAACTGAACTGTCAGCTGATTATTTGCTGTGTTGAGAATATTTACAAGTTTGTAAATAAAGTTGGAGAAAAAATATAAAAAAGAAATGTATCAAAATATACCTTTCCTTTGCTGCCACTCAGACGACATCAGGTCTTTTTCACAATTTTCACTTCATTTCAACACTGAAGACACGGCTGCAACTGACGTTCATTTTCTGCTTAATCATTATCTCAGTCAATCATTTGGTAAATTAAATGTAAAAAACTGTGATTTTCAGAGCCAAAGTTACATCTTAAAAATAATAAATAATAACTGAGAAGCTTGAGCCGGAGAGTTTGCTAAATATCAAATTAGTTGCTAATCAATGAATTGCCCGGCCTCATGTTGATCAAAACATCACAACACTAATAATGGACGAGTGTGATTACAACTTTTATTAAAACATGCCATAAAAGAAGTCTGAGATAAATCAAATCCACAAACAATTAAAAAAAAACTGACAATATTGCACTTGGATAAAAACAAAGTGACCTCGTGAGTTCACACGAGGTCAAAGTGCTCATTGTGGATCGAAGAGCACTGAAAATGATTTGTGAAATAAATTAAACAAGAAGGTTTTAAAAACTACAGATACAAGGAAGCTGGTTTACTGGTGTGAACACTACGGCAGCGCCACTTTACCCACTGCCTATAAATAACGATCAATATGACCAGTACTGTACACATCATGTCACATAGTTCAGAGGTTAATGGTGCGTTTGGCCCACGACACAAAGACTCCTCCTCCCATTTCGTTATTTGTTTTAAAACCGAATTACAGGGTTGATGAGCGAAATCCAAAATCACCCAGACACCTCGTTGAACGCGTCGGGCTCCGAGGCTCACGATGAAATATCAATAATTCATGGAGACATTGTTCATGTGGCACTCGAATTACATGTTACCAGTTATTGCTCGTGAAACCTGTAGAAAAAAAGCAGTTAGAATCATAACAACAAACACAAACAGCCTCATTAAGAACACATCGATTGCATAATCTTTCCCTTCTTGGATTGTTATTTGTTGCACTCGTTTCACAAATTGAGGGGGAATCTCCAGACGTGTCGACAGCAGAGAGGCCTTCGCCATCTTTGCACAAGCCAGTGAGCAAACAGCAGACACAGTAACACACGAAACAGACAGACAGGAACCTCAACGGCAGCAGGAACGAAGCACAAGTGTGAGAACAGCGTACAGAGAGTGAGCGGGGGGGGGGGGGGAGCGGCGCCCACGGGGAAACAGCACTACAACGTTTTACGGTGTTAGACATTTGCGTTGCCTCTTTGTCTCGGCTCTTCCTAGATGTGGTTTCTGCCTGCAGGGCAGGTGTGTCGGGTCGGGAATTAGGGTTGTGTGGGGGGGGGTTACGGTCACACGGCGAGGGGCACTAAGCCTGCAGAGGAGGCTGCAGGAGGGGCGGTGATGGCCGTCAGGCGGCCAGGTTCCAGTCCATTCACGGTCCTGCTGCAAAAACACAAGAGAGGGACATTAAAACAGAAAAGGTCTCTCACAGAACCATGCGTGTGCACAGTGTGTGTGCACAAGTTCTATTAGATCAGCGTAGAGTTTGAAGGCAGCTCACACCACAACCACCCTTTGAATAGTTAGTATCCAAGACGCCACGTTAACCCACAACAGTGTTTTTTCTTCTACATGAAGAAAAAGAAGTTTGTTAGAAATCAGCGGCAGCCGAGGAGCTACGAGGTCTCAGATTCTCCCTCACATCAGACACAACCTTTTACCAAATTCATGACGCGACAATCCACCACAACGCTCTCGTCACAGACGAGCTGATGAAACACGGACCAGTTCAGGTTTTAGTTCAACTCACGCTTTGTCATAATATGACGTACGGAGCGACTGCGAGTAGTTGACTGTGTTTGCGTTGAGGACGTTGCCGTTGTCCAGAGCGAACGCCTTCCTGGCTTTTTGGTCCTTGGCAAAGTTTCTGCAAGCTGCAAGTTTGGACTCCAGCGCCTGTGGAGAGACAGAAGACGATGAGGACGTGGTTTCTCCTTCGCTGTGGAAAGACGGGGACTTTGGACATGAAGGTGTAACAGGGGAGAACCAGAAAACACGGTGAGAAGGAATCACTCACCCCGACTTTCCGGAGTAAATCGCTGACGATGTTGAGGGCTGATATTCTCGCAGAGGGAGTCAGCGGCGAGTTGCTGCCGTAACAATTTGATAGAACTGAGCAGAGAAAAGAAAATACTTTGAGCAAAATTTAAAAAAGGAAAATGATACCTGAGACAATCATGAATCATCACTGTAATTTCCATTGTGAGGTTTGTTTTTATTCAGACCATAAAGAAGCTGAGCTCATGTTTCCCTCTACATAATAGAACATTTTTGTTAATGAACTCGAGGGAGGAGAAGCTGCAGCTACCTGTCGAGTTGGCAAAGGCGTTGTCCAGACCTTTGCTCAGCGGGGTGGCAGGGAGGGAGAGCGAGGCCTGCACAGCACTGTCCATCTTCACGTTGTCCTGTGTGGGCGAACTCGGAGCCGACATCCTGGTTACATCGGCCTGCCGCTCCCTCACGGCCAGCTCCTGCCGCAAATCTGCAGAGAAAAAGATCTGGTGAGGACACAAACCAAAAGACATTCCTACACGAGTCTGAGAGAGAGCAGATATTTGAAACCGTCCCAGTGGAACACAGAGGAGCAGAAACACAGCATGTTGATTATCGGGGAAAATCTAGTCAATATCACCTCTGGCTTCATCCTTAAACCGCTGCACGGACACCAGAAGAGACTCCTTCTCGTCCAGCTCGCTCTCCAGGAAGGCGTTCCTCTCGATGGCCTGGTTCAGACGCTGCTCAAAGTTCTCCAGGGACGAGATAGTAGCTCTGAGCCCGAAGTCAGAGGAGGCAGAAACATTAAAAATCAATGAATCCAGCTAAATCTACAAAAAACAACATTTCATTTGGTTTCCATAAAAACATTGTGTGC
Source organism: Verasper variegatus (assembly GCA_026259375.1). Classification (NCBI taxonomy): domain Eukaryota; kingdom Metazoa; phylum Chordata; class Actinopteri; order Pleuronectiformes; family Pleuronectidae; genus Verasper; species Verasper variegatus. The sequence continues at coordinate 1,645,410 of CM048057.1, forward strand.
CCTATTTTCTCATGAACAATTATTCAAGTACTAATAAGAGATCAATATCTCAGGCTTGTGCGACAGCAGCATTGATTTTCATTCAATTCAGGCCAGGGATCAATTGCACTCGGGCAGCGTATCATCACAAAGTAGCTGGAGGCTGTGAAATGAGCAGTAAAAGGCGTTCAGACCTTTTGGCTCTCTCTAGGTCATCGTTGGACTGTTCCAGCTCTCGCACGTATTTGTGGAGCTGCTCCTTGATGCTGCGCGTTTGTCCGAGGTCGTCCTCCAGCATGGAGATCTGTTTGTAGCTCTGAGAATACTGCTGCTCCAGCCGCTCCTGCAGGACGAGCAGAGGACGGGACGGATCACATGTATGAGCTCCACACAGGACATGATTCAACCCAGATCTTATCATCCATTTTTCATTGCCCTTTTCCTCCTCTCCTCTGTTTTGACCTATATATCCACATCATCCTGTAAACACTGGTGGGCCTGACCTATATCTGCGCTCTGATTGCTCATTCAGCACATTCACATGACAAATTTAACGTCGGCTGTGGTGCGGCGGCCTCGATGGGCAAAACACAAAAACACCAGAGGAAACAACTATCAGAAAATATAACATTAAAAAAACCCTCAATATTACAGATATTTTCCCCATTTTCTGTTTTCTGAAGCGACTGCATGTTTGGTAAATTGTGTTTTTTATGATTTTGGTTCGTAAGATGTTGTGTTTTTCTAAAATGTCCATGTTCTCTGAAATGTTTTTAGTTTTATCTAAAAATGTTGCATTTTCTAGAAGGTTTGTGTTTCTAAATCTTTTTATCTTTCAACTGCCAACAACATTTTCTAGACAAGCCACCAGAGTGTTGGGTTTCATGTTCATTCACACACTCTGCTGTTAATCTGGAAAAGTGAAACCCGACTCGACACCTTGGCACAAACGTCTCATCCCGGCTGGAGACGTGATCTCGGAAATGCGCCGCCTGCCTCTCGGTGATTATGGAGCATAAATAAGAACGAGAGACACAACCTGATGCATGACTAATGAGAGTCACACACATCAGCTGCAGCACGGGACAGAGCTGGTGTTGAGACGGGAAATCAGATTAGATTGAATTCACAAACTGTCTCCGGAGCCGTGATCCTCAACTTCATCTGCTTCTCTTCTCACAGATGTCCTCTCGACGTGACCTCAGTGTCCTGTGAACTCTCATGTATGAGCAGAGCGCTGCAGGCCACCAGGACAAATAAATAAGTGCAGCAGCTGTTACAGCGAGACGTTGTCCTCCCTCCCACGGGACTGCGCTCAAGGACGAGTGATGATATAAAAAAGGCATCAAATATTTATTTCAAGGAGACACAAGGACACGCTGGTTAATACGCTGTTAAACTTAGACGCGTATACAAAATGGGGGTCACCTCATAAATTTTACATTTGCAGTGAAAGACACATTCACAGCTGACGTCCTTAAATATGAAACCACCAGGACGTATTTGGGTTTTTGAATATTTCTTAACATCGAATCAAATCCCTTATTGAATCTTACATGTGACCTTCCAACATTTTCATTTGTGACGTGGCTAAAATCCTATTTTCTTGCTTGTGAAGGCAGAATCACTTCACGTCAGTGTCAGAGCTTCATGTGGCAGCCTGAGCTGATAAAACTCTTTGGATCCGTATCCACCGACCACAGAGAGACACGGCAGCAGTTACCTTCAGCGACTCCACCTCGTTCTTCACTCGGTGGTTCTCGGACTGCAGGTCCTTCAGACGATGCTCGGCCTGACCCAGCTGTGCCTCCAGCTCAGCCTCCAGCTCCCTGCTCCCCTCCTGAAACTCCAGCAGCTCCTCCTGGGCCTCCTGGAGGCTGCAGACACGGGAGAAAGCTTCAGAGGGGCTGGTGTGTGAGGCTGGAGACACCATGATACCTTCATCAACTGTTACACTTGGAAAACAGCCCACGTACAGTCAGACCTGATTTATCACTCGTATGGAAGCAGTTTAGGATATTTCAGTTTTCATAGATTTAGTGCAAATCAATAAACAGGCCTGTAATAATGTTCTGGCTTCTCCCTCATTGCATCAGCAGCCATTTAGACTTAAGTTAGATTTAGTTTGAGACACGCTCCCTGAAATGTCATCACAGTGATGGAGGTGAACAGAATTTAATTTAGAAAACTCAACAGTCAAATATATTTCCAGAAGCCAAACAGTGTTTTCTGTTGAATAGTTCGGCTCCGTCCACACCAGTGTCACAGTGGTCGAACCCTTTGACCCCTGGATATATGTCGGAGCGAGCCAATTTAGCACGAAGCTAAAAGTGCAGGCGGGAAACTCAAACAAAAAGAAAGCTTGAAAGCTGAAGGTCGTCACTGCAAATGTTTTTTTTTGTCTTTAAGTGTCTGCGTACGATGAATCATGATTCATCATCTTCTGATTCATCTGGTTCATCCAAGAACAAAACCAACACCATCATCCTCTCCGGAGCCGCATCGATTCCAAGTCCAGCAAACAGAACCTTTCACTGCACCGCGGCAAACTGAGATTCAACAACAAGGGATTTACCAAGAAATGCTCGTAGTAAACAGGATTGATATTTTACATATTCAGTCCCCGGCAGTTCTCAGAAGGCGGATCTCTCCCACTCAGAGCGTCTGCAGAGAACATGTGACTGTGGAGCCGATTTATCAGGACTGAAGGTTATATAAGTATGTTGACATGGTCATGGATGAGCACACACACACACACACACACACACACACGCACGCACGCACGCACGCACACACACACACACACGCACACACATCTTCCCAGTCAGCATCCTATATTCTGAATGCTCCGGTGCACGTGAGGTGTCAGCAACATGCACTGAGGTTTGGTTATATGACACATACGACACAAACAGGACGAACGTGACCTCGACTCGGCAGGAAGCTCATTGTCTGGAGACTCTTGTACACCCGGGGGTGAGTCTCATCTTGTTTCCTTTACTGTCGACAACAACAACAACCAACATGGGAGGACAAAGACCAACGAGAGGCTTTTAGGTTTAATGTGAGAAATGAGCCGTCGCTTTGGGAGAGAGGAGGTTTCCACGACTCGTCCCACATGAGACTCTTGTGTGAAACTGGATCTACAAACTCTTTTTTAATGACAGAGCGAGAATGGGCGAATGAAACTCAACGTAAAGGTAGATCACACATTCCTGAAGTAAAGTGAGAGCAGTCGTTCCCACAGAGACAGAGAGATCGTGGAGTCACAATCGGAGCCAAATATAAAAACCATCACTCACAAATTAATTATAAACACTGTCCGGCCACAAGTATGTGGACACCTGAACATTACACGTATGTGAATGTCCAACACGTCATTACAAGTCCATCCACTACTTCCACCACAGAGCGTATTTAAAGATGGACAACGTGTCTCCACTTCCTCCCAAAAATGAAGCCAAAACATGTCAGATACGGGCCCCGCCCTCTTAGGCTGGTGACATCAATTGGAGTCAGATTTGTGTGATCGAGAGGCGTGGCGTTGAGCTCCCACTGACTCACACTTGACCAATCACGAGTCAGTCTCAGCCTTATCATTGACAAATCCCATAAAAGGCCAACAGTGAGTGTGTCTGTTTCAGATTCCAGCAGCTGATTGGTTTAGGTCCTTGAGTAAGAAAAATACAGAATAATATAAAACAATAATTAGTTATTTACCCTTTCTTGTGCTTGAGGGAAAGAGCTTTCCAGAAGTCGATCTCCTCGTCTTTAGAGGAGAATCTCGGTGTCATATCTGTGTCCATGGCGAACAAATCTGAAGGGAAAATCAAACTGCAGGTTAATAAAAGAAACTGAGAACACAGAGGAAACGCTGAGGCCTGGGACAGTCACAGGGACAGTTGGAGTTAAAGCTGCAGACATCAGCATCCCTGTGAGCAGGAGCAGACGGGAGCAGGAACAAAGTGTTTTTCAAATATCTAAACATAGAAATATGTTAAACAGTCTCAGACACTGATTGACAGGATATGAGTTGACAAAGTTGAACCTGTCTAAGGGAACTCTGTGACTTTGACTGGTCAAATCTCCTTTAATAGAAGTCGCAGAGTCACAGTTCTTTTATTTATGGACTCAACTATTTCATTCATCCAGTGAATAATTCATCTTTAGATTATAACCATGGAGGACCAGTATTAAACAGGGACAGGTCATCACAGAATTAACACAATCCCCTTCATTTAAACAGCATGTTGTCTTTAATTTGATGTTTTCCATGATTCATATCATATATTCAAAATGTAAAAGATCTTTAAATCTATATTTATACATAACCTACTGATCGCAATTCCTCATACTTAGTGAGGAGCTTTTAATCCGAGGGGCAGTGGCCCAGCGTGCTGGCCACACATCACATCCGCTATCAGACACCAGAACAATATTAGAATAAATGCGTTTTAAATATGTCAGATGTGCCCTTCGCTTCTCAATCTGAACCAGAACCAGGAGACTCGTGTTCCAGCGAGAGAAGAAGGTGATGCTGAGCTCAGCTCGTGATGATCCATCATCCAGATGTGCAGCAGCTGCAGCAGCAGCTCGTCCGGTTCACGATAAGAGAGGAAACTGTTTGTGTACCTGAACATCGGAGAGGATCAGTCCATCGTGTCCTCAGGTCCGAGCTGCTGAGGCCGAGAGGCTCCACCGCCTGTCCGAGGATCCGAGCTCAGCTGGAGGCAGCGCAGCAGGAGTACACCTCAAAACCAAATACACACTTCACTGCCACTGCTCATCAAGACAGGTGTGAACAAGACAGATGAAATAAATCACATCAACTTATGTTTTAAACACAAACTGTAAGGAAATAATATGATCACAGCCTGAGTTAGTATGTAACGGAGAGTACCGCAGGGAATCAAATAGAGTTAAGATATTTGAATTTAAATTAATATGTCAACTATCACACCGTAACATTTTATTTGACTATTATTTATTTATTATTCTCATTTAATTTGTAAAATTATATTTGTGTTTTACAGCATAAAAAATGAACGTTTGACTGATCTTTGTTGATGATTTTAATAAAAAACACACCAGAGGACAATTTCAGTTTTAGTGTGGACTTCCCTCTGTGATGTCACAGACGTCACATCCTGCGCGTAAGACGTAATAAATGTCAAACTAGCGCCACCTGGTGGTCATACACGAGAACAGGGTTTGTGACATACACTCTAGAAATATATAATACTAAATATAATGATAATATATGTATATATATCCTTTGATGATACAGAAGACTCATCTTCTGTATCATCAAAGGAGTTTCTTCACCCACAACTCCAGCTTGATCCCGTAGAACAAAGTCCAGGTCCTGGTCCAGACTCCAGATCTTCAGCCTCCAAATCCAGACCGAGAACTGTCTCCTCATCTTCCTCATCCTGTTCTTCATCCAGCGTCTTTATCACCATGTCACACGTGAGTCTGAAATGATTGCGACCTACTAACAGCCAAAGGTTTTATGACTTGAAGGATAATGTGTGAACTGAACTGAATGTGACTTTGAATTGGAAATGGTTCAATTTACATTTTACTTCTGAATCAAATGAGGAATTCAGAGTTTCCCCCCTTGAACAAGGCCTCATAGCAGCGGTTACAGCCTCAGACCAAATCCAGTTTCCTCCTCACCCTCCTTTACAACCCCCCCCCCTCCTCCTGTTGGCTCCATCACCTGAAACACAAAGCAGCCGCGGCGGTCTGGCCGGTAGCTGCTCCACAGCTCAGGAGAACAAAGGGTTACCAGGATATGAGCTTTAACAAACACTGAGGCCGGCAACTCGCTGACACTTCCCTCTCTCTCTGTCGGAGAGCTCGAGTTTAGACGAGGAAAGTAGGATGGAGAGAACTGACACGTTGAGAGCAGAGGTGAAGAAAGAGGAGGAGGAAACTGGGACTAGTTTATTTCACCATGTCATGGAGCGGAGGAAGGATCTGCCTGATGAAGATGTGGTCGGTATTTCACAACGTTTGTCTTTATTGTTTTCCTGTTGCATTCTGGGATATGATGAGAACTTGTAGATCATGACACACATTTCTTTTTTCTGACAGCTCCTGGTTTGAATGTGTTGCAGCAACAGGAAAACAAATTTGCAATAAAGCGTGTTCCGTGTTCGGAAAACAGCCTGATCATTTAAAAGTGCATGAGATAATGATCTGTGTGTATGTGTTGACCCGTTCTGAGACTTTCCTTCTTTGTCTCTGCAGAAGATCGTGCTACAGCGGCTCATCCTGATTGGCCGGCTCCCCCACGATGTCGGTGACAGGACAGAACTGGGAGGTCAGCCAGATAATTACCTGAGAGCCACAAAGGCTGAGTTTGTTTGGTCCACACAGACAGACGGCTTCCAGACGTGAAGGGTTTTCACTTTCCTTAGAAACATCCACACAATGTTTTGCAGTTGCCGTTGAAGCAGAGAAACAGTCTTGTTGAAGTGTTTTACAGCCTCCACACCTCTGTATGTGAATGTATCTGCAGGGCGTCCTTGTAAAAGCTTTGTGTGGCTGCTTTTCAAGGAGTTCGTCCATAAAGACTCACAGTAAAATCCCCTGGAGACGCTGGAGCCGTGTCGCCAGCAGCACTGAGCCTTCATGTGGTCGCAGGAGGCTCCGATTCTCTGCCGTCTGCAAACTGACTGGTTCTTCTGCTGTTTTCCACACAGACCATTATGACAGACTCCACTTCCAGTTAAGCAAACAGCACATATGGGATCAGATGACGGGACTGCTGCTCATTTATCCAACCTGTGTGCTGCACGTCATCGAGGTACGTTTTTTCCTCAGTGACATCTTCACAGCATCAGTCGAGGAGGAGGTCAGTGAGGGGAGGTCTCCTGCTCACGGTCTGTTGTGTTGATCTCTTCCAGTCGTCCAGGGACGTTCTGCTTTCTGTTCTCAAAGATCTCAGAGACATGCAGCTGCAGACAGACGGGTAACGACCACATGATCATCAGACCACACACACTATGTACTGTGAGGCCTTCAGGGCCGCTGCAACAGGTTGGGCAAAGTGGGCAATTATCTGGGGCCCCCGAGCTTAGAGGAGGGGGCCCGAGAACGGCTGAACGGCAGTTTTGTGTGAACCCCCTGAAATTCCAGTATCTGTGAAGCCAGACTTTGATTAGAGTTATTAAAACCAGGCCTGATGTTAATAATAAGCAGGACAATGGATCTGTAAACTGACAGGAGGATAAACCGCTCGCACAGGAGCACACAGGCCTCAACGTTTGATCACTGCTTCTCCGTGACACAGTAAATCCTCTACCACCCTCTCAGGTGCCTGATGGAGGCTGCAAAGGTTGTGTCCATGGCTCATGTCACTCACAGCAGGATGTTCCATCAGTGGAGCTACAAGGTTTGTCTTTGTATTCATTCGAGACAAATCCAGATGTGTGAGATTAAAAATGTCCCCGTGAGCCTCCAGAACATAGTGAACGATTCTCTCCGTGTCCTGTGTGGACGTTTCTCCTCATTTGTCACCGATCTGTGCGTTTTCCATATGAATCGTAATCTGTATCCCTGGATGTGGTTCGATGAGTAATTGGTGTCCTGGGCTGAAGGTGCTGGATGCAGCTGATGTGGACCCAGTGAATGAGGGGTTCGAGGAGGATGAGGACAGCACAGTTACGCTGGTTTGCAGTCTCCTGTCAGCTCTGCACAAACTGGCCGAGCACCTCGAAAAGCCCAAGAGGGTGCGTTTAATAACAATGAATCCTGTTAAATGATCCTGTTATTGTGAGTTTCTCTCTCTGACCGTGTGAACTGTGCTCCCTCAGACTGTCCCTGGATCTGTGCCGGACGGCGCTCCACAGCTGCTGGTCTCTCAGGAGCTTCCAGGGAAGTTGTTGTCTCGAGACGAGCTCCTGAGTCCACAGCTGCACCTGCAGACGTACGACTCCCCCTTAAACATCAGCTTGGGCTTTGGTAAGAGCTGCTGTGTGAGGAGTAACTTAGAAAACTGTATAATAACTGTGCTCGTGAATCCAGTCACAGAAAGTGAACTTGACGATTAGAAATGTGTGTCAACAGGACAAGTTAACCGAAGCAGCAGCCTCAACACAGTTTAACCTTTTGGACAAAGGGTCAAAGGTAACGGCTCATCTCACGTTTCATGCAGATTCATTTCCACAGGTTCTGAAATATCTGTCGTTGAGATTTTCTACTTTCCCTCTGAAGTAGTTCCAGTGTCTGTGAGCGAGTTGTGTGGATGCTTCAGAGCAACAGTGATAACAATCCTTGCTGCTCAGGTTTCAGCCACACGAGCTGATTCAGACTGAAATATCTCAAGTAGAAGAAGAGCCAGACGTTCATGGTGCCCAGAGCAGAGCCACACCTAGGATCCTTCTAAACCTGGGGCTTGAAGGGGCCACATGTTGCACAGAGGGGCCTGTGCACAGTTCCTGGTTGTGTCACCGTTTTGCTCTCGAGCTTTGAGCTGGAGCTGCGTTCGCCCTCAACAACTATTCACAATTACATTCACGTGAGGTTAACACGTGTGCTTCTTAAAACCTTTCACTGGGTTGTTTTTAAAATGGATCTCAAGGGCCTGTGGTCAAGTGGTCAGCGCTGTCACCTCGCGACCCTCCCGATGACAACTGTGATAAAATGCCGTCCCTGCAGAATCCGCCTGGTCTCGCTGAAGCTCCTCAGATGTGACTCCTCAACGCAGAGAGAAATCAACAGGACGGGTTTAAATCAACACTTCACAACAAGAAGCACAGGAGATCCAAGTTATACAAAAACATTTTTAATAGATTGAACATTCGGATGAGGATTATCTTTTCTTCTTCTTTTATCTTACACTCTGTTCCTCTTGGTGACTGGGAGATAACACGTGAGAGAAAAGGCGTTTTCCTTTTCACCCCAAACCTTTCAGCTTCTCTACAGTTTGACACACAGAACTTTGAAGTCTTTAAAGATTCCTTCATCACTTAAAGTGTTCCCTTTTTATTTTGGCCCCCGTTACTTGGAAGTTGAATTTGAAGCAAATAAAAAAAAAGAAAAGATGGGAGATGTAGTTGCAATGGCTGCATGCATGTACAGTAAAAGCAAGTAGAGTAAAAACTAACTCATGTGCAGTAGGTTTTTTATTTCTCATCGTCTGATTTCAGTGTGAATTCATTAAAAAGAGTTTTAAATTCCTAACAGACGTCTGATGTGCTTTTTTAAAAATAAAATGTACTGGTGGAAGATACTGTACAACAGAAAATACACATGAGGTGGAAACAAAAAGTAAATCATGAATAATTTAAACACAACCGTGAAGGGTTGGACTAAAAAAGGGAGCACTGAGTTATTCTTCTCTTGCAAATCTTGATCTATTCACTTATTAAAAAAAATAAATACGCGCACATTAAGATAAAAGATGAGACATATTTCATAGGCATGATTAAAAGAAGCATGCTGCCGAGTTTCACACAGGACACGTCGAATCGAACACCTTCCTCCCTCGAAAAGGACGTACACAATTAAATACCCCTCTACCCTTCTTTTACTTGAAACTAAGTCCACAACACACACACACACAATCCGCCCGAATCACGGCCTATGAGGTGCACACATCGTCTATCACCGGTACATTCCACCTATTCATTAAGAAAAGAAAAGAAAACTGAAAGGCCTTCGTATATTTCAGTGCTCAAAGGTCATGCTTACAAAAGCTGCAACACTGGAAAGTCTCCGCTCGACAGGGTTATTGTTAGTAAAGTTGTTTTGGATGGTTACTGTATGTACAAGCGTATCGAGCTGATCCCACTCCCTTCGGTACAAAACAAAGAGCAGCACGTCGTCACGCACGAATCCAGACAAACACGCCACAGACCGCTCAGCGCGGCCGACAAATTCAACAACTGACGTTTTAAATATTCAAATGGAAAAAAACCCTGATTCAAACTGACGGAATCCTGTAACCGCTGTGAACTGTGGTGGAGTCGACTCGTGGGTTGATCTGATTATCTGACCGGGTGAAAAAGAACTTGGAGCCATTTGTGATATTCAATACAAATGATTTTGAATCGATTTTTTGAGCAAAAATGCCCCAAAATCTTGTTTCAGCTTCAACGTTTTCAGGATTTACTGAGACAAACGGTTTTAAACAGCACTTTGAGCTTCAGGAAATTGTGATTGCTAGTTTGTTTTGTCATTTTATCGACCAAATGATCAATAGATTAAACCAGAAAGTAATCTGCAGATTAAATAATGAAATATTTATTAATTTTAGACCGAAATTATATTAAAAAATTGTTTTTTTCTTTCTTTTCCTCTTGATTTGTTGTTTTTTCCACTTGTGAAAAAGGTTGTGCTCCACAGACCATTAATAAAGATGGAGGACATGACAGCTCCCACAGAAGTGAAGCCAGGGAGCCTCCATCGCCCCCTGGTGGCTGCTGCAGTATAGGTCATAAAATGGAAATGTCACGATTGACTCGTGATTGGTCGCTTATGTTATATTTGATATATTCGAGGACACAACTGTGAAGGTGTCTGTTCTGAGTTGTGGAGGTTCATCATCTGTCTGTTGTCTCTGTTCACCTCTCAAAGCTGCAGCGTCGTAGAAACCCACAGGAACCTTGTTTTTAAATCTACGTTGGGCTCAGAAGTAAAAAATGATTGGATGTCTTTGAATGTAACGCAGCATGAGAGCCGTCGTGGTGAGAGGAAACGAGCACGTGCAGAATGAATTGATGTTTTACTGTTTAATTGTGCGTCTTTTCAAACTGTCGATCGAGATGTTGAATCTCAGTCGAGAATCTGATCTGCAACAAAAGCAAGAAAATCTAAAAACTAAGATTTAAACTCGAGTCGGTGACGAGATCGATTTTTTAACTGTACGGATTCTATTTGTTGTTATTCTGTGTTAATGTGGAGTTGTTGTGCTGGAACATTACTACATGTACAGTATAATGTCATACTGTTCATCATCAGGTATATTTCTCAATACAGCATTTGTATATCTCTCTCTCTCTCTCTTTATATATATATATTTAAATTTCGGTATATACAGAACACGTATGTACAGACGTTTCTGGTATTTACAAAAGTCCCATCGCACGTTGAAAGAGAGAGAGGCGGAGCAGCACAGTGACGTTGAGGCCATTTGTCGCGGACGTTCTCAGGACAAGAGGAAAATCTTACAAACGTGGAAACAACAGAACCCACAGAGAGGCGAGTTACAAACTGCTGCTGTCGTACGCAAACCTCGTTTCCTGAAAAGGTTTCAACGCGACCGCGGGAAAACTCTGCTCCATTTGTGGCGGAAACAATCACGACTCCTCAGACCCAGTAAAAAGTATTCAGAAATATATCTGTATAAATACTCTCATCAAAATAAACACATATACACAAGTCTTTGCTTTTGCCTCTGGAATACAGATCAAAAATATCGTCAGATCAGGGGATCAGGGCTGAAAGGGAAACTGAGCTGCAGGAGCTTTTATTTGTTTCTGGGTTTTTAGATGGAATATGAATTTATCTTTTGATTCCTGCGAGCACGACGACCAAACACTGCGTCTCTGTGCTCCGACAGCCGGTGGAGATTCTCCCACATTGAGCCTGAAGAGTCACCGGAGTCATGCTACACTGAATCAACTCAGCCAAGGAGATTGTGTGTGTGTGTGTGTGTGTGTTTGTTTGTTTGTTTGTTTGTTTGTTTGTTAGCAGGACAGGGGGACATGACATGTTTAGATGCAGGAATATTCTTCCTTCCTTTTTTTGAACATTTAACTGTAAATGACCTGGTGACCCACTCCAGCTCCTCAGCATCAAACCTCCACAATCCCTGGGTTCAGCATTTCTTCCAACTGAAATGAATCCTTGTTGGATCCCATGTAACTTCACTTGCCGTCAAAAATAATGATGAGTAATCACGGGGAGTTTGTCATTTGTCAGGGGTTTGTTTTATATATTTGCTCCGTGACAGCGTCCGTTATATTCTATCTGAGGAAGGTGGCGTCTTTATAGCTCTGCAGTGGATACAAAATATGATCTGAGTGGATTTACAATGTTAATCAAGTCATATACTCTGGAAATTGTACAGTATAAACAATAAATATTCAGCGGTTGATATTCTGATTGAATGTAAATACAGAGAGAAGCGAGACTCAACCTCTTTGCAACCTGGTGCTTATTTTCCTAAACGTCTAAAACATGCATTCCTGTTTATGCTCCACGACACCAACTGTGCAACGTCATATAATACGATTAGCAATCACAACACACTCACACACACACACACACACACACACACACACACACACACACACACTGGCACGCTCACAGTGAACACTCAGGTGGGACAGAGACTCGGGGGTTGCATGCCGACACCCCTGAGGAATGAAGGGGGGAGAAAGCAGAGAGAAGCCGGGTGTCGGCAGGACAGATGTACAGTACCGTGTTGCTCTTCCTCACGAGAAACAGGCGCAGCGGCAGAGAGAAGCTCGCTCCTCCTGGCAGCTGCTTCCTGTCTCGTGTGGGAAGTTGAAGGCAATATTGCAAGTCGATCAAATAAGGCAAAAACAAACATAAAACACGATTAAATAAAAAATAAACCATAAAATGTCAAACGCCCCCCTGCTCTGCTTCATGGCTAACACCTCGGGGGGGGGGGGGGGTTGTGATGAGGAGCGACAGCGAGTTCCAGCTGCAGAGGTGAAAGGTCAATGAGTTGAGTGACACGGTGGAGGAGCGGGGGGCGTGTCAGAGGGAACAGTGGGAGGAGTCATCATAGCACTGTGCTCTCAGACTCCTCCTCCGACTCGGCTCTGGCTTTGGTCAAACCGAGCAGCGCCACCGAGTTCCTGAAGGGGGAGATGTGGGGCAAGTCAAAAATACCGTCCAGCTCCATGTTAATGACGGGGATGTCCAAGTTGCAGAGAGAATCTGGCAGAGAGAATAAGAAAATACTGTTAGTGTTGTTAAGTGAAGACGGATCGTTCCAGATGTTCCACACATGAGGCGTCAGGGGTCCACAGCAGTGTGACGGTATGAAGGGATCAGATATGCACGACGAGGGAGCAGGATAATAAATGAAATGCATAACAAAAGGATGTGGACGTGTCATTCTGAAACCTGCTGGATTCAGTCGTTACACCAGATGTTGAACCGGGATCGTTGTTGAGGTCTGACAGATGTTGGCTGACAACATCTGGTCATCACCAAGGTGTTGATGTCTAAAATATCATTGGACGCTGTTGCAGTATGATTTCTCACACCATTAAAAACCAGCCGCAGACTAAATGCACAAACGACAACATACTATACAACTTACTTTAGTTATATAGAGTTATATGTGGAGATCGAGTCAATTCCTATAACTCCCACAATGCACCAGTTGCATCCTCATTCCCTGCTCTCGTCTCTCAGACTATTTCTCCCCAGTGAGACAATAAATCTGTTCAGTAAACAAAACTCAGTGGAGGAGAATCTTTAACAATAAACCTTACACAGGTTCACCTTGATAAACTGCAAACATGGGGATGGAAATAAAACATTTCATTAAAAAGATTCAATGTAATTTATAGGAAATCGTGCATCACTGACGTTCACACCTGATTCAGACAATGTTACTAACAAACTAGTGACACTCGTGATCAACAACTGGTGCAGTGAGAATGACGACAAATCCACAGTGCAACACGTGTGATGGGCAACGTGCACAGGCAGGGGGCGCTGACTGAACAGCAGGGGGCGGTGAGGCACAACATTGCGGAGTGGAGTGGGAGTGTGAGTTGGGGGGTGACTGTGAAAGCCTGGGGTGGGAGGGGTATGGAATAAAGGCGTCCACCCTGGTCTGTTCAGACCGGACAGAAAAGCCATGCATCGCTCTCAGCCACCATGCAACGGCGAAGGGAAGCTGTTGTTGGGATCTGTGTGATGAGCAGGTGGCGTCAGGAGTGAGGCTGCCACAGACGCAAGGCTGCGAATCAGATGTTGGCCTGATCCCAAAGTCTGCGTCTACTGGCAGCGTCGCTCCACCGTGAGCCGGAGCCACGTTATGCAAAGATGGCGAGTGGGGCTGGATCGCAGGGGTGGAGGAAGGGAGAGGGGAGGTGAGGCTTCGACACGGACAATTCCTGCTTACCCTAAAAGTTTCTCTCACACATAGAATCACACTGAACCTGTCGCCTCATACCGCTGCAGGTGAGACAATGAGAGCAGTCGACAGGAAGGAAACAGGATTAGAACCCACGATGAGGAGGGGAAGAAAAACTATTGACATAAATATCTAGTTAGTGATAAATCCATCATCTATTGACAGGTATCAGATGTCTTGTGAAAGCTGCTGGTTAACAACTGTCAACAACTGTTTCCAGGTCCCTCAAATAAATGGAGTACGAGAAAGATGTGTTTTATGTGGAAATCATTGAGCGACAGCAGAAATCACACACGAGCTGTAATCCGTTCCATTACCTGTGGACATGCTCTCCCCAGGAGACAAACCGTCCAGGAGACCCGGTGACGTGTCCAGAGGCTGCGGACTGGAGCCGGGTGTGGAGGGGGGCTGAGGAGGAGGTAAGCTGGGTCTCTGCCGCGGCGGCTTCGGGGTCGGCCGGGCCTTCGTCAGAGTCCCGGCCAGCGAGGGCGGGGAGGACAGAGACGGGGTGGAGGCCATCTGGGCCTGACACGGGGAGCCGATGGTGGCGTATCCCTGGGGGTAGCTGAAGCCGTAAGGGGAGGGGGTGCTGGGAGGAGTGGGCGACAAGCTGACTGGAGACGGCTGACCCGTCGACTGGTCGGACATGGCTCCTGACTGGCAGTACGGGACCTTGGGCGGGATGGGGGCCAGTTTCTTTGCTGTGGAGACAAGAAAAATAAAACAGATCTCCATCATATAAGATACGATGCAGCTACAATGATCATCTTATCTTTTCCTATCTTTGCTTTTGGCTTTGAATCTGTTTATTTAACCTTTTGGGTTCCTTCACGTAGATCTGGCAGCATTCGGCTCAGACCAAGACCGATGTTGTAGCGTTTGAAATTTAAGGGATATTCACACAAAAAGATGTGTGTCAAAAAGGCTCTGAGACGCCAGAAGCTGTAACTTTAACAAACCAATGAAAGATAAAACGTCACAGGTTGAATAACGTGAAGGTTGGATGTTCAGGCCTTTGCAGTGAAGCCACACATTCACACTCTTATCACCTCTCCTCAGGGAGTGAGGGCTGTGCTCGGAGTGCTGCGACTGTCCTCCAGGGGTCCCTGTTCCTTGGAATCCCTTCTGTCCGATCACTGGAGACAGCTCCTTGTTCTTCAGGGTGCTGAGGAGAGAAGAACCAAAACACACGTACACAAATTACAGCTGCGTGCAAACCCACTTCATAATTTATCAACCCAGTTTCCCACGAATCTCCGAAGCAGAACGAGAGCAGCCGCGGTTCGATGACACACTGAGTGACCATCGTCTCTGTGGTGGTGCAGCAGAAGCAGCTCAAACAATCCCAAATAAACCCTGATGGCTTAATGGATTTTCCTTATTGGACAGAGCAGTGCAGCGTGAATGCCAATTGGAGGAGGGGCCTGAAGGTCAAGACAGAACCAGTTCACACGGACTGACTGACGGACGCCCTCCCACTCAGCAGATGAGCCACAGTGGATGAATGAAGCTGCTGGGATTTAGCGTCGGGGTGGAGCCATGCAGATGATTTCACTCCAACAAACACTGATCTGTTGTTTCTGTTCATATTCGAGGTCTGAGCCTGCAGTCTACCGCTCAGGGTTGACTGGGCTCACTGGCATGACTCATTAACGCCCACTGTTATAATGGTATTCACGGAAAAGCTTTGAATCTCCCTTGTTGCCTGGCAACCGGCTCCTGAATATCCTGGCAACGCTGAAAGTTATGGATTGCATACATGCCTATTAAATTAAACATGGATCTGATAATGGGATTCCTGAAGCGCATTGACTTCCATGACTGACGGGTACAAAACCGAGGGAATTAGTGAGAGAGAGTCGGGTTGTTGGAAGCGTCTTAATCCCCCTCATCCTCTTCTCCCCTCATCTCCCTCTCTCGTCTCTGGTCCCTGTTTGTGTGTTAATAGTGAGTTCAGCAGGGTTTGTATTTACCTAGTCAGCTTGGCTCCTCGCTCTCGGCTACAGGCACAGGCTGCCCATGGAGGGGGGGCGGTCAGGGGGGTGTTGGGGGGTTTGGGGGAGCCCAGGAACAGATCGTGACGAGTAAGAACGAGCGGGGGTTTGATGTAAAGGGTGGAGCCATTCGTTTCGGAAAGGGACGCATGCGGAGCATCGGACAGGGAGGCCTGTTTGGGGAGGTGCAGGGAGCTGGGTTTGGGGTTGGAGTTGACGTCAAGCTGCTGAGGGGACGGGCAAAGAGAGTGGGGGGGTGGGGGTGGGCTGTAGCCGGAGCGGCGGGGGGGAGGGGATGGGCCGGGAGGCACGGATTCAGGGCTGGGAGCGATGGGACGCATACCCGGAGGTGCTCGGGCGTAGAAATGGTGGTGAGGGAGTGAGAAGGACGAGCAAGAGGAGGAGGAAGAGGACGAGGAAGAGGGGTAAGGGGGAGGCGGCCTCTCCTCCTCGGGGGAGGGGTAGGCGTAACAGGACTCCGACCAATTGGAAGATGCATCATCCGAGCTGCAATGATAAAAATATGAAGGTTTCATGGGGAAGTGAGCTGAGTCTCCAGAGGCTGAAACGCTGTTAAAGTTAGTTTCTGAGGAGAAGAGGGATGTGCAGGTTCAGGTTGGTTCCATCGTGAGGGAGGAGATCAGGTGAGGTGTTGTGTTGGGAAGGAGGAGAGGAAAAGTCTCAGGGGTGAAAAGAAAAGACATGAAAACCTCTGGAGTTCAAATTACAACACTGAAATAGAACAGAGAAGTCACCTCATCCATCGCAGGGCCTTGCGACAATGGACTGTGATGCTGCTAATGATGCTCGGACTATCGGCAAAAAGAAAATACAAAGACAAAACATGCACATGCAGCAATGAACCATTTCTACTGAACTGTGGATGAACTTTTCCCGACTTTTTCTACGTTTTGTTTCGTGACAGCGAAGCAGCCCGAAGAGAAGCAAAATCTTCAGCGTCGCCACTCGGGCATAAAATTAACTCTGAACGACTCCACACATTCAAGGATGAGGAATCATTAAAAGAGGAAACATTAGAAACTTAAAGAGCGATCACACAGTTTGAAATGACATGCTTCATCCCAGACGACGGGGGGGGGGGGGGGGGGGGGGGGGGGGGGGTGACGAGGTGAGAGGATGAGTATTTCATGGAGGGGTGGGCAGCAACAGACAAGATAATTCGCCGTTCTGGCGTCAGTCGCAGGCCCCAGCAACGCACGTGGCGAGGAGGGAGCAGCAGTGGGTGGGAGGTGTGTGTGAGAGACAGGGGGGGGGGGGTGAAACAGGAGGATGAGGCACAACAGCCTTACCTGGCTCGGTCACTGCTAGTGGGAGGAGGGGTGGGGGAGGGGGAGACGCAGATTTCCCCTTGTTGCTCGGGGGTGAGCGCGTCAGTGGGCGGGTAGGGGGGGTGCACGCTCGGTGGCGTGGAGGCGCTTTTACGCGCGGACGACGAGCCCCTGCGCGACACCCAAGTGGTATCCATCACCCTGACTCCCATGCTGCAGTGGGACAGAGATGCAGAGGGAGGGAGGGCGTGAGGTTGAATGGGTCGTGCGGGGGGGGTGTGTCAGGTTTCCACACCCTGACCACAGCGTCGGGTCTGAAGTGCAGCTGAAAGAGGATCCGCCTCCCTGTCATCTACACCAGCACTGACCCTGGATCAGCCTCTAACCTCGCCCAGCTGTAGAGGCCTGACCTGCTCATGAGCCTCAGCAGGAAACAGTCAGAATCAGAGTTTCTCTCACGTGTGAGCGAGAGGAAATATCACAACCTGAAGTAACTGTGAGATCAGAGCAGATCGGGTGAAATGGACGAGAACACTGGGAATGTTAGAACAAGTTAAACAGTTCGACGCGAGAGTGACATGAGATCAATTCCACTCTCATGAGGCCACAACCAGCAGCTGATTAGCTTAGCTTAGCATGAACGCTGGTCCAAAGAAAAGATTCAATCCACCCATCAGCATCTCTGAAAGTCACAGACTCACACATTTGGGAGACGTGTACAACAGAGAGTTTTGGTTTCACGGAGCATTCGGTGCCAAACTCAATGTGACTCTGGTTCTGGTGCTGGAAGGTGAATTCTCGTTTCCTTTGGACAGAGCCAGACTAACTGTTTCCAGTCTTTTACCCCCCCCCCTTTTCTAACTGTTCCATTATTGTGAAGGGACAAACAGGAAGTAGCTGAACTATGCAGTCGGCCAAGACGAAGCAACAAGAGGCTTCTGTGTTCACCGGCCCAACGAGTCCGTCCGCTGCCAGAAACTGAGAAGATGCTTCTTATGTAAACACAGAAAGAAAGAGCTGCTTTGTTCATGTCGCCCAAGTGTCCGCTCCACTCTGTCACACACACACACACACACACACACACACACACACACACACACACTGCTCCTGTCAACGTGCAGCTGAGACAGATGATGAAGTGACTGACGATGGAGGAAGAGGAACCACATACTGTACCTTTGTATCTTCCTAATGCTGCATTGTTAGAACAGAGACAAGCACAAGTGAGGTCAAAGATCATGGACGACACGGAGTCTCCGCAGGCTCGTGTCAACAGCATGGTTATCAGAGCTAAGCAGCAACTTGGGTCGGATCGACCTCTGAGACAAGAGCAGAGACGGAGGAGCAGCAGAGTGACGGGGGGGGGGGGATGATTGTTCCATTTAGTCTTAATTAGGTCAAACTCTCCCTAATGGATTCCAGAGAATGTCACAAAAGTACGGGACACATGTGGAAGGTTTCCTGCAGCTGCAGGGACGAACTGGAACATTTCATTTACATGTAAAATCCACAGATATGATTCACAGACATAAAGAAGTCATCAGTGTGGCATCAACAGGCTGATCTTCTGATGTCCCCTCTCTAAAATGACACAAAGCCTAAAACCAGGACTTATTTATTTCAGTTATGTTAGTTAAGTATAAGTTTATGGTTAAATTGTTAAATATCAAACCTCAAATACATTTCTTTGTCACGTCAAAGGTTTGATAACATCTTAGGAATTGTTGACGCTATATATAGATCTATATATATATAGATCTATATATAGATATATATATACGGTACAAAAAAGATTGCCCCGTAATATCAGCTTAGCCGTCGGCCCCCAAAGAAATCCTATGAAGTTTATGCAGCACATTTTCATTCATTTCCTAAATCTGAAATGTGTTGTACACAGAGAGCTTTCACAGTCTGGTTGTGAGGAGTGCTGGCTGTTGAAAGTTGAGCTCTATCGATTGGACCCAGCACGCCCTCGTCTGGGTTTAATTAGCCGGGCCACTCGTGGTTCCTGAGCTGCAGACGGCTCAGACCACTCAGGGTCTAATAAGAGCGAGGAGGAGTATTAAAGCCTCAAAGAAAAGAGACACAGAGAAAAGGAGAAAGTGACTAACTGCTGTTTGGCTAATCCTGCTCCACAGCTCTCAGTCCGTCAGGTTCCTCATTTCACAGAGTAACTGTCATCTCTCGCTCCGTCTGTCTGACTCCTTCCTGACCTTGTTTCTCTCTGTCTCTCACTTCACACCCAGACGTCAGGGGGCATGAAGAAACTCGGGGCAGGTGTCGCAGAGAAAGACGCCACATCCTGTCTGTAGTGAAACTGAGCTGCTCCCTGAGGTCACTTCTCACATGACACAGCGTCATCAGTGGGGAATTCTTCTACCTCACATGTCCCGCAAATCTCTGTTGCACGTCCCTCACGTCAAACTAAAACATCTGCAGTTGCTGCTCCATAACTGTGACACCAGTGGAAATTGGGGTTAAGTATTTTTGAAAGTAAAAAAGCCAAATACCCAAGAGGAGAATCGTACCCGTCTTTCTTATAGAACTCCAGCATCATGTTGTCCGTGGCGACGCTGAGCGGCCGCCGGCTCTGGTCGTTCTGTTTGCGTTCCATCTGATCCAAGTCCGGAGACGGCATCAAGCTGTAGTTAGCGTTGTGGTTGGTGTGGACAGGGCTCCCGTAATTCCCTGTGACGTTGAACTCGATTTCTAAGAAAGAGAAACAGCATAAGTCTCGGTGTAGAGTCTCGAATAAAATGCTTCCTCTGGAAACTCTTTCTCTGCTCACCTCCGGGGAAGAACCAGTCGGCGTGCTGGATGACCGGCTCGATGATGCCGACGATTTGCAGGGAAACTGTCGTCATCATCTCTGTGATGTTGCTGCAGCAGACGGAGGACAGAGGAGACACAGACTTCATTTTTATGACTGAGAAAAGTCACCGTCTGGATCAGGAGGATTTATGCTCGGGCTGCAATTAAGACATTTTCACGATGCTGCAGACACGAGAAGATTAAAACCATTTCAGGAATGTGGCCTATTGAAAATACTAATTAAAAGTCAGAGAGGGATAAAGAGTCAGAGAGATTTACACAGAGACATAAAGCGAGCGTCCTTCACCCTCCTCAAAATGGAAATGTGTTGGACTTGTGCCCACTGGTCCTTTTGATAACAGCGCTCGTGGAACTTTGAGAATCACGACGACCGGCAGCTCAGATTTTCCACTGAGAAAAATGAGTTTGGAGTCGAGAGACAGTTTCCCCTCTTCTCTGTCTGATACATCCACTGCTTTCAGATAGAATATTAGAATTACTCCCTGTGGTTAGCTGCCAACCAGTGCACTTTTAGTCGACATACTTTTATTTTGTTCATATGAGCTCGAGTCCGACTGAACTTTTTAATTTAAAGAAATACCTTTGAGGTCTTCTTGAGATATCAAGTGTGTGTGAAAATATCATGCCTCCGTGTCGCAGGCACAGCAACACAAGAAAGATGTGTCTCATATGAAGATGTCATCTGTCTTACCCGTCGTTGTGCGTCCAGAGCAGGTTTGGTCCGAGGACTATCGCGATGTTTCCAGGTGTCATCTTGTTCTCATCCTGGTACTCCGTCAGTTTGTAGAGAAATTTGATCAAATACCTGTAAAACAACAGACACATGACTTCAAACACTTATAACTTCAACACTAAGCCGACACTGATCGGTCCAAAGTGTCTGAGGATTAACGTGACCTTGACCTTTGACCTTCGACCACTAAAGTTTAATCAACTGAATGTTTGTGCCAGATTTCGTCGGCCAGTCGGCGGCGCAGAGGAATAAAAGCACTTGTTGATTCAGGTGAAGTTTCCTTCCTCAAGTATATATATATATATATATATATATATATATATATATATATATATATATATATATATATATATATATATATATATAACATATATAACATATATATATACAACAGATAAACAGTGAGCAGCTTGAAACAGAACAGTTTGCTCTCATCGTGTCTTTGTGACCCAAACTGAGCTGAATCACATTATTCCAGTAAACAGCTCTGAGACAGAAACGGGCCAGTGGGTTTCTGTGGCTCTGTGAACGCAGCTGAGCTGGATGACTCATCGCGGGGCCGACCACAGCTGAGTGAACATCCGGCAGCTCGAGCACAGATCATCTGGACGGGTCGGACAGGTCTTCTCAGAGGACGACTCTCCGAGAGGAAACACGCCCTATTTGTGCGATTCCATGATGACACTGACAAGTGCTGCAGTGTCTCGCTCTTCTTCTTTCCTCTTCCTCACTGGGCCTCCCCTCGTTTCTTTCCTTTGGATCACGAGACGAGTTCTTCAGCAGATATCAAGCTCTCCGACCCCCCCCCCTCCCCAGCACTGGTTCACATGGAGGTCGATGTTTTTTCATGGACGAGTCAACTGATGGAAGCTAAGACGGATTTATTCCGATTCGAGGAAGCAAACAGAGACAAAGAAGATACAACGATTCTCTTTCTTCTACCACAATAAATGTTTTTTTGTGATAAGAGGTGAATTCAGATATTCACTAAGCAATGACTTCATGAAATAATAAAACAGGTCATAAACTTATACACATGCCTCAGTGAGTTTTTACTATTTTTTCAGTTTATTAAAACATGATTTGAGATGAACTGGATTATTTCAGCTGGTTGACGATGTCAGGAGGGAAACATGGAAACAGTGACTCACTTAAAGTTGTTGTTGTTGGCGGGGGGGAGTTTCTCACAGGCGCTGAGAAGAGCCTGAAGCCTCTTGTCTTGATCTTGAATGCTGCAGAACAAGACAGAGAAGACGGAGAGCTGAAGACAAAGTTGGAAAGGTTTGAACAACGACATGACACTGAACAGATCCTCACTTGGAAGCCTGGATCCAGTCGTTGTAGAGTTCAAAGGTCATCAGAGGCTCAGGCAGCTCCCGCAGGTACGACTTCAGGGCCCCTGCAGAGATCAACATGAAACCACGATGAACACCAATGAATACATAATGCAGATGTGTCAGCAGGAGCTCGAGGCGTCTATATGACGACCAGCGGGGAAACATCCATGTGCACATGAGCAGGATGACGATAAACCTGCTGTGATCTGATCTGCATATTAACGACTCAATACAGAATCAGGTCCATGTGATATACAGGGTTCACAGCAGGGGGGGGGGGTTCTCTATCACTGTGAATAATCAGAATCTGTGGACGAGGGACAAGATTCTGCAGGATTCAGCAGGTCAGCGTCCGTGTGGAGGGAGAAGAGCGAACATCTCTTCATCAAGCAGCACGAATATTCAGATTGTTGCTAATAGAGATGAGCCAACATCTGCTGCAACACAACGATTCTAGTTGAATCTGTCAGACTCATTAAAACCTCCTCAGGGTCATTTTCAGATTAACTTTAAAACCACAAAACTAGGAGATGTCATGTCTTTTTTTAACCCATCAGGAGGAATACAGGAAGTCCCGTTATTAAACCAGTCAGTGGTCAGTGTTTACTGGAGCATGTGCAGGAAGACAAATGAATCACAGTCGTGGCCACATCCCTCTCCAAATGATCCCGTGTTCAACTGAGTTAGCTCCAACTGCAAATCTAATTTGTGAGCCTGTCCCACTGGGGCGGGGGCGTTGGCGGCGGCGGCGGAGGGGAATCTGGCGTGCAGGCGTTCATCTTCCATTCAGCCTCGGTTAGAATCAGTTGGCTCTTCGCTGCAGACTCATCAAATCAGAGGAACCTGCTGTGGTTTCAAAATAATTCTTGGTATCTAATGTGTTTAGCACTGATTGCACACAACATGCCTGTAAATACACAGACTGACGTGCACGTAGACACACACACACACACACAGACAGACAGAATGACAGCAGCTGTCTCCCAGTGAGGGAAACCCTGACTTCGTTTTGTTTGTCTTCCATCCCACGAGTCTCTGGGGGAAACGAACGCAGCCGACCAGAGAGAGGAGACATGTCGGAGAGAAGCCCAGTCATCTGTCGCCGGAAATTACACTTCCACCCACAAGTTCTGCTCCAGTCGTGGGGGGGGGGGGAATCATTTCTCTATTTTGTTTGGTCTTGTTGTGATAGAGGAGGTGGGTCTCACACTGAGCAGTTTATTAGGAACACCCACACACCTCAAAGTCATCCATCGCACCACTTTTGAAGAAATTGCCTCGCGTCGTTTCTGAGATATCGCGTTTTCAAGAAAAGGGACAAACATGACTTGTATGAGTTGCTAAAAAATATTAATGAGATCATAAAATAAATCAGATAACAATGATCACACAGAGAGTTTTGTTTAAATTATTCTGGTTTTCAACTCATTTATTCATTCAGTTCTTTCAGAATCAGATCCTGTTGTTCTCAAGTCAAATGAACAAACACGAGTCGGGACCAAAACCAGGTTTTCATCTGACAGAGACTTTGTGCAGCAGCGAGCTTCAGTACAGACGAGCAGAAAAATCAATAACAGCTTCATCAGAGCTCGAAAGCTTTTCTTTCTTTCTCTGCTGCTCCATCACGGGTTTGATTTAAAAACCGATCAGTGACAGCAACAGAAAGAATCCAAGAAAACTGATTCTGCTTTTCGCTGCACAAGACGGAGAATGTGTCTGACACTAATCCCAGTTATCTACTGAATACTTTATAAAAAAAGCTGCTGACGGTCTCACGGCAGCTGAATCCGAACCAGGTCTGAAACAATCCTCTCATGTGGCTCTTACACAACACGTTCAAATGAAGCTTGACTCACTGCTGAGGCTGACGAGCGGAATTAGAAATATGTGCAGGAGGAATAAATACAAACAGCGACAGGGATTAAAATATATTCTGGATTTACTCTCGTGGATTCTGTTTATTCCCCCAAAACTGAAGTAACTGTCTCAGCAGCACAGGCTCATATTCCCATTCAGAGGGCGCTCACCTGCGATGGCGTGCGGGTCTGCGGAGTACTCCTGCACGTCCAACACGCCGCAGTCCAAAGACGCCTTCAGCTTCTTCAGTTTGGAGGCGGAGGGGGCGATTCGGAACAAACCCTGCGACACAACGTACGGACGAGTCAGACGGAGTAAAACCAGCGCTACCACCACGTAGAAATACCACATTAAAATACGACTGAAGTTAAAATACTCTTTATCAGAAGAAAGCTCAGCTGCTTTCTCTTGTTTTTTTGGTCCAGATGCACAAACATATTTGGATAAGATAAGATAAGATCAGCTGTCATTGACCCTCCTTCAAGTATCAGTAGATTTATATTGCAGTGATAGCAGCGGGTTGTAGAACCGCTCCGTTCTGGGTCCTCTTCTGAAACCAAACCTGCGTCTGCACAACCTGAGGGACTGCAGACGAGTGACGAGCTGAGTCAGCAGCAGTTCATCCCAACAGGTCAATGTGTGTTCCCTTAAACATCGGGAATCAATTACTCCCAACGTCCAAATTCAACTAGATTGAATTTACTTTACTTTACATGCAATTTAAAAAAAAAGTCTTTCACTGTCGATATTGTAAAACATCAAATTAAAAAGGAAAGAACCTCTTTCATGATTATATTGAGCTTGGTTTTGATTTGTTAATGGGAATCATTTTGAACTGGGTCCAGTGAAGCTCCCTGGACATCAGAGGATTTCTCACCACCACACACTAATTAAAGAGTCAAAGTCAAAGTGCTTTGTAGAAATGTAACTGTAGCATTGACCTCATTAGATACAGTTTGCCCTTTGGTTATTACTGTGTGTGTGCGTGTGTGTGTGTGTGTGTGTGTGTGTGTGTGTGTGTGTGTGTGTGTGTGAGTCTGACCTCCTCCTGCATGCCACACTCCAGCAGCATAGTGACACAGGCCTCGATGGGGAAGGCAATATCTCTCCCGCTGAGAGCTAAGTGCTCCTCTAATGGTTTCCCATAGCACGGCTTCTCCACCCAGGTCTCTGTCAAACACACACAAACACACACACACACAGAGTTACACTCATAAACATGCACAGCTGCACGACGCACATGAGCAGCTCTGCCACTGCAGAAACTGACCAAAACACACAGAGAATGAATTTCCTGGGGAACAGATATTGATCATGTGTGATGTGGACCCACAGAACATGAACACAGTGTCTTCTGGCTCCGTTGAAAAGACGCTGGTTGTTTGAAATGTGACACTTCTACAAGTTTAATACAAACAGGGACACTACCCAGCGCACTGAGCTCTGCATCTTGTCATTCAATACATTTCAGTGATCAGACGACTGAATGAATTTCATGAAACACCATCTGCTCCGGCTCCGAGTCAGTGGTTGAGTTTCTGTGGTGTAAACTCTTGTTCGGTGCTGCACTTATATTTTGCTCAGTAAATGTAATTAATCCTGTACTTAAACAAATGACTTCCTCGTAAACACATCTGTTAATTAGCTGCGGTTCTCACATACCAAACGCTTTCTGGAACGTTTCCCGCAGCCCCCTCGTTAAATCTGTGGAAAATATATATAAGTGAGCGAGTGGGCGCGTTGATGACGTTTCTAACCCGTGACGGACGTGAAACAAATATCTCAGGATGAAGAAGAGGAGCCAAACACGTAGAAGACGAAGTACGCAGCGAGAGATTATCCGTTAAGTTATTCCCTGGGGACGGGTGGGACAAACTCTGGAAATTGTTCGGAACAACTGAGTGTTCTTAGGTCCAGCCCCTTGTGGATAATGTGAGGAGATGGTCTGGGGTTCAGTTCAGGTCTGAG
Source organism: Verasper variegatus (assembly GCA_026259375.1). NCBI lineage: Eukaryota > Metazoa > Chordata > Actinopteri > Pleuronectiformes > Pleuronectidae > Verasper > Verasper variegatus. The sequence goes on from CM048057.1 coordinate 1,671,536, forward strand.
AGCAGCTATGGATATAATCCTGCTGTGATAAGTGCAGCACATCGAAGACTCACAAACCAGACTCCTGTGTGTGTGTGTGTGTGTGTGTGTGTGTGTGTGTGTGTGTGTGTGTGTGTGTGTGTGTGTGTGTGTGTGTGTGTGTGTGTGTGTGTGTGTGTCTCCGACTCACCCTGATGAGCTTTGATCTGCGGCAGAACACTCTGAAGCAGCTCTAATGACTTCCTGTGGTACTCGGCCTGGACTTCTATCAGCTGCACACAGAGACGGAAAGAGAGAGAGAGAGAGAGACGTGACGAAGACGAAGAAGAGGAGTATTTCTTTGCTTCCCTCATGTCGCAGTCTGCAGAGACACTGTACTTACTGTCTGGAAGTAGCTTGCATAGTCAATTTCTTTGGCCACAAAACTGTACATGTCTGCCGATAACTGATCCTGGAGGGAGAAGAGTACGAGAGCATGAGAAAGACACAGGACTCATATGAAACATGAAAAAGCCTGAATGAGTTTAATGACGAGCTCCAGGGAGCTGTGTTGTTGATCCTATTAGTTACACCTGTGAGCTTCTCTCTGCTACGACGACTGAAAACCTGAGGAGCGGTCTCGTGAAGTCAGAAATACAAAGCTTGAACTTTATAAGACCTATTTAGTTCCCTGACTCTGATCCGACCTTATATTTAATCGTTTGATTTGATTTGATTCAAAGTAAAAGTGAAGACTGACTCGACAGATCTCCATGCGGTTGGCTGCCTCCTCCATCTCCTCCCTGAGGTGGTCGGCCTTGGCCCCTGTCGGCTGCAGGTTGCTGGACAGTCCTGACGACTTGGTGGACTGGTAATACCTGAAACACAACATCGCATGGTGTCAGAATAAATAGAGCTGAAGTCAAACGTCTAAGGTCGGGGACGTATCAGAGACATTCACGATTCTTATTTCATATTTCTTATAAAAAACTACGTGAGTATGTAAACACTCATTTTAAACATGCAGTGGAGCGAAAGCTTCCAATGGGGGGTGCCGCCCCTGAAGTTTCAGCCCTGACACAAATAAACATCAACAGCTACTTTGCACAAAGTTTTTTGAATCACTCAAGTCTTCCACTGTCAAAAGTGACAATCTCTGTGTCCTCCACCCTTCACCCGGAGCAGCTCTCTCCTCTAAGTCTCTCTCCTCTCCGTCTATGTGCCAGACTTCCTGTCTGAGTTGAGTGTCTGAACAGTCTTATATAGAGTGAAGATAACACGCGGCGCTGCCAGAGGAGCTCAGCACACAGCGGGACGACGGCAGAAATGGTCTCAGATTTGGGTCACGAAAGAAATAAATAAATCGAAGTCACAGCCTGGACCGCAGTGAGTAAAATCACATTTCTCCATGTCACTGCTCGTTCTGGCGGCGCGGCGACAGCGAGGCAGCGATCAGAGAACAGTTTCTGAAATTCGATGACTCAGGGACTTCAAGGTCACTCAGAGGTTCTCACTCCTCAAGTCTTAGATTTAGACGCTGGAACACGGAGAATCAAGCATCGAGGAAGTTATGAAACTTTTGCGACAGACCGACGAAGATTTCATCGATAATCACAGGTATTATTTTATTATCTGTGCAACTTAATTCACCTTAAAGCGATGATCACAATATGGTTAAAGGGGAAATCCTCAAATTATCTGCATCAAGATCCATTAACTTATTATAAACAGCTGCAACTGTCCAACTGAACTAAAACAACAAAATACAAATAGACTCAAACAAGCTGAATGTGGCTCACACAGGAAACTGCAGCGTGAGGAGATTCAAATGATCCATCTTCACTGGGAACAATCAGATCCCAGTGAGAGTCACTGGGAAGCTGCAGGACCCGTCTATTCCCAGGGGATGAAGTTTCTCTGATCACACACACACACACAGACACACACAGACACATCCACACACACACACACACACACACAGACTCACCGTGTGCGTGCAGAGTCCATGTCCAGGACCAGTTTTGCTAAATGTTTCCTTTGTTTCTGGATGTTTGGGATTTCCACCTGCGGACAGAGCCGTGTGTTCGTGGGTGTGAAACACGACGAGGGACAGAAGATCAGCCACAGATCAGTTCACTGGTTCATGTACAGACGAATCCAAATGAGTCTCAGGTGCAGTGAGTCACGTGTTTGGAGGCGAGTGTGTCTGTGTGCACAAGTGACTGTTAGTCAGGAGATGATGTATTTTGGGTCCATTTTAAAATGTTTTATATCGTTACTGTTTTACTGTTACATTTTTGAGGGTTTAATCGACTGGAAATGTCGAGAGATTCTAATTTGCCAAATCAAATGTGTCAGGTCACAGGAAGCGATGTGCTGTCTCCTTCTGATCCCGTCGTTACCTCGGCGAGGTCGTACAGAGGCTCGACCACGTCTCTCTCGATGGTGAGCTCGAACATGATGAGCTCCTGGGCGAGGCTGTCCTGCGTCTCGCCACAGAGCTTCAGCATCTTCCTGCAACGGACGAGAAAACCCGGGGGACATCAGCAAGGTTAAACCAAAGAGCACATATCACCAAGTCCATGAGGCAACGGTGACGCCTGGACATGATCCGTGTGAATTAAAGCAGCAACGTGATGGACATCAGGCATATTACTAATATTCTGTTGTAGTTGATTGAAGGTTTATTCTCGTCTGACTTTGTTTCTGGATGTGAAGAGAAAAATCACTTCTGGGTCAGAGGCTGATAAAAAACATTCCTTTCCATGTCAGCGCCTTTTAACACAAAATGCTCCCAGTACTACGGATAATCAATGATCAATTAAATTAGAGAGTGTGTGTGTGTGTGTGTGTGTGTGTGAGAGTGTGTGTGCGTGTGTGTGTGTGTGAGAGTGTGTGTGCGTGTGCGTGTGTGTGTGTGTGTGTGTGTGTGTCCTCACCCTAGTAGAGTCTCGTCTCCCAGCACTGCCGCCCCCTCCACCAAACATTGTGCGAGTGTTGTGAGAGGAAGCTTTTTCTGCACAAAGACAAAACAATCAGAATGAATCAGCGCTGGTCACAGATCGACGTGGCTCAAAATAAATAAATCTGTCCATCCATCCATCCTTGTCTTTTCTAAATCGTTTACATCTCATCAGTTTGTTTAATGTTCACTTCAAGGAGACTCTTTATAATTTATCTTCCATTATCATGACATTCGGTTTAATTAATCCATCGACGTCTGTGTGAGTGAATCCTGTCGTGGCTTCGCGTCCTGTCCAGGATGTTCCAACTCATTTCTGTGTTTTATGTGTAAAACAGATTCTCACCGAGGGCGACCTGACAGACTTCTTCTCCAGGTCCACGCCCTGCTGGCCCTGCAGACACGCAGTCAGCTTCTTGTGGGTGCTGTGGGAGACCTGCTTGACCAGCTCCAGACGTTTCTCCACCTAAAACACACACACACACACACACACACACACACACACACACACACACACATTACAACTAATGCACAGTTTGAGGAAACATCCCTCTTGGCCTTCAGGGCTTGTCGAGAACAGAGTTCTGTTATAAAGTTACAGCCGGTCGGAGCCGTTTGTCTCTGAAACTCATCTGTGCTCAAACCAGGTCGTGCTCAGCGGGTGAAGCTTAGACGAGCCCATCGCCTCTTAGTTAAATGTCTCTCATTTCATTATGAAACCAACGGAGTTGAGCTGATGCCGCTGAGGCGTCATTAATCAGAACAATTACAGCGCTGCGGCCCGAGTCAGTCAATGGGGACGCTCGCGCTTCGGTCTCACAAAGAGATTCAATTTCAGCGCTCATTACCGTTGCCTGAAGGCCATTTGAAGAAGTCCTTTATTCACACGGAATACTTTGTAATAATAATGACTTTCTTTCCGGTGAGAGGCACAAAACATAATCAGAAGGAAACGCACACGTCGGATGAAGATTCATTCGTACCTGCAGCAGGTCGTCACTTAATACTTCTGTCTTCTCCGCCCTGGAAGAGAAGAGGAGAGAGAGAAACCACATAACTTGTTACTACTGTGGGAACTTGGCACCGTTCACACGGTGTGATTACGTCATCTTCTGGATTTCTGTACACAGAATAAATAAGACACAGTTGACTGGAGTCGATCATGGAAGAAGAATGTTTGTCTTTCCACTGGAAAAGAGGAAAAGCATAAATACACATTGTCAAGCAGGAAATGACACGAAACACTAGAAGTGTAATTATTCATATTCGCTGATTCTCAACATCAGCTAACGGGCATCTTGATGAAATCCTAATTTCAAATGTTTGAAAGAGCTGCAGATGAATTTGCTGATGATCGATCGATGATTAATCCGAAGAAAATACCGAAGCTCAAATCCACGTTTCTTCAAACCCAACGGGTCTGAAGAATCATCTGCTCAGAGCAGGAACTGGAAACGTGATAAACACCGGCGGCACAAAGCAGAACCGTGAAGCTGGAGGTCTGTCGCTGAATGACTCGCTGCTTCAGCTCCTCTCACATTGATTAAACATCAGGCTGCAACCTGGCTCCACTTTAGCATCTTCGCATTAAGATTCTCTTTTATTGCGATTTTATCTCGGCGGTTGAAATATGGAAGTGAGCGTTCACACGAGTCCGAGCAGCCGAAGGGACATAACTCAACCTCCTGAGCTGAACGATGAAAACCTGTGATGTGTCAAATGAGCGGACGGTTTATTTGTCACCTGTGTGGGGAAAAAGGGAAATCTTCTAAATGCAGTGATGCACAAAAAATATAGATATAAAGTCTGCAGCACCATCGACTGTGTATAAAAGGAAGAAGTAGATATATCACAAGTGCATGGAGGCAGAAGGATTCATTTTCCTTAGAGATAAACGTCGTGGAAACAGCACGAGCTCCGTGTTCAGCGACGTGTGATTCAGACTCGGACAATAACAAGCACAGAGCATCTTTCATTTCTTTCTACCATTTACAATCCTTTGTATCGTGTGGTGAAACTCTCTCCTGTCAACAGCCATACAAATAGAGGAATTGCAAAAAATCCCCCTGCAGGTGGAGAAGGTCCGGTTTAACAGGTAGAAGAGGGAAGTTGTAAAACACCTATTTCAGCTCAGCGCTACAATAAACACAATTAAAACAAATTAAAAAAGGTACCACTTTCTAATGAGGAACGCTTTATATCAAATATGCTGCCGAGCATCAGGGCCTAAATACATTTATTAAAAAATGCAACGCTGTATTTTCTCAGCACCAAACGATTCCCTGGGGAAAATTACTGACATTGACTAATTTATTCCAATTAATTAATTTCTAGAGTAATTTAGAGACTACACCTGGAACTTAGGGCTATTTTCATTATGGATGAATGTGAGGATTGTTTTTATAGTGAGAAATAAAGTAAGTAATGTGTGTTTATATATATTTAATGGTGCCTTGATGTCTGTGTGATGAATGATGCCCATGACAGCTACAGCACCACGGAAAAATATAAAAGAAACTGCAATAAATCAAATTATCATCAGCCCACGAGGATCCAGACACACAAGCAGGTTTTTAAAAAATCAAAGAAGCTCATCTCTGTCCTTTCTGACAGAGAACAAGCAGCGAGCCTCACCTCCCTCCCTGCACGGACAACACAGCCCCTCCACATGCATCCTCACACTCTACTGCCATTTAATCCAAAATCAAAGAGCGCCTGACGACGTCCTGCACTTACGGCGCCGTGCTGGTCCTGCGCGAGGCCCGAGTCCTGCTGATCTGCAGCTTTCTCCTCCACATCCCCCCCGCCGACAGGAGGGAAGCCACCTGTTCTCCGGCCACAGCAGAGCCACAGTAATGAGGCAGAAAAAGGGGGGGAAGGTGGTGTGAGAGGAGGAGGGAGGGAGGGAGGGAGGAGAGCCTGAAGAATGAGACCTGACAATCTGGTTCTTTCACACTTTGTCTCATCTCCCACCGAGACTCCTTCTCTACAGGTCGCACTGCAGAAAACACACACACACTGACTCACACTGACTCACACTGACTCACACTGACTCACACTGACTCACACTGACTCACACCTCGGACTCGGCTGGACGATTATTGATCTGACTGAAGTAAAACAGCTGGACGCAGCTTTCTTTCTTCCATCTATTCATCTGCTGTCCGATCTGCTGTGAACCTCTGGCTCTCTTGGTCTTTGCAGCACAGCCCAAACTCTCACTGCAGTTCTTTGAATAAGCATGTGCACGTTTGTGTGCACGTTTAAAGGAATACTCCAACAAAGGGTTAACAACCCCCTGACTCGGAAAGTGGCTGAAAAACATTTGTTTATGATCTTTTGTATGAAACGAATCAAACTAATTATGGATTTCAGTCTTTCACCCCCTCACTTGAACCACAGTTTATAGTTTGACACTAAACTCTCGTTGTTTGTCTGTGGCTCACTGCAGCTGCCTGTCTGAAAAACAAGACACTTCCTCTGATTGAGACGTTCCTGCGTTCAAAATGTGAAGAAATTCCCTGCAGACAGAATGGAGAAACTTTGAGTTATGACCCATTAGGATGTTTCCACACGGGGCGTTGGGTTCACTCTCTTTTTAGTGGACGACTCGACACACCTGAGAGACAGAGACCCTGCACACGTAGGAAAGTGAGTCACACGATTCAAGTAACCTGCACTGAAATAAATGTTACCATGTGAACGTGGAAGAGATGGTGATGAGAATAGTTCTGGTATTTAAACACTTCAGTTAATCTCATCACAGGCTGCTTTTACTCCCATCATGTGTACAAACCTGCAGTCGACAGGCAGCAGGAGATTTAATCATCTGTGTGCAGTGCAGTGATTCAGCAGAACGTTTCTGTTGCTACAGTCACAGTTTATTGACTCAACGTCATTTACTTCAGACGCACTGTTTACACTGAGGTGGGGGGGGGGGGGGGTCACAAAGGGTCCTGCCGATTCACTTCCTCTCTGACAACAAGGAGCTGGACCTTCACTGACTGCAGTGGATTCATGGACAAGATCATTATCCTCAGGCAAACACACACACACACACACACACACACACACACACACACACACACACACACACACACACAGAGACACACACACACACACACACACACACACACACACACACACACAGAGACACACACTCACTCCTCGTCTCTTCTCAGGCGTGTGATGATAAACACAAAGCTCAGCACAAGCCAAACAAACTGCCGTCAGCCGAGTGTTTCCACCCAGACGACGCCTCCTCCCAGTGACGGGGTTTAACAACGTGCACACGCCCAACACGCCGTTAGTCACACGGCTGGAGTGTGAACTGTCATGTCCTCTAATACCAGCAGGAGGCCAGATTCCACAACACAGACACATCCATGTATTATTAAGTGTAGTAGAGCGGCAGCTGAACACTGGATAATACTCTGAGATAAAGAGCTGCAACAGCTCATGTATCTTCAAACGTCTCCTCTTTTAAGTGGAAGATAACTTTGAGCCCACTTTTCCCTGATTTTAACTCAAGATATCTTTTTTTTAATGGTTTACCATAAGCATGAGGTCGCGCCTGATGAAATCTAAACTAAATCCTATTATGTTATTAAACTGTTGAGCCAGATTTCTACGTTGTGTCACGAGATAGAAGAGACGAGGCCTTTACCAGCAACACTCACACCAAGTGATGGGGCTGAATGATAAGGGATGGACATCGTGCCAGATCAGGAAACGGAGATACGGCTTTGAAAGGTTGAAATCTAATAATAAAAAGGCTTTTTGCATGATTGAGTTTTGAAGCCTACGACCTGCAACACATTTTCAGAATTTGAGATTCATCACTTTTCTCCCAGTGCCTCGGTTTGTTCTCCAGGTTGGAAACCGTGTTGATCTGGAAACTGCTGCTCGTACGCTGGGAAGAATCGTCAAACTCACAAGATCTTTGGCAGCTGAAAACTCGGGATGAAAGTTTCAACTCGCACAACGAAAACTACGGGTTTTAAACCATAACAATCTCTCACTAGAGGCTTCTTCTCGCTGCTGCTTCCTCGTGTTTGGCACCGTGCACGTGTCAGGAGAGGAGAAGGTCAGCTGGTACCGTTGTGCTGACGTCTCCACTCGGGGGATTTGGTCCTCATAACGCAGCGTGACGTGGGGGCTGCAGCTGAGGAAGGGAGAGGCCTGAAAAACACATGGTTCGTATTTTGTATATCTATAAACGGAGGGGGGGGGGGGGATGACGACTGTGGTCACCTTTGCCTTAGAAAAGAGGGAATAACAGGCAACTGTGTATAGCTTCCATCTTCTTCCTCTCGTGCCCTCCTCTTCCTCTCTCTGCAGCTGTTTGTTAATTGTGCGACACATCAAGGGCGTCCGACCCAGCGTCCCGACTCAAAGCCTCAGCAGCTCGGCAGTCAGGACTTTACTGCAGCATCAGCTTCTGTCGTCACTCGTGGGATTCCCACTGGCACGGAGGGAAGGGAGAGGGAGGCGCTGAAGAAAACAGCAGCAGCAGCAGGAGATAGACGTGTTAACAAAAAGGGTTTTACACAGATTTAGAGAGGTTTTCCAAAGGGAGCTGAAGCGAGAGCAGATTGTCCTCTTGTTGAAATGACTCTTTGCTTTGCCTCTCTTCTCCGCTCCAGGCCTTTTGGGCAGAAGATCAGAAATCTTTCATGCAGCCACATTAAAAAAAGGAAAGAGAAGATTCTAACACCAACACTGCAGGACTGGGAGTGATCCCTGAGATGATCTGTGCACAGGCCCGAGCGGAGGTGATCCTGCAGCATCAAACCACCCGATGTCAGGACATCTAGTGTACAAGCTGGAAGTGGCAGCAGGTCAGGCTGCACGTCGACAAACCTGATGTTCCCTGGTGTCACACAGGCTGCACACACAAGTATGTGAGGGCATTTAACATGCGGTTAACTTTTTATAGGGGAAGTGCTAAAATACACAGAAGCTTAGGACACATCTGGTTCAACTCATATGAGCAGAATGCTGCTGCACATACATGTTACCACTGCTGCAACACACTGTTTGAGAAGATTCAGGTTTATCGCTCATAGAGATGTGGATATCAATGGCTTCTAAACGAATACCACCCATTCACTACAATACTAAAGCTGCTTTAAGTCCTCCACTGATATCGTCCTGAAATGATCTGCATGTGAGGACGCGGAAATCTGAGTTGCTCCGAACTTTCTCCGCAGTTTTTCCTGCCAACTCCCGGGTACAAAAACTCTGGAGAATTTATCCGGGCGAGTGCATGTGAGAATACAGCAGGATATTCAACACATGACGAAGACGCAGGCGAAGACGTGCACTTGGAAAGACGACGAGATTCCAGAGCTGTTGGTGTTCGTTTAACATTTCACACAGCGTCACCCCAACAATCCTGCACACAGCAGCTTTAAATGCCCCATTTCTTTTTCCTTTTTTTAACCCAGACAAGCTGTTAACTGTAGCTGTGTTCTCTTTCAGGAGCAGAAGTGCAAAGTGCCTCTGAAGTCGGCTCTCATGAATCATTTGTGGCCCTGAAATCAAAAATAAATATGAGTCTGTGGCTCTGCAGGAACAGTGGGGTCGGTGGGATTCAGGTAAGAGAAGGTCACGGTGATTCACCTCATCTGCAGGAAACAGTAATAACGTGACCTCCAGCCTGCATGTGTCGGTTTGACCTTGTGAAACGTCCTGCGTTAGTTTTGTGCCACAGCAGCAAACAGCCTGTTGCAGCTCAGTGTCCTGACCTTTAGAGGATCTGTCTCCACTGGCTGCAGGTTGTAAAAACATGGATATTGTGATTTCACTTTGTTGAACCACTTTACAGATTTAATTACAGCAAATCTACGTCCTGTTCATTTCTGTTCCCTCGAGGTTTAGAAATTAGTCGAATCGCGTGTGTTCTCCTCTGAATGAACCAGATTCCCCACTGCTGCAGGTTTAATGGAGCCAACAGTCCCAGTGGTGACATGAGAAGCTTCACTGCCACAGTCAGGGGCTTAATGGTGGTGATGGGGGAGTAGAGGAGATACCAGTCGCCCCACCATCGCATCTTTACTAAGCCAATGTGGCAGCAAATACGATGACAGCAGAAAAAAAGAATTAATGCCACGAGCAGCTGAAATGAAAGCTCATCCAACGAATGATTCAAAGCTCGTTCTCCTTGTTCCACCGTGTTTTGTCAAATTGTAGTTTTCCACAATGTGTGTAAATGTGGAGTTGGATCAGTGACAGATAAATAAATAATGACTGAAGTTAATTCAGTCCAGGGGAGTCGGTGTCTGATGAGGGAAATAAATGGTTCAAGGACAGAAATAAATCCCCCAGGAGAATTGTTCCAGGTGAAGTCAGATTACCCAGCATGCTCCACTCTCTACCACTGACTGAGGAGGGGGGCAGGGTAACGGTTGCTATGGCAGCAAGCATTGCAGCGGCAGCGCGGATGGATGGATCAAACGTAAGAATGGAGAAGATGAATGAAGCGGCGGAGTAAAGTGGAGTCATCGCTCCAACGGGAGCCTGAGATGTGGCTCTGGTGGCCGAGCGCTCATTTGTCACAACGGCAGAACCGACGGAGAGGAGATCGGTATCTCTCACACGCACACACACACACTCTCACACACACGCTCACACGCACACACACACACACACTATGCTCACATCTTCTTTTGGCTTCAAGGTCATCGGCTCCATTCAGCGACTGAGGTGGAATAAGAAAATCGACATGAAGCCTTAAAACAAGATCCTGGTAAATCCAGAGGTGGAATGTATTTGAGTATATTCACTCACATACTGTACTTAAGTACTTATTTCAGTTACTTGTAATCAAGTATTATTTCCATCTTTATCTCCACCAAAATGTTTTATATTTGACAGGTATAGCTTTTGATAATGATTGTTTTTATCTACCAAATAATTACCTAAAATAAAAGAGGTCCTCTTTATTTTAGGTGTTATCGCTGGAAATTAGGCAGAAATATGTTTGTAAGTATAAAAACTGAGTCAGTGAAAATGTATTTTTGGAAATGGAAACTATTGAAAGTCAGAATTGTGACTTGTGCTTTTAAAATTTGAACGTGTCCAACAAAAACCTAATTCTTGAAACTGTGTTGTTCTCTCTGATGTAAATCTTCATTCTAACAGACCTTTTTCCAACGGACCACCTGGATGGTGATGTCAGCGCAGAGCACACGCTGCATAGTAAACAGACACACAACACAACACGATGCAAGATAACAAAAACACAACCCGGGGCTGATTCTTCTCCGAACAGCACAACAAATCAAAATGCTGCTCACAGCCAGAAGTTTGCAGCGTCCAGATCCCGCTCTCAGGAGAGTTGGCTATTTTTCTCCAGGAGCACTAAATCCCTCCTGCTCCTCTCGGGCTGAATACAATGAAATGGCCCGACTCATTCCGGATTCACCCGGACTACCTCGGCCCTCGGGAGGCAACAAAACAGAGAAGCCTTGAAGAATAAAATCAAACCGGTGGGAGGTCGTGCACTTCTTTAGACCCTCCAGCGATTCACTTGTCACCTTCTGCGACTAAAAGCTGTCGCCTGAAAATAGCACAGAACGTTTCTCATGAGGGGAAACTGCTGTTTGGAATAATTCTAAATAACAATGAGACCGAACGAGGATTCACGTAGATGTGGTTTAAGACTTTAGGAGAAAATCGACATGATCAATAAAATAAATTACACACACACACACACACACACACACACACAGATGAGCCCTCCTCATGTCAACATGTGATCAGACCCCATGGCTTCATTTTCATGTCTTTACACAGCTGGTCTGAACGAGACCGATGCTGCTTCTTGACCCAGGAGACACTGAACAATGTTGAAATGTCGACCACAGAGAGAGAGAGAGTGTGTGTGTGTGTGTGTGTGTGTGTGTGTGTGTGTGTGTGTGTGTGTGTGTGTGTGTGTGTGTGTGTGTGTGTGTGTGTGTGTCTGTAAAGTCGTCTCACAACAACCTGTGTGTGCATCCGGATCCACTTCATCGCAGCTTGAAGCCGCAGGTTTTTCCTTAATCCCACGACAAAGCTCTGATTGGCTCAGATTAATAGTAATAAATCCTCGTGGCTACCCCCTCAGTGTTTACGGTGAGACCCCTCGGGGGCCGTCGCCCACACGTTGGGAACCACGACTTGAATTTAAAGAAGCAGGGACATTATTTACAGCAGGCAGACTTCACAGATAAAACCCTGCTGGCCGATTAGTCCGTCTGCTGTCAAATGCTAATACAAGCTAACGAATTCTGCAAGAGCTTTCCCACAGAAAATGGAACATCTGGAGAAGTGTCGTGTTTATCCCCCTGAACGCCACCATCCTCTACTGCCCACTCCTCACGACAGGAGTCGGGTCGGAGCCAGCGAGGGGGGGGGCGAGGGTCTGGTGGTTTTATCTCCCTCCTTACGTCTCTAAACTTCTGCCGCCTCTCGTCTCTCACTGTGAACGGTCCCGGCAGCGTTCTGGAGAAAGGGACAGCTCGTTGGACTCGTCTCTGCAGCGGCATTCGCCTGCCAAGTTCTCATCATACTCGACAATTACACAGAATGACTAATAACCGTCGGCTGGGGGACTGGGACGGGGAAGACAAACACCCAGAAATCGCCTCCAAAATGTACAGAGGGTGAGAAATCCCTTGCAAACAACGACATCTTTATAATTGTGTTGGCACTGCAGGAGCCGTGAAACGACTCAAGCAGGTGACAGGCGGGAGGAGACAATGTGGTGCAGGGCGCTGGAGCTGTGACAGCATTGTCAGACTGACCCTGCGGTTTTAAATGGAGTGATGGAGGCTCACAGGCTCATTTCTCTCCTTTTCTCTCGCCTCTCCGCATTTTTTAGACGTTTCCATCAGGAGAGTGAGGCTGAGCCGTTGCTGTGGATACCACTGACCTTGCTCCTCCTCCTCCATCGTGCAGCCAGAGCTTCACCGCTCACATGGCAGCCACCGCCGCCTTCGTCCTTTCACATGTCTCAGAGTGACATTTTCTGAGGAAACGCACCTCAGAAGGTTCGTTCAGACAGACGGGTCACGTTCCTGCTTTTCACCAAACATGCAAGCTGCAGATTACAACACGAGATCATGTCCACGAGCAAAGGATGTGAAACCTTTTCTAATTGTTGAACACGTTTCTGCACAAGCTGCACTCTTCAGTCTTTCCACCAGAACACTCGCTGTCCGTAAGAAATAAGTTTGAGTTCATTCATCCTCTATGTTTAGATCAGAGAATGAAAGTTAAGTTTCTTTTCCCGTGTCGACTTGAGAAACTTTAAAGAGATCCGCTGTGTTTGATGTGAGACAGTTTAAAGAACATGAGGCTGAACGGTGATTGGTGGATTTTTCACTGCAACCTACATTCTCTTCTATAAATGATGGTGGCCTGCATGGTGACAAACAACTAAAATAGAACTGAAGGTGCGTTCTGACACAGACGCACACATCAGAATAACACAAACCCACACTGATGCACGGTGCTACACGCCCGGCGCCTCCTATCTGATGTCACAGACGTGCATATGGAACATGCTCTGATGTGTGCATCTGGCTTAATGGCCGCCTTGGGAAATCCACCGCTCTCACACGGCCACTGCATCTCTGTCCGTGGCTTCACCGGCACTGCACCAGGCCCTGTGTTACAGCTGTGCACACATCAAATATATACACACACACACAGGGAGACACGTGTGGTATACACACCCATGCACGCAGCCACACACACACACACACACACACTGCCGCTGGGATCTAACTTTAGCCAACTACAGATTCACGAGGCTCTTCGGTGAACTGAGCAGTGAAACCGGTTTGAATGAATATGAAACTTTGCTGAGTGTCAGTATGAGCATGTGATGACTCAACCAGGGCAATGGGAGGTTTATGGGGTGTTGTCATATTTACTTAAACAAGTCACAGGTTTCCGAAAGTTATGTATTTATGCAGATTTTCATTATAGAATCTGTTTGTGATCAGGCGACGTTCAAGGGGCACGCCCACATCCTTAGATTCTGTCGGCTCTGAACATCTGCGCTGGGCGATGAATAAACATCTGCACGCTGTCGGCGGGAAACGACCACACACACTGTACAAGATGTGGTGCAGACGACATGACTCTGGGCCTGAAGGCATTTTGCAAAACGAGAAAGACAACATTCAACACAGGTTCACTGTGACCGAGCTGCTTCAAACACCTGAGCTGCTTCAGAGACTCAAGACACTTGTACAATTAAAATGTAAAAACCCTGGACTCTATTGTAAAGGATGTTATAAAGCTGCTGTAAATCAGTATTTCATACAACAATCAAATTATGTTGAACAATTTTCCATAATTAACAATGTTTTGCATATGTTTTTTACACTTCGTACTTGTTCTGCTGCCCCCCAGTGGCCATACACCACAGAATGCAGCTTTAATGCTGTTTCTGAGGTCTTTGAATTATCAATTCAGAGAATTAACTTATATCATTATTATTTAAATATGATGCAATGTTGTGGATTAAACGGTTTAGAAAGTAGTCAGACTGATAGTCACCTGAACAAACTGAAACATTCACATTCAAAGCAGCTTCAGCAAAATGGTAAATGCTGAGTTTTGAATTGAATATTTACATTGTGGAATAAATGAAGTGTTTGAAAACGCCGAACACAGATTGTGACTCAGCGGTGTCACTAAACACACACTACTCATAACCATCAGAGTCATGCAGTGGTTTAAACGCTCTGCCACAGTCATTAGTAACAATATAATGATTAATGAAAGCCACAAAACCATTGGAGACATGAGCTCAGCTGCCATCTTGTGCATTTAGAGAGTCTTGAGCAGTAGCGATCTGGGAACGCAGCCGCGGGAGCGAGATCCCATCGATACACAAGCTCGACCCAATAGCATCAAATAACTAATTAAACTAACTAGACTTATCAGAAACAAAATACTTGAACGTTCATTAAAAAAACGCATAAAATGACAGAGAACATATTTTTTGACGTGTAATTTGACTTTTTAATTTGGTCCATGTCCCATCCACTTACATGGAGGAGACGGGGTGTATGACCTTTACTGCAGAGATGCTGTCATGTCGTCCATCTTTACTTACAGTCCATAATAAAATAGCACCAGTAGATGATAATAAATCAACCTGAGTCTCTGTGTGGATACGAGTGAAACTGAATCTGGCTCATTCCTCCTCAGCTGTCACATATCATATGTTATCTCTGCATCTTCCCCAGGACGTGAAACCACATTCTCGCCTGTCGCTGCTGTCGCTTCGCTGACAAACGTGCTGTCACCTTTGTCCCGTAACTCAAACAATGACACATGTTACCACAACAAGCCGCACCGAGCACATGCTCTTATTGTGAAATAATCTATGTACACGTGTAAATCAGGGAAATCCAGAATATTTGGCTTCATTTCTGGGCAGTGGGAGCAGGTGGAGACCTGTCGTCCATCTTTATTTACAGCCTATGGTTTTTATGGTAAGGTGCAAAAGCTCACTAGTATAGGAACTAGTATAGTCGAGGCTACACAGTAATACAATTTTTCTCTCTTTGCATTTTCACCGCACACATTTTTTCTCATTTGAGGGAATTCAACACCTGATCGAACTAAAATAAGAAATGTCTCCTGCAGATGAAGCAACACTTTGCCTCTGGCTTTTCTCAGCTCCTCTGGGTTTCTGTTACCTGTTACAGTGAGCCACACACACACACACACACACACACACAGCCCTAATAATGCCTAACCATTAAAATCAGATAGAGAGAGAGAGAGGGGGGGGGGGGGGGATATTCATGGCGCTCCCAGCTAGGCCTCTCTTCCTCGTTGCGACCCACATTCCACATTCTGTAACGGTGAAATATTCATGGCTGTTATCGCTGCTGATCAGGATGGAAGCTTGTGTTGTGTGTGGCAGCGACGCGTCAGGCAACACTGAATATTTTAGAGAAAGCAGAAAAACAAACAATGTGTCCGTCGTGTTCCTCTGGATCATTCCTCTCCTTCGCCACACTCTCAGTTTTCAGCGCGATGGCGTTAAACATGCACGTTTCACACCGATGCACATCTCATCAGGAGGCAGAGGGGCTGACGCAGGAGGATGAGGGGGGGGGGGGGGAGAGATGAAGCACAGAGGTGAGAGAAAATCTGCGTATTCTGCTCTGTGCGGGAAAGAATAACCCAGAATCCTTCAGTGGCTACGCTTCATCTACCGAGCTGGACGTGATCTGTGTTTTCAAAATGTCATCTGTGATTTCATCAGGCATCGTCCGACCAGGCAGCAGCTGCCTTTAGAGGAGAGGCCCTCAGGCTGCACACACACACACACACACACACACACACACACACACACACACACACACACACACACACACACACACACACACACACACACTAATATGCTTCAACACTGGAGCAACATGAGACAAAAGCTAAGGTGAGGCTACACGAGAGCTGCGACTGTTCTGCGGCTCAGTGGAAACGTGGAAGCTGTCGGACGGCGGCGTGAGAGAGAAACTGCGCGTTAGTGTTGGGAGGAGACGAGTCTGCTCCTCCACATGCGGTGGGACGAGCACCTGCTACGTTATTACTGAGCATATGTTGCTCCTCTCAGCTACAAGTCGTTCAGGGAGCGTCTCTGCAGGACGACGTGTTTCACACCAAAGGAAGAATCATCGCTCAACACAAGCAAGTGCTGCTGATGAATTAAATATGCAGCTAGAGACGGAACATACGCCCGTTAAGACAAGGAATCACAAAAAGGAAAGAAAATATAAACTAGGGGAGGAAGTAAGAGAAATAAATATTTATATACTGGGATGGAAATATATTACAGTTCCTGATTGTGACCATTCAAAGTCGGCTTTGAGAATAAACAAGACTCCCGGGATGTTTGAATGATTATCAGACGGAAACCTTCCACAGTGATGAATGTTTGACAGAAACTGAAAAGACGGGTTCAAATCATCCCCATGTAACTGTCTTGTTTACCTTTACACTTTAATGTTCTCAGTCATTTCTCTAATTTCACCTTCAAAGCTGCAGAGGAAGCCGACGTGAACGCGTTTGTAACCTCCCTCGTCCACAGCGACGGAGCTAATCGCTATTTACAGTGTTACATAAATGACATTTTCCTTTATATGTGTTCATCAGCTGAAATCCACCCTGAGACGGGATGAGAGGCGAGGGAGGAGGGAGGAGGGAGGAGGGAGGAGGGGAAGCCTCTGTGAGTCATCGCCTGCATCATTTACCTCCCAGCTGCCTAGACACCGAGGAGGTGGAGAAACTCCAGGAATCACTTTAACTTGGGCTCTGGATGAATTACATCACTGCTGCACGACTTCAACCCAAACTAAGCTTCCAACTTCTAATCTGATTTGGTTCTGACTGCTTCCAAAAAAATTCTGTCCTCATATACGGTTCAGGTTTTTTAAACACGGGTAAACTGAATAAAAAACGTGGATTGACTCCTTCCCTCAGGAGTTTCTGTTTCCTCTTCCACAGTGTGACTCATGTTCGACGTCGCTCGCTTCTAATAAAATAACCATTGTGCAAAAATGCAAAGTTCTCTTTGTATTTCGGGACTTTTCCTTGGAGGCTGCACGCTGACATCTCGCTGAGCAGCCGTCTGATGAACGGGAACATCCCACTCAGTCGTCACGACCACCAGCCTCGGGGTCGTCCTACATCAATAATGAGCGAACGCCTCAGTGGAGCAGCTGTCATGTACACAGGAAGACCTCGAGGCCGGCGGGTGACAACACACGGAGACGGTGGATCAGCTCATCCGACGCTGTCACAGTCACAAAAGAGCAAGAGGTGCTGACACCGAACCTCTGTGCATGACGAACAACACGAGCGGTATCTTTGACCCCGCGGCCAAACAGGCATGAGCAACAGATCTGTCAGTCCTGAGGTGAGGAGGAAGGTCAAGGGTCAAGTCTCATCACACAAAACAAAGTCTTTAATGTAGAAAATTAAGAATTTACTGAAGCATACTCAAGCCCCAATATTTCAGCAATTAGTCTTCTAACAAAAAACTAAATATAAAGGCCTCAGACAAAGCTTAAAAAAGGTGGAGACAATAAGGTTGATTTCTAATTAGTGTTATTACAGGAAACGGTTTACATGCTCTAATGTCCTTTCACATTCGCACAAACCTTAACGACACAACAGAGGAAAGAAGAAATGAAAAAACATCCCATGGAACAAAGACAAATTAACAAGAAGAAATTCTGTCCTGAGGCATTTACACAGTAAAATTCCCTGAAACGACCGGATCTCTTTATCAAAGTCACACAGAATTAGGCTGATTATTCATGAATCCTCTTTTCAGAACTGATCTCACTCCACCGAGCCTCCCTCGAAACCGAGCAGCCCCGGGGGAGACCCGCCTCCCACTTTGAAAAACCTCTGGAGCAACACGTGATGAAAGTATTTTCTGATCTGACTCAGCAGGATCACA
Organism: Verasper variegatus; assembly: GCA_026259375.1. NCBI lineage: Eukaryota > Metazoa > Chordata > Actinopteri > Pleuronectiformes > Pleuronectidae > Verasper > Verasper variegatus. The sequence goes on from CM048057.1 coordinate 1,689,937, forward strand.
TCATTTGTCTGTTTCCTTTCGAAGCTGCCGGAAATCAACGCTGAGAAACCACTGGCCCACAGAGTCGGGCTCTTTCAGGGTCCGGGGGAAATGAAGAGGATTTGTTTTTGACAGTCCACTGACGACATTATCTATGACTCTGCCAATCAGATGGATTTGATTGTTAATCGAAGGTGACAATAACCAACAAATGACACGTTAACAGCGGTTCCACTGTTTAAATCCTGTCTGTCAGTATTGAAAAGGTCTAAACTCATCTCCCTCTCGTCTCCTGTTCACATTATCGTGAAGTCAGATGTGTTCCCTGCAGAGGAGTCGCTGAGCTTCCTGGAGCCAGTATTTTAGGAGCTACCTCTATGACTCAGCTGCTGCGAAACCACATGTGTATTTAAATTATGCAATGCAGACAATCCAATGGGTTTTTTTCAGGACTCTGCACTGGAGTGAGGAGAAAAGCCTGTAATGTGCAAATCCCACCGAGAATCAACAATCTGCCGACTTCTGCAGCTTTGAGTTCCCGTTAGCTGGGATTCTCCGGTTCGTCTGTTCAGTCCAGAGCTACAGTTTCATCTGAAGCTGAACAGTTTGATGCTTCTTCAACATAATGTTCCAGTTTGGACTGTTGATGAGTCAAAATGTGTCTGAAGCTTAATCCCAGCTCTTATCTGATGACCTCCACTGTTGGGATTCAAATATTTCTCCCTTTCATTACCATGGGAACAAACTTTCCTCCGTAGCCAAGCGAAGCCAATCTCTTCTTGTGACCCAAACTAAACAGAGACACGGAGTCAAGTTCATGTCCGAGGCTGAAGAAGAACAAAGATGGTGGCTCAGTGCGTCCGTGTTGATACAGAGGCAGTCACGTTATCAGCAGCGACTTCTTCATGAGCCGCTAAGTCGTCTCCTCCCCGAGCGGCTCCGTCGATTATCCTCAGACGAGAGACTAACTGGAGTGCACGGAGCTAAAATAAGAGGCGTCAGCAGTGGGAACGCAAACAGCTCCCACAGACAGGAGTGTGTCGTCAGGTGAGGAGACGCCCGGGTCCCGCGTGTCTGTTGTCAAAGTGTGTTTGACTCTGTTACTTTGGACCTGAAGCTTCACAGCAGGACGCTCGTCTGTGGGTCAAAACTGATGTTCTGAAAACGAACACGTCACCAGACAAGAACGCAGGATGACACAAAACCCAGATAATGTTTCTACTTCTTCAACAAGTTGTGCACAGCAACAGTGACGTAGTTACGGCTGGAGTAAGAATGTGATTAAATCAAAAACAATTGTCTCATCCTCCTCTCGTGTTTCTCCTCTGAGCAACGTGAGGTTTATGATGCAGCTATTCACATCATATTTATCACAAAATAATAATCAAGCTAAATACTGTTTTATGTTTGGGTCTATAATCAAGCAAAACATTTTCAGATGGTTAATGTTAGAGGAAAGACAGTTGGTATTTTAGTTGGAATAAGAAGAAGCTGTTCCACATCTAAACTGGTGATTGTTTGTCCCACTTTCTCCAGTTTACTGGTTTATTTCAACAGCAGCAAAACCCATTTGCATTTAGTTTGAGGACAATCACCATCGAGCGCCGACGTTTGGCCCAAAATAACATTTTATTTTGGACAGCTGCGCTGGTTTGGGCCGAAAAGCTCATTTAGCACATGAGCAGCGTCGCCGTTATTTGGGAGACGTGCAGACAGAAGACATTTGTGGCTCCTGCAGTGGAGGAAACACTCTGAGTGTTACGAACACAATCAACTGCAGCCTGCAGAGTATTTTATAGATGTGGAGGAAGTGATCAGGTTAATAACGCACTGTATAAAATACTCTCTTGAAAAAGTCCTTCAAGACGTCAAAGTGAAATCAGCCAAATGTACTTAAAGCCTGAAAAAGAAAAGGACTCGATGCGCCTACGAGTGTAATACTATTATTTATCACTTTCACAGACTGTAAATAAAGATGGTCGACGTGTCTCCACTTCCTCCCACTTTCCAGAAATGAAGACAAATGACCTCAGATATGAACGTGCTGTGCATTTAGAGCCGCGGCTGCACGGTGAAGATCGTGGGGGGGGCCGCAGCATCGAGGTCCCACCAGTCACCAGTCGGTCTTAGCTGTCAATCATGCAGTTCGTCCTGTTTTTAGAGCATAAATAACTAACGAGCACTTGAACAAACATCAGTGAGATAAGAACGACCTGAAATGAGAAAGATGGTTGTGCAATAATGTGCAAGCAGCATTTCACAGCAGCTAATGATTGTTATTTTAATGATGAATTAGATAAGATACGTTTTGGGTGTAGTCTGAAATAGACAGTGAGTAATAGTAAATAAGCAATATTTAAAGATTAAATCATAAGGAGCTGTAAGAAATAAAAGAAATGGAATAAAAATGAATACAGAGCTAAAACAGGATTTACACAGTGTGAGAACATTCAGGAAAGGATTGAATTAATCTTTCAGTTTGCGTTTAATTTCTCATGTGACGTCGTCCTCTTGACCTCTGACCCTCGTCTCACACCGACACTGAGGCGGTGACACCTGAGCACCGGGGGTTTGACTCCTCATTAAAGTTTAACAGACGTCGAGCGGTGGTAACGAGGCAGCAGGTACAGTAGAAGAAGGAAGAGTCATGGCCACACCTTCAGCTCAGGGTTTCTCCTCTGACTCTGGGAATTGATTCTCTCATATTTGGACATTTTAAAAGGTAAATGATCTGAAAACAATCAGACAAATCTCTCACTTTAGAGCGGGCGACGAACGTCCGGCTCGTCCTGAGAGAGTCGGCAACACGAGATAATGTGTAAATAACGAGGACGAAAGTCCGATTTCAACTCTCTAAGTGTCTCTGTCTGGTGTGAGATGGTTAAACGAGCATCTCTGTCATCTGGACAACAGATCATGTTTTTATTGTGTAACCCTGTTTTCAGACATGACCTCATGTCCGAAGAAGTTTTGCCTTTCCCCTCGCGGCTCGGAGACGTTCCCTCGTGGTCCCTCGTCGCCGGGAGCGATCGGTTCTGTTTGAAGAAGTTTGACTCGATGCGTTTTCTCCTGGCAGCTCGGCTCCACTCTGACAGCTCTGAATGAGACATCACTCAGGCTCCCAATTAGTGTCCATTTCAAGAGTCACAATATACGGCTGGAGCTCTGGGAGCATTGCTGCCCCTCCACCTAACCCCCCCCCCCCCCCCCCCCCCCCCCCCATCCCAGCCTCATTTCCTGTCCTGTTCCAGCTCGGGTTCCAGCTGAGGGTGTTTACTGGTCCTCAGAGGCTGTGGCATGTTTTGAAGCGAGGTGGGACCCGCTAGCAGCTGAGCTAATGTTTCCCGGCTCGGCTGGGGCGTCCGACACACAGGATAGGTGGAGGGTGGTTGAAGTCAGCCACGACAAAACTGAGGGACCCTGGTCGCCACAGTAACATGGGTGTGTTGCAGCAGTGGTCACACACACACACACACACACACACACACACACACACACACACACACACACACACACACACACGGATTGTGGGGAAATATCGTCATTCGTGTCGACACAGTTATTCTTGTTTTCTGCTGCAGCTCTTACTTCCAGCTAAAGGAAGTTGGAGCTTCCAACCTGACGTTTTAAGACCTTTAAGACAATTTAAGACAGAAGTCGGTTCCTGTATTCTTCAGATTGATAAAAGTTACATTTTTGGAAAGACAAAGTCAAAAATCCTTCTCTTTTCCTCCAGATTATCAAACTTCTTGAGACTTTAAAATGCTTCGAGCTCGAGAGGTGACTTGGTTGTAGATCAGATCCTCGATGGCTTCAAACAGCTGTTTTAACTCTGTTTTAATTGAATTTCAATTTCAGCCAATTTCTAAATATTTCCCCCCTGTTTGTATATTTCTACATAATAAATAGACACTATTATTATTCATTTACTCTGTTTAAGTCAAGAATCCAGAGATATTCAGTTTACAATGATATCAAACTGAGAAAAGGAGCAAATCCTCTCATCTGACAACCAACAACTAACTAATGAAACTTAAATGTGAACATCAAGACTCTCACAGGAGATGGTGTTGTCTCACCTTCTCCTTTTTCAGGGCAAGATAACAAAGACACCTTCAAATATATGAAGCTCTGGAATAAATGCTCCTGTACTGAGCTCATGCAATACAAACATCTAGTGGGAGGAGTAAATCTCTTGTGTTGAAGATGCACTGCACAGAAACACGAGCCAACACAGAGAATCCACTAAGAGGCTTGATTGTGGTTTTACAATCTGCTCTGGGTCTGTGGGTCACGACCAGCCAGAGAGTTAAGAACGCGGCAGCTGGGACGTTTCTCACCACTGTCCTGAAAGTGTTGGCAAGATCCTCGGCTGTGAATCGAGATGTAACCGCGTAAAGGTCGTGGGGTTCATGTGAAGCCTTGAACGAGCTCCCTGGTAGAAAGACAAAGCAGCTGCTCTCAATCAAATGTACGTGAATGGTGCAAAGCATCCGATGTTAAACATGCAAAACCTTTGCTTCTGCACTTCAGTGAAATAACAGGCAGCTTCCTGTTGATCGATTTCCAAACTTTATGTATTAGCAAAACTCTTTTTCCAGAGTCACTGCCGTCAGCAGCAGCAGATGAAGAGGAGGAGGTTTGGCATCTGTCTGTCGGCTCCTCAGTGACTCTGCAACAAACTGGAGCAGCTCCTCCATCATCACACTCCAGTGGCTTCCATAACGCTCCACTGGCAATGACATCTCCCTCCGCGACTCCCTCACTTTCACCCACGAACCCGACGTCCCAGAAGAACAATGACAGACAAGTGAAGATTTAGCTGTGATGCTTATTTTAAATTCCTCTTTTAACCCCAAGAGCTGCTGCAAAGTTCTATGATTTCCCCTCTTTGTGTCAAAAGAGAGGAATTTGTCAGGACGTCGTCTCCGATTCCTCTGCTAATTACCTTCAGGGTAAAGCTGCAGAGCATCATTTCAAAGTGAAGTTTACTCTGGAGGATCGAGAGGACAGAGAAGGATGAGGGGGACGATACCGTCTGAGCTCCACTCAACATCGCAATAGCCAAACAGAATGAATCCCCATGCGTGCCTGCAGAGGGCGCTGCTGCTAGGTTAACTCGTCGCTCATCGATCTGAGCGGCTGCTGGTGTCTCACACAAACTCAAAGTGACAGTGACTCTACAACAGAAAGGGTCAGATTCAAACTGCCGGCGGGAAATTCCTCATCAACCGACTCTCATCGTGATTAATGGGAGAGAATGGGACAGGAAGCCGAGTCCACACACACACACACACACACACACACACACACACACACACACACATGCTAACACCCTAACTTGTTCACACATATGCACAAACGTGTGTGTGTGAGTGCATCTCTCCTGGTCAACAGTACCCCTCAACACCCCCGAGGAGCCCGGAGAGCTGCAACACTTCCCTCTGTAAACATGATGTCGTCCACGTCAGGTCCTGTTAGCCCGGCCTCTTCTTCACCCTCTCGCCCTCTGCAGCTTCTGGACGCCGCTGCACTGACCTGGCTTCATCAACACCGACCTGAATCATTTCATTTTGCCACTGTTACCGCAGCCTCGCCATGAATACTGATTATGTTCCAAATAAAGGGCAATCAATTATCAAATCCCGACGATGCTGCTGTAATTAATACACGCATGCACACGCACATGCAGCACCATGTCTGACAAATGGGTTTATTATCTTCCGGCTGAATGGTCCAGCAGTCGAGGAAGATTAAAAAACACACCAGAATAAATTAGGTCCACCTCTATGGAGCCATTTCTAATAAAAACAGGAGTTCTTCATTTGAACCAAAAACAGGAACAAAATCTCTGTGTTGATGAAGCGTCAAGACGGACACAGAGAATGGGTTTGCAGCCGGAGGCGAGAGAGCAAAGACTGGATTTGTCACCTTTTCAGAACCCAACACCCACAGACCCAGAGGCCGAATCCAAATATCTGGGTCCACAGATCTACAATCAATCAGGAGACTTCAGCTCTTTCTGTACACTTACACAAAAAGGTCTGGATTCAGCCTCTTTCAGAATATGTTGGTCTCCCTTCATGACTCGGCCCGGTGATGATCAGCACGTCCAGTCTTTGAGGTCTCGGTGCACGAAGCTTGATGATGCACATTAAAACAAGTTGTTGCAAAACTAACACGTTGGCCTACAGTTTATTTTTTTTACACAAATCACAGCATGAGACGTCTTTAGCTTCCAGCTCCAGAAGATTAAACTGTGTCCCAGACTGGAGCAGGGTTCCCGTCCCCCTCCATCCTGCCGGCACAGCGTCGGACACAGCCCAACAAGCCGGGCTGGTGACACAGGTTCGTCCTCACGGTTTATTGAAGGGAAGACAAACAACGAAGCCCAGGAATCAGCAGCGAGCTGAGAATCACAGGCCACAGGTTCATCCACCAATCAGACATTTGATTCAGCAGGATATGAAAAAACCTAATAATGAAGTCACGAAGGCCATGCCTGCTTTTTAATTATTTTGCTATGATAAAACATTTGCTCTCTTCAATCACCAAAGCTAACAGAAGATAATGGTTCTAGGACTAAAATGGAGCAAGTTAAAGCTGATGCAGGCAGCAGGCTCTGGGGTCTTGTTGCCGGCAGCCTGAACGCAACACGGCGTTAATAAGAAATCCTTTCCCTGCCTGTTGATGGAGATTAGAAATCTATTTTCCAGCCTCTTTTCTGTTTCCAGCTTCACTCCACCTTGACATCCATCAGCCTCCTTCACTCAACCTGGACTCACGTCTATTTTCTGCTCTGTTGTGTTCTTTCTGTGCACAAACCAACGGGTCCAATAACCTTCTTCCTCTTATCACCAACACAAATATGTATGAATGAGCAGATGAGTTAAAAATACTCTGCAGAAGAAGTGACGAAGCCAGAGGAGGATTACGCCTGTCCCCTTCCTGCCACAACCTCACGCTGCTCGGGGGAGAGTTACACATTTTCATTCAGTCCCACAGTTTACGCAGCATTACACAGGATTATGGTGCAGGCCGACTGTTTGGGAGATGAATTTAACTGTGTCTGAACCTCTCTTGACCTATATCGTTAACTGGAGCGATGCAGCAATGTCGTCCTGCAGGGAGACGCTTCATTAGTTTGAGGATGCTCGTGTGCGTGTTCCCTGCAGGATGAAGACAGATGGGCATTTTAGAAGCTTGGAATGTTTCTCTGAGGGGTAAATAAAAGCAGGGAATATAAATATTTCCTTTTGCCATAATCAAATCACCAAATCAAATCCCTGCACCAGAAAGAAAAACGGGACTGGAACAAACGAGCGTGACACAGTTTCCTCCTATGATGCAGCTAATGGACAAAAACAATACGAGTGAATTAGGCTGAATTAGATGAATGTACTTGTAGTTGGACGCAGATGTAAGTGCTCATTAACGTATTTGTCAACAACTCTATCTCTTCCTGTTTGGAGGCACTAACTGGAGGCTGGTGTATAAATAGATAATGAATGAGAATAGTAACAGTTGGTGGTAATAGAGCTCTGCGGAGGCCTCACCAGTCCCCTCATATTCAATCAAGCTGCACCAAAGTACACACACTCATAGATATCAGGCCTCTGAGCAGCTTTTCAATATCTATGAGTAATTCTCTGGGAAAATGTCCCAAAAAATCACAAAGTTAAAGATCGTTCAGTAGATTTTATATAATCCTGCTGACAAACAAACAGACCAATCAACAAACAGAACAATGAACCAGCAGACAGCAAACACAGCCTGCACCACGGTGATGATAATGTAAAATAAGTCTTAACCGGTGATATCGGCAGCTATCGGCAGAAGAACGCAGATACAGACACAAAACATAACCACGAATACATCTTCTTATCAAACAGCAAAACTCCACAGAAAACACAGAAGAGTGCAAAGTGTGATGCCTCCTTTAAATCTAAACGACATAAGGACACTATCACTGTTCCTTCAGCTTTCAGAGCCTCACAACAAACCCGGTGACGCCGGCTGCCAAGGTCATGGAGAAGATATCACCAATTACCCGAGTGTCCGGCCGTCAGGCGCCGTGTGGGAGTCTCCACCCTCTAAATATGACTAATTGCCCCGGCTGTTCTGCTTCTTACGATACAGGTTAAAACTCATTACCGGGACGTTCCGCCTCGCCGGGCTCCGGTGCTCCGCCGCTCAGGCAGATGAGGGGAAATAAACAAGCACCCGGCCTCCGACACTGACACACACACACGTTTCTACGCTCACAAAATAATTGGCTGGTTTTATCTTTGAAAGTGCGTTGGAGCTCTTGTCCCCTCGAGTAGCGGCGAGGCAGAGTTCCTGTTCGACGGGGCTAAATGTTTCCGAGGGTTTTTCTGATACCTCCTGCCGAGGCCACTCTGCCGGGCGTTAGCTGCAGTAATACCCTGGTCATTGATTTGTATCAGCACCTCTGCCTGCAGTGAGTGTGGGCGGGCGAGGTGCGAGACACACAATCCTCTCGCTGCGCCAGCCAAGCACAACAAACTGGTTATCGGCCTCTCAGAGCAACGTGGGCTTCATAACAAACCGACAGACACACAACAATGACTCGGCGCTACTGTTGTGCGACAATTACAAAGGGTTTGACAACACCTGAGTCAAATTGCAAAGGGTGTAGTGTTGACATACGACATTGACGTTCAGTTACAAGGGAAGGGCGGGGTTGACAAACAGAAGGAAAGACTGGACAACACCTATTGAGAGCCGAGCTGCAGCTACACCTCTTCAACTCGAAAAAAGAACAAGAGGTACGTGGATCAAGTTGCACGTTAGAGGAAGAACCCAGAGCTCGTCGAACTACAGGAGCCAGGAGGGGTCACGACCTTTTTCACTTCAATTCAGAGAGATGAACAAACTGCGCTGCCTCACAGAGATAAATAAATCACATAAACCTGAGCACGTTAATCTAAAGTGTTCTCACATTTGCATCCTATCCGACGCAACCTCGTGCGGTCGGGATTTACTGGGATTAATCGCTCCTGCGTTCGTCAACCGTGACGTGTCACCATGTGAACGGCACGTCAGGCTCCTCACACACTCCACGACAACTCCCAGGAGTCAAGGAGAAGCTGCTGGAAATATTTCAACCAGAGAAATATCAGTCTAACATCTCGGAGAAAAGGGGGGGGGGGGGGCACCCTGTGCCCTTGTGTAAGTGGGCAGCAGCCCTGCTCCTCCTCCTCCTCAGAAATGTTTCTCCCTGCTCCTCATCCTCATCTTCTCCCTGCTCCTCCTCCTCATCAGAAATGTTTCTCCCTGCTCCTCATCCTCATCTTCTCCCTGCTCCTCCTCCTCATCAGAAATGTTTCTCCCTGCTCATCATCATCATATTCTCCCTGCTCCTCCTCCTCATCTTCTCCCTGCTCCTCCTCCTCATCACACATGTTTCTCCCTGCTCCTCCTCCTCATCACACATGTTTCTCACTGCTCATCATCACAAATGTTTCTCCCCTCTCCACCTCATCATCTTCTACCTGCTCCTCCTCCTCATCAGTGTCTCTCCCTGCTCCTCATCAGATATGTTACTCCCTGTTCCTCTTCATCAGACATGTTTCTCCCTGCTCCTCCTCATCAGACATGTTTCTCCCTGCTCCTCCTCACTGCTCCTCCTCACTGCTCCTCCTCATCAGACATGTTTCTCCCTGCTCCTCCTCACTACTCCTCCTCCTCCTCCACCACACTCTGCAGCTGTGACCCACACTGAGGGAGTGAGGGGCTGGAGGCTGCAGGCTGCAGCCGAGTGAGAGCCACTGCTCCCGGGGAGCTTGGACCGGAGCCGGTGCCGGTGCCGGGTGCTCCCCGGCTGTGTGTGCTGCATGTTCCGGCTCTTACCTGCCCACGGTCTGGTTGGCGAGCTGTCTCATCCGGTTGAACTGCTTCTTCATCTTGTGTTTTTCTGCGTCAGCACCGAGCGGTAGAGTCTCTCCGCATTTCTTCCCCGGTGAATACGGTCGGATCTCCGGCGCTGGTCCGTGACACACGCGGGGCTTCAGGCGTCAAACATCCGCTCCGTGCACCGCGGCGGTCGGTGAGTTAATCCCCCGTCATGTCGCTGCGGAGGACGGTGAGTGTGTGTCCGCCGCTCCGGAGATGATGCTGGAGGAACCAGGGCTGACAGCTGGAGACACGACCCGCCGGTGCACCATGGGAAATGTAGTTCACGCAGAATCACACGCGCACGCTCTGGTTTGTCATGATCACTTTTGAGATTCACAGTTTCGCTCAGGGAACATGAATAAACGTCTTTTAGCTGTTAAAACAAATACACATTATCTAAAACTAAATGTTGAAATAAAGATATCAGAAGCAAGTAAAAATACAAAGATGTGTAAAATATAAGATATAGATCTCGTGTTAAATATCAGCTGCACCACTGATGGATTATTTAATGTTCTGCAGGTGAAATAAGGTGAAATGTCAGCTTTAATAATCATTCACCCCAAAGGGTCTATTTGTAGTAATATCGGTATCTAATATTCATAAGAACGATCTTTGTTATTCATCAGCTTTATTCAACCACAGCTCTTTATCTGTTTTTCTGCTGGAGGTTGTTGGTGCTTCAGGCTTTGTGAGCAAATGTCGTCCTCCAGTGTCTGAGAGAGAGAAGCGTTTGTGTTGGAGGATGAAACCACACGAGCAGCATGGAGGCATTTTGTTTATTTACATCTGAAGAGTCGGTCACTGTTTACCCCCCCCCCCCCCCCCCCCCATCATAGTGCTGAGGAGATAATAAGTGAATTTTAAATTGTATTTATTTGTAAAGAATACAACGAGTAGGTTGCAGTTACACCCCTCGGTCGCAGGTGACAGTAGTGAGTTGACGCCGCTGTTTTGACGGGCGGCTGACGAAGAAGAGGACGAGGACGAAGAAGAAGAAGTGTTGCTAATGGAGGTTACTTGTTGAGTCTCATCACAGCGAAGTTCACTGTCGTTTCCAGCTCGTTTCTCTCTGTGGATTCTCTCGAGCTCGCTCACGTTTCTCCGCTGAAGACTCGCCGCTTCTCGGACTCCACTGTTGACAAAATGCGGGACCGGACCAAAGAGTTAGGAAACGTGAGTGTGGAAGTTGACGGCTAGCAGCTAGCGGCTAGTGGCTAGCAGCTAGCATTAGCCTGCTAACATGTTCGCTCCTTGGGTCGAGTTCCGGTCTTTAACTTCACTGCCCCCCCCCCGACATCTTCCCCTGACAGCGTGCATCACATCCCGGGGTTAACATGTCCACGTTAGGCGGGTTTCTAGCGTCTGAAAGTGAAGTTCAGGGGCCGGTTGGTCCCAGTTTCCGCTGCCCCGGGACCGATGAGCCAGGCCGGGGAAGGGCAGGGCTGCTCCCGGTGTGTCGGGCTGTTTTCATCCTCCTTTTCCTTTTCACTATTTAAGAAAAGAGAAAGTTTCCTCTGTGGGAAACTTTCTCTTTTACAGACGTCACAGTTTCCTGATCTGAAGTGAGTTTCTCTGGGTTCAGGTGTGATGACATTCAGCTGCATTCAAGTTTCAGTTTTGTTTTAATAAATAGGAAGAAGAGTTCAAAGTCTGTAAGAGGTTTAAACCTGAACTAGTCCACACACCCGCACCAGGAGCCTGAGGACTGTGGGCTGTTTGGATCCGGATCTGTTTTAAAGTCTGGATGAGGCTGAAGCAGAGGAATCATCCAGTCTTGGTTTTTATAAACAGGAAGAGTTCACAAAACCCAAACCAGTCTTTAACAGGTTTAAACTTCTCTGAGAACACTTAGTCCACATCCGACCGGGCCACGTGTTGTAGGTTTATGTCTAGACCGGGTCTGATGGGGTCCAGGTCAAATACAAGCTGTGAAATTGTCGTTTACATGAATCGTCAACGTGCTTCAGCTTCTGTGAAAGTCTGGTTCAGATCTGACACGTGTTGGTGAAAACACTGATGTTGTTTGTTCTATTCTCATGGATTTGGTTTCACACTTTTTTGGATCTGGACTGAAGCAGGTTCATGGATCTAAAATCTATTATCGGCCAAATCAGAAGCAGACTTTGTTGTGGTGAAGCTCTGACTGTGTCTTCTCTTGGACGTTGTTTGCGCAGAAGGCTGAGGACTCGGATGATGAAAACGAGGACAAAGCTCTGATGATCAAACCTGGAACCTCTTCAGCCAAAGAGGAGAAGGAGAGCGAAGCCTTCTTCAAAAAGGTGACAACACACGTCATGAAGATTAGAGCTGACGCTATGTACAGACGAGTTCAAGCAAATAAGTTGAACAAGTTCTAAACGATTATCTTCACAAAAAATGTAACATTATTTAAATGTTTGTGGGTTAATTACCCCAAAAACTAAAAGTATGATTTATGAATCCAACTCTTCTAACTCACTTCTCAATCTGTAGGTGCAAGAAATCCATGAGGGGCTGCAGAGTCTCAGGAGGACGGTGTCGGAGCTGGAGAACAAACAGAAAACGGTGCTCGGTGAAGCGCTGCCCGTGGAGAGTGAGTCTTTTCAATTCTAGCTTCAGCCAGTTGAGATTTGGAATGCAGCGACTTGAAGAACTTATACAGAAACTAAACTCAAAGACACGGAAGCAACGTTTTTTTATGTTAACGTGTTTACAGAATGTCTGAGTGAGTCCACCTGCTGAATCTCCTGATTTCTCGTTGCTCAGGTATGAAGAAAGAGCTGCAGACTCTTCGAGACGAAATCAAAACGCTGGCGACTCAGATCCAGAAAAAACTGAAGAGTGAGTATCGATGAGTGAGACGTGAACACAGTGCGAGGTTTTCTGTTTCCTTCACTCCAGATTCAATTATGTCTCCACAGGTATCGAATCCAAGAAGTCAGAGGAGGATGGAAAATATGTGCCCATAAACGTTCGGATGCAGCGCACACAGGTGAAGCTTCTACAACGGCCTTTTGAGTCTTAGTGGATTCTTAATGATTTAACTTAAATAATGTATCATCTCATCACATTGCTGTACACCTTGACAGAGGATTCGAATAGTTTCAAATCTATGTTCCAGCCTCGAATCTACAGCTGCAATAAAGCTAAAGAGAGTTTCTTCTCTTTCCAGCACGGCGTCTTGTGTAAAGAGTTTGTGGAACTGATGGGTCACTGCAACACCATCCAGGCCCAGTACAGAGACCGCAACGTGGAGAGGATACAGAGGCAGCTGAGAATCAGTGAGCGCACCGAGCACAGCCGTTGTCTCAATAGACAGGAGGGGGGGGGGGGGTCTGGGGTCTTAAAGGACTTTTCTTTTCTCACATCGTCTCTCTTCTTTCTGTCACCTGCTCTTCTATTTCCCGCTGCAGCTGGGAACGACGTGTCGGACACGGAGCTGGAGGTCATGCTGGAAAGTGGGCAGACGGATGTTTTCACTCAAAATGTGAGTACATGTGACGTTTAAAGGTAAAAAGATGTCAACCTTGTGTCTGTCGGCCTGGAAACCACATCCCAGATTCCCTCTCACACATTCACAGTTTGCCTGTCGACTGCGTCCAGTGTCTTTAAATGACGTGTATGAAACGATTTGCTCTGTTGTAGCTTCTCTAGTTGGTCAAAGTGGACGACCCGTTGACATGTGGTAAGCATGAGCAGTAAAACCCTGTGCAGCCTGTAGACGTGTCCGTAGTGTCCCAGCAGCTCGCGATGTGAAACATGCAGGAGGCTTTTGTCGTAGATGAAAACCTGAGACCTACCTCACAGCTAACGAATATCTGCCTTGGGGCCGCGTACAGATCCTGATCGACGCTAAAGCTACGAAGCAGGCTCTGAACGACATCGAGTCACGGCACGACGAGATCCTGAAGCTGGAGAGGAGCATCCGAGACCTGCACGACATGTTCCAGTACCTCGCCATGGAGGTGGAGGCCCAGGTAAAGCCAGGCGGAGAAAGTCTTTCAAGCTGTTTTCAGACGAGAGGCTGTCCGCTCACAGTTTCTGGAGTTCCCGTCTGAAAAGTTCTTCGGGCTCGTTCAGGCTGGTGAAGGCGTCTGACCCGGTTTGTTGTCCTTCTTCAGGGAGAGATGGTGAACCGGATCGAAAACAACATCAACCAGTCCACCAACTTTGTGGAGAAGGCGAAGGAGAACACACAGAAAGCCGTCACGTATCAGCAGAAAGCACGAAAGGTACTCACACAAACCTGAACCACACTTTAACCTGCTGGAAAATACAAACTGCAGTGGCCCAGTTCTCCGTCCAGTGTTTGTCATAATGCTGCGAGATTTGTTTTTTTCATAAACTGTAAATAATGATGGACGACATGACAGGCTCCCAATAGTGAAGTCATGGCATCTTGATCGCCCCCGTGTGGCTGGCTGCAGAATAGGTAATAAAGCTACCTCCTCCATGTCAGTGAAAGGGATGAAAGTTAAAAGTTAAAGAACACGTTAGAAGTGTCTCAAAGGTGGTTTCTGCGTCGTCCATCTTTGTTCACCGTCTCTGGCGTCTTTTACACTGTTTGTCTTTGCTCATGTGTTAAAGACCTTTTTGTCTCTCGTCCTCCGCAGAAGAAGCTTTGGATCGCCATCTGTCTGGCCATCCTCGTCCTCATCTTAGTCATCACGTTGGTCAGCGCCTTCGGCACCTAACCCCCCCCCCCCCCCCCGGCAGCCGGAGTCGGAGATCGTTTGGCAGAAGCACATTATTGGTTCATAACCCCCCCCCCCCCCCATGTAAATACATCAGCTCACAGGATGAACAGGATCGTTTGAACAGTGGATTTTCTCTGTCATTGTCTCTCTCCCACAATTAAACCTTGTCTTCCTCTAACCCCCCCCCCCCCCCCGACCTCGTCAGACCCTGGACCACAGCGACGCAGAGACCAGGACAAATTTTGAACTTGTAGGTCAGAGCCACTTCCGCTCCGACATTAAAAGAAAAGAGGAAAGTGTCCTTGAGGGCACGACGCAGTATTGAAACTTGACACTGGCGCTGAACCTACTGTACTCAGGAAAGTGTGCGATGATGATTCTTATGTTTTTTGTTTGTAGGAAGAATTGGAGGCGTAAAAGTGTTTTAATAGGGCAAAGCTTTTTTTGGTTTATAGGCTAATATAATTGTACATAATAATTTAGCTGAGGATTTAAGACAAACTTTATGCAGAGGATTTTTAAGACTTGAACAGTGTTTCAAACTGCCAACATGTGAGAGGGGTAAATGCAGAATTTTTTTAATTACTGAGATTACGCCCCCCCCCCCCCTTTATTTTTCATGGAGGCCCCTTTTACTCGTCCAACCAGTTTGTATTTATGATTTAAACGTTGTCGCGTCGGCTGCTACTTGAGAAGTTCAGTTGTTTTGTTTTTTCTTTCTAAACTGTGCCTTCTGCTTAATGTCCAGCTGAGAATGTGACGCTGTGCACCAACATTGTGAAGAGGGGACGGAGCCGGTGATGGGTTAGGGAACCCTTTATATTCACATCACAGCGTCTCCCGAGTCCTGAACTCTGATTGGACTTTGTCTTTCTTCAGGTTTGTCGCTTCGTGCAGCGTCTCCCATGATCCTTCAGGGGAAGTAACGAGCGCAGCAGCCCGACGCGACAAATCAGGAACGAGAAATAGACCAAAACAGTCGAAAGACGCTCGGTCCTCACGTCTCCTCTGGAGCCAGGAAACAGCAGCGACTCTGCTACTGTGATGTTATGACGTTAAATTTCGCATCACATCCTTATTTTAATATAGATTGTTTTTAAAATAAAATATAATGTTCTATTATCCTGTGTCGTGTCTTTAATCGTGTGGAACCTTCTCAGCATTAGGCTTTTTATTCCTCCTCACCGGCGACACCCAGTGGCTGGAGGCTGCGTGTTCAGGTGTTAGTTTGTCTCTTATGAATGACACTTAACGACTTAATATGGTACAAACGTGGATTTTGAAGGTCAAGGTCACCTCGATCTTTTTCTACCTCAAGTCAAATCTTTGACTGGTGAAAATGAAAGTGTTTGTTTCTTTGAGGTAAAGATTCTGATAACCTGGAGTTTCTCTACTCAACTACAACTTCTCATCTAAAGTTTAAATCTCTGGAACAAAAGTCAATTTAACTTGAAACAAAAACCTTCAACACAATGAAAAATGGCAACAAATTTTTGGTCTTTTTATTCAACTGTAATTGTCTTAATCAAGTAAAATAATGTGGAATTACAAGGGATCAAAAGGAATGCAACAAATGAAATGAGACAAAAATAAAAAAATAAGACCATCACCATAAACTACCCCGCCCTTGCCCCCCCCCCTCCAAATATAACCTTTGCAAAAAGTAAATCGACAATTTACAGTACTCTGGAACTGTACCAGTCATTTTATTCACATATTTTGTCCAAGTAGTTTTTTTTTTTTTTTACATGAACGAAGAGCAATGAAGTAACATGACAGAAAAGTTCAGGTGAAAAGTAAAACGTTAAATTTGGTAGCACTGATGCACAGGGGGCTTTTCTTCACGTTTTGCAGTGGTGGTCTTCTTTAGTTTTTTAATAAGAGAAGCTCGACACCCGGCTTCAGGTGCTTCACAAGGCAATCGGAGGTTCAAACCCATTTGGCCAAAGAGGCACTCTTTAATTTCTACATCATTTTCTTGCCCTTTCAGTATAAATACATGACAATAAACACCGTTGGGAAGATTTGGAATTTGTCTGGAGGTGTAAAGTCTTTAAAGACAACTTGCAAATTCAATTAATACATTTTCCGAAGGTTTGTGATACAACACGAGATCCGAGGAACTAACCGAGTCACTGGAGTTGATGTATAAAACAATGACTAAACCACGATGTGCCCAAAGGCCCAGGGCCAGATGTGCAAATGAGAAATGCAAGGCTGGATTAAAGAAGGAATCCACTGAACAGAAGTCGACATGGAAAAGGGGCCCAAGCAAAGACAAGCTCCAGCAGAGGGCAGCAGAGATCACATTGACAGATCTGTTCTCTTCCTAATACCCTGGAAGAAATAATAAAATATGCTTAACTTATCGACTGACTACAAAGAAACAGTCAGGACAGCTGACCAAATGTTCAAAACCAAACTTTCTAAAACCTCCAACTTACAATACAACTGGTCACTCCAAAGTTTTTAATGTCACACAAATGACTGTTCATTTGTAAGCCCGCCAGGGGGCGCTGTATTATCCCATCTCAACACATAAGATCTGAGCGTTCCAGTCTTTAATGATTACAGTACATAATGTGAACTAACAACTTGCCTTTTATTTCCTCCTGCACCTTTGTCCCCCTCAAGTCCCAGTGGTGAGTTCATCCACGCCACCATCACTGTCCAGTTACAGACGCACGATGACGGCGCCACGTTTTCATTCTCGGTCCCTGAGCCTTCCCCCAGCTGACAATAGCTGAGCTGGTGAGGGGACCAGCTCCAATTGGGAAGGGAGAGGGCCCAGGAGGCAGGTAGGTCCCTGGCTTCTACGTCCCCGTCATTCACCCGAGTGCAGAAAAGCAGGAACCTTGAAGGTCATGACATGCTCTCGCATCTTGCTCTGCAACAACACTCATGCTTCCCTTTGGCACTCCGATCATGTCTTGTTGTGACGCTGTTGACTAGCGGAGGAGCGGGTGCTGGCGGCCGGTGACCGCGCCTGCACCGCCGCCAGAGCTGCGACGCTGCGCAGCACCCTGTCCGGCGTCCCCTCCGTCCCCGAGCTGCTGGTCACCTCCTGCGAGAGCCTCTGTGACCTCCTGGTCTCCTGTCGACCCTCCCTCTGTTGGCCCCGCTTGTCTTTCTTGTCTCGTCTCTTTGCCCGATCCGAGCTGCGGCCCCTCTCTCGCTCGCTGCCGGAGGAGGCGCCACGGGAGCGGGAGTCTCTGCGCTCCGTGTTTTGAGAGCTGATGCTGTGGGTGCGTTGGCTGCTGTTGCTGCTGCTGCGACTTCTTCTGCTGCTGCCGCCGTCGTCCCCCTCGCCGTCGCTGCTCATGCTGCTGCAGGCACTGTGGCCCCTGGACAGAGACTGGGCCTCAGTCTCTCCTTCCTTTCCCCTCGATGACCTCCGACTCGCCCGCTCCTTCTCCTCTGGCTTGGACCTCTTGTACTCCATGTCCAGGGGTGGAACCAGAGAACCGGGGCACTGTCTGGTGGAGCGAGACGCAGGCCGGCTCGACTGATTGGGCGTTGAGTGTTTGCTGCCGGTGCTTCTATTGTTAGCGACAGCGACAGAGTTACTCTGAGGAGAAGCCGGTACACTTTTGTTTTTAGGCTTTTGGTTCTTGTCAGACAAGGAGGCAGGAGACGTCCCGGAGGTCCTCGCTGCGGGGTCTTTCCGAGTGGTGTGGCCCGGGGTGTCCACTCTGCCTTTCATTGCTAGAAGCTTAGCTGCTGCGTTCAGAGCCGAGCATCTCTTCCCCAGGACTTCGGGCTCAGGAGGGGGGGTGCTGTTTGTTTTACAGTCTTGTGAGGACTGCGCTCCCGCAGACTTCCTGCCGGTCCTGACAGAAGACGTGTCACTGCCAGACTCTCCACCGGTGGATGTGTTGGCATTGTTCGATGTGTTTCTCTCAGAGCTGCGCGCGGGTCTCTTTCCCGACCGGTTGTTTCCCTTTTCCTTCTCCTGATCTTGTAGCCTGCGCTTGGCTGAGCGGGTCAACCGGTGCTCCTTGCTGCTCTTGCTGTCAGAGTCCGAGGAGGAAGAGGAGGACCTGGAGCGCCTCCTCCGGGAGGCGACGTGCTCCTGCTCATCGCCTTCCTCTTTCTTTTTCACGTCCTTTTCCTTTGTCTCCTCGTTCCCGGATTCTGAGGTGACGTCCACTCGCCTCTTTTTGGCAGGATGTCTGTTTTCATATGTCCTCTTGTGGTGAGCGTGACGAGTGAGGGTTGATGTCGAGCCCCCTGATGACGGTGAAGAAGAGCGCTGTGGACTCCTGGCTACTCTGGCGACTGAGTGGCCTTTTCGGTTTGGGAGTTTCCTGTTCGTCAGTAGTTTCCTCTGCCACCGGTTCTTCTTTCTGAGACTTTGTTGTATTCTTCTCTTCTCCCCCTGTTCCCTCCTTCTCTGACTCTTTGTTCTGAGAGGAACTCTCCACCTTCTTCCTTTTAGGTTGAGAGTCGATCTCCAGATTTGCGTCCCCCTGCTCTTCAGCCTCTTCACAACCTACTTCCATTTCACAGTCACCTTTAGATGTACACTCTTTCTGTTTTGACTCTACAGATTGTTTCTCAGATGAAACACTAGAAGCAGCAGGTGAGGGTTTCTGGGCGGGGGTCTCTGTCAGAGCCGGGGCGGACACCTCTGTGGAGGCGCTCTCGGATACAGAGGTTTGTATTTGGGGGGAAGGGGCTGCAGGCGTTTGGGAGGTGGACACAGAAGGAGCTGTGACTGGAGCAGGAGCGGTGGAGGCTCGTGGAGTCTTGGGTGGATGCAACTGTAACTGACTTTTCTGGGGAGGATTTAATTGTGGGTTCGATCTTTACAGTCTTTTCTGCAGTTGTAGCAGAAGCTGGTTCTTTGGAGGAGGCGTCTTCTTCTGCAGGTGTTTCTGTTGGAGGTGATGAAGATATTGCCGCCGCCGTCGCCTCTGAGGTTTTGGCGACGCTGGCGGACGTTGGAGAGGGAGCGCAGTCTGGACGAGGAGCAGGGGGAGATATTGGAGACAGGACGGCCTCTGCGGTCGGATTTGCCGGCGCAGCAGCTTGCACCGGTTTGGTTGGGACTTTGGTGGTTGTCACACTGGTTCGGGCGGGAGAGGATGGAGCTGTACTGGCTGAAGACGTGGTGACTGGTGCATCGGGTGTTGTTGTAGAAGCGGTGCCAGGCTGCGCTGGACATGAGGTTGGAACTGCAGTAGTGGATTGTGTTGTGTTTAATGAGCTTGTTTGCACAGTTTTCACTGGAGTTGTTGTTGTCATAGTGGTTGATGGGATGGATGCACTGGTTTGTGTTGTTTTTACTGGAGGTGATGTCACAGTTAATCCTGGTTTTGATGGACACGTTGGGACTGTTTTGGCTGCAGTTGTTGTCATAGTCGTTGCTGCAGTAGGGGGCGATGTTGCGGTTGGTTTTGGTGAAGCTGATGAACTCGGAGCTGGGACAGATGTTGGAGTGATGGTTGTGGGTGGCGGCCGAGCAGGAGCTTGGGGCAAGACCTTTGCAGCAGTTGTTTTAGTTGTTGTGACTGGTTTCACTGTAGTGGTGACTGCTGGTGCAACACTTGCTGTCTTTGATACTAATGCAGTAGCTGCTGTGGTCGTCGGGACCGGGTCTGATGCTGGAGCTGCTTTCACTGTCGTCGTTGGGAGTGTCGGAGCAGCTGCTGGGGAAACTGTGGTGCTCTGGACAGCGTCTGGTCCTGTTTTCAAAGTTGCAGAACCTGAAGGTTTTGGATCTTTAGGAGCATTAGAAGTTTGAAGTGTGGCTTTTACATCTGGAAGAGATGAGGAGATGGCAGGTGGAGTTGTGGTAGCAGGTGAAGCAGGGACAGGGACAGACGTGGGAAGTGTGAGGGGAGAAGAACTGTGGACAGAAGTTGTGTCTGAGCTTGGAACTGAAGCCGTAACTTGGGTTGAGGCTGATGTGGAGGCAGCAGTAGGGAGGGGGGAGGTCACCTCTGGTGCAGGTGGAGCTTGGACTGGGGCGGAGACTGGTG
This sequence comes from Verasper variegatus, assembly GCA_026259375.1. Classification (NCBI taxonomy): domain Eukaryota; kingdom Metazoa; phylum Chordata; class Actinopteri; order Pleuronectiformes; family Pleuronectidae; genus Verasper; species Verasper variegatus. The sequence goes on from CM048057.1 coordinate 1,710,497, forward strand.
TGGACACTTGAGTTTTTTCTGTGGAGGCTGGAGCTGGTTTTGGAGCAGGAGGTGAAACTGGGGCTGAAACCTCAGTCTTAGTGTCGGTTTTCTCAGCTGAGGTAGACTGAGATGTCAGATTTGAGCTGACAGCAGCAGCTGTGAGAATCTCCGACTTGACGGGAGATGGCGTCGTTAGCTCTGCGCCAGCATCGGATTTTAATAAACCAGAAACATCAGAAGTGGTGGTGTCTTTTTTAGAGTTCTGTCCTTCACCAACTGTTTCTGACATTGTTGTGGAGTCTTTCCTGGGACGACCTCTCTTACGTTTTGGGGAGAGAGGAGCGTTCCCTTCCTCACTAGGCGATGTGGGCTGTGGGGAAGGGCTCGCCGTGGTGTCATGCTCAGGTAACTTGAGGTTAGTCTTAGGGGGCCGGCCCCGCTTTCTTTTCAAAGGTGTCACAAGAGCGTTCACATTGGGGTCTGCAGAGGATGACGTGGTGTCTTTGCCTGGTGCCGTGTCAGTCTTTCTGGACTGGTTTCCTCCCCGTCCTCTGCCCAGGTGCTGCTGTTGCTCTCCCAGCTGAGCAGCCATACGAGATTCAGTTTCCAACCTGCGCCGCACAGGCAGATTTCTCAGCACCGGCATGTCAGGAGAATGATGGGGTGGGGAGTAAGGAGGATAACTTCTGACCGGCTGTTGGGGCACAGGTGGATTTGGGACAGGGTCTTGGTCCTGAGGAACAGACACTTTAGTTTTGCCGTCAGGGCTCGGTGATGTATTGTCTTTGTTTGATTCATCAACAGGACCACCAGTGGCTTCCTCCACCGCTGCTTCCTCTGAAGAACCGCCACCTCCAGTGCCACTTCCACGCCGCCGCCTCCTTCTCGGCTCCTTGTCCTCCACCACCGTTACAAGCCTCCCTGGAAGCTTTCGCAGGACTTTGGCCGAGGGGGAGTCTTCAACCAGGCCCCGCAGGACTTCACCGTCTGCTGACTGGCGCTTACGAGGCGATCTGGAGCTTGTGGAGGGGGGAGACATGGCGTTGTGATCTTTGCCATCATCATCTTTTGTCTGATGGTCCACGTGACTGCTGGATTCTAGTGACGACTCAGACACTCTCCTCTCATCCTCCCCCTCCTTCTCCTCCTTGGCTGCTTTGGAGCTTTTACCGTCAGTCTCTACGGCACACTGTTGTTTTCCCTCCAGGGGGGGAGCCTGTAGGAGGCGAAGGCACTGGACTGGGATGGGAGCGGTTTGGTAGAGTCCTGGTTTTGGTGGTCTGGTTATCTCTGGCAGGTGATGAAGCTTTTGAAGATTTGGCGGAGTCGTGGAGTCTAGTTGATGAGGAGGATTTTAGATCTGTGCGGGACGGGGGGGTAGACACAGAACCAGTGTCTTTGGCAGCTCCCCGTCCAGAAGTCCTTTGACCAAGGCGGGGTCTTTCAGGCACTTCTTTGGGGGTCGTAGGCTCAGGCTCAGTTTCAGGCGAGGCCCCACGAAGTCGACCACTGGTCCTTGTAGATGTAACAATCTTGTCCCTGTCCTTGGGTTTACGCCCTCGGCGGGCTGGGGCTGGCTGAGCGGGCTCCACAGACGCTGGCGGTGATAAAAATTCATCGTCGTCTTCATCAGATGAAGCGTGAAGCTTGAGGCCTTCCTCCTTGGCCTGGTCCAGGCCCTTCCTGGCAGCCTCGACTTGTTCCTATAAACAAAAAGGCAATTTGGTTTTACAAACCTGCTGAACTTCTTTCTGTGAAACTTCAGCAGTGGTAAACACATCTTATAATAACTCAAAGCCCTGTGACAGAGGTGAACTGCTCATTGTCAGAGGGGCTGATTCATTACTTCTGCAAAGGAGGTTATTTAAACTTATGGAACTTGAGCTCAAGAAACAAATTTTATTTCAAATAACAGTTAAGACGAAGCTCTTACCTCAGCCTGCTTCAACTCCTCTTTACAAACATCTTCCAACGAGGCTTCCAGGAAGTTCATGGCGTAGCGTTCAATGGGGGTGAGCTAAAGGTAGACAGACAATATGGTGAGTCAGCTGAGCACATACAAAGTGTATAGATAGAATTCACATCTACAGCAGAACATGATTGTGAAAGATGTATCAAGATGTTATCATTTCAGCTTTTATGAGGAACTTTTATAAAAATGTAAAATATATCGTAGATGTATAATCCAGCCTTTTGAGAGTTCAGAGCTGATTTCCATGATTATTCACCTGTTCCACCAGAGCAGCTATTTCCTGCTCGGCCTTGGAGAGCTCCTCCACCTCCTCCTGTTCGACTCCGTCATCCAGAGGTATGTTCTCATTGAACTCGGCCAGTTCTGCCACCTGTTCTGCTTTGGCCTGAGAAGCTGCTACGATGTCCTCCTCGTCCTCTGCGCGACACAAGGCCTGCGGGAGTCATACCAAGATGATCTAATTATTTGTTTTACAAAAACACCTCCAGCTCAGTTGATACTGTCAATCAGGCTGGAAGCTCAGCAACAAATACAGACATACACCCTGATCCACTGAAGAGGTTTAAGGAGCTTGATGTTTATAAATTCATATCCGTCATATAACACCACCACCAGGAGGCGTCTGATGGATTCACTCTGCAGGAGGACAATGTCCCATGTGGCATGTCTGACCTGTTCCAGGATGGTGGTGCTCTGCTTGTTGGTGCCTTCTTCTTCCTCGGGTGGGGGCACGGCGAGCTCCACCGCCGCCTCTCGTTTCTCCCCCTCGTTCATATCAAACAGCTCTCGGATGGTTTGCTGGGGGACAAAATGTAAATGAGACACTTGGAGGAGGAGAACGGTTCCGTGCTCGAGGCACTTCAACGTCCTAACGTCCTCACATTATCACCACAACCCACTCAAAACAAACTGCTGTACTAACAACGTCGTTTACCCAGAGCATCAATCACAAAATATCAGCGTACTTCAATAAGGGCTTTTACAGAACAAGTTTAATAAAAGGACCATGTGTTTGTCAAGTGATTCATCATCACATGATAAATACATCAGTTATGAAAAGCAGCCAAAACAACAAATAGACAGAAGCCTCCAGAGAAATAATTGATCTAATTTCACATCAGTATCTTACACACTGTGCAGGTAGTGGGGGTGAGAGACAGATGTGTTAAGTGCTGATAAAATAGGTTAGACTCCGGGTGACAGATGAAATCATGTAATTAATGGGAACGTCCCAGTGAATGACTCCTTTGTGCAGAGTTGTAGATTTACCTGTTTGAAGAAGGCAGTGGTGAAGTTTCCTCCTTCAATGGCCATATCTCCCAGCATCCTCTTCTGGTTGGCTTTCTTCAAGATGTTCTCCTCCACTGTGCGCTCACTGATCAGCCTGAAGAGGAACATGGACAAAAAAAACATTCATATGTTGTTTAAAAATCACATTTCCTCTTTATGTGTGGAGGAAATACCGTGGCCTTAGTTCATAACTGATTAATCAATCGAGAGAAATCATAATATCTTCTGTGAAAGAATGTGTGAACCAGGACTTTCTAGTCTGGACATTTCTTAAAAATTAATATATAAAATCTCCTGAAGGCTCAGATATAAGTCGTGGAATAACCCAAGTCTCCCCCCCCCCCCATGGGGCCATGTAAATAACCCTTGGTGGTCCAGCAGCAGCACGGTCACCTGTAGATGTGGACGTCTCGTGTCTGACCGATACGATGGCAGCGGTCCTGTGCCTGGGCGTCCATGGTGGGGTTCCAGTCACTGTCGTAGAAGACCACAGTGTCGGCGCCGGTCAGGTTCACCCCGACACCTCCGCTGCGAGTTGACAAGATGAAGCAGAAGATGCGACGGTCTGCGTTGAAGCGCTCCATGAGGGACTGAAGGAGGAGACAGAAAATATTCGTCCACAACGTTTGTCTCAACTTCCTATTTTCAAGGATATTCGCCAGAGTGGAGGCATAAAAATATAAATCATATTCTCCAATAGGATTTTGTGACAGTACTGTCGGTACAAACCTGTCTCATCTCCACACGGGTGCTGCCATCCAGGCGGAGGTAGATGTGTCCATGGTAGTTGAGGAACTGCTCCAGTATATCTAACATACGCGTCATCTGGGTGAAGATCAGAACCCTGTGGCCTCCTGTTTTCAGCTTCCGCAGCAAAGTGTGCAGAGTCTGGAGCTTTCCTGCACACAGAAACCAGCACGTTACAGAAATGGTGTTGGTAGAAATTAAGGAGGTTATTTCACACTACTAACACAATAAACTAAATCAGGTGTATCAGGGGGGATTGAAGTCACTGATGAATTGAGCTTTCTGCTTGAGGTTGTCAGGTGTCTTGAAAACGTACCACAATCATACTGTATGAGCCTTCAGATCTGGGAACTGCGTCCTCATGTAACACTGGATACGATGCAGGCTGCGAGTGAGCGGAGCGACTTGAGTCGACAGCACGGAGGAGAAGACCACCTGCTTGTGGCTCAGAGAGGGAGGAGGATGGCAGGAGTGCATGGAGATGGGAGGAGCCTCTACAGGGGGAATCGAGAATGTAAACCTAAAATAAACAGGAAAATAAAAGTTAAAAATCACAAATACTTCCCCCCAGTTAAAGCTCTTGTATCCTCAGGAAAGAAAGAGTCAGAAAACAAATCAACTGATCACCTGTCTATCATTCCACTAAGCAGCTCCAGCCGGTCCTCAGTGCCCTGGATGGCCGCTCTCACGGCGTGACTCTGACACAAGTAGTCGTATTTGTTCTGCCGCTGTGCAAACAGACAGCTGCTGTGACCCGACCGGCCCCATTCCCCCTGAGAGCTCAGAGCGGCTGGGGAGGGACGGGGACCGGGTAAGAAAGTCAGAAAGTTCAGAACCTCCCGGCCGTACATGGGCTTCGCTCTACAGTGCTGCTCGTTGGCTCGAATGATGAAGTCCAGCCGGCTGTTGTGCTGCTGCTTGTAGCTCTCAGCCAGCCATGACTGGAGACAGAAGATAAACACTAGTCAGGTAAAGAGCTGCGATAAAATGGTTAAAACAGCTTTGATCACACTGTTAATTGTTGCTTACGAAGTGTAAATTCTCATAAAAGCCGATAGTGGCCGGTGGCATGACAGCACAAACGAGGTAGCCTGCCAGCAGAGGCCAATAAAAAATAAGTTGAGGATGAAATCACCTGTAACTAACAGCTCATGTGGTTCGTTCAAATATTGTACATTTCCACAATTTATTTATTTTTGCAGAGACCTGTCGACGGCATCTAGAGGAACAACTTGCTCACCATGTGGAAAGGAGAGCGAGGAGGTGGGCGAGGCACTTTCCGGGGTGGGGGGTAGACTTTTGCACTCTGCCTCGACTTGGTGGTGGCAGGCGTTTGACTGCTGCTGCCGCTGCCAGGTGTCACATGGCGTGGCTGAAGACTTGGGTGCAGAGGACGAGGGCGTCGCTGGAGCTGAGGACGGAGGACGGACGCAGAGAAGACTTGTTGTAAATAACTTGACACTTCAATACAAATGGAAGGATTTGTGTTTGGTGAATAGAAGGAAACATTTTCGACCAAAAGACAAACATGGGATTGTTGGGAAAAGAGAACTCTCCCCTACCCTGACCTTATTCTGAAACCATGATTTCTGATTCTAACTGTGGTAGAAGAGGCTGCGTTAGTCCTGTTTGGGTCCGGATCCTTCCCCTCACAGGGTGAATGTCTTTTGTCATCCACATGACTATAAAAATGAAACGAGTCTAAAAAACTGATATTGAGATACTTTCATGCGACTGCCTGAACTTCCCTGCATGTGATGCAGTGCACACATCTGGTGCTCTAAAGCAGATTAAAAGAATTGGATTAGCATGGCAGGGAAGGAAGAATGCTAAAGATTAGTTGCAATAAAGATCTGACCCAGTTCTGCTATTCATGCATGCATGCATAGAGACTTATGAATAGCTCAGGCTAATTGTCTCACCTGGCTTCTCTGTGCTTGATGGAGGAGGCTGCACTACTTTGAGGACAGGGCGGGGGAGCTGGGGCTGGTTCAGGGTTGAGCTGGGGTTTCTGGGAGGAGCTATGGTGTAGTGGGCAGTAGCGGGACCAGGGGTGCGCTGGGTAATTTGCAGCGGAGCAGTGTTTCTGACAGTGGGTGTGTTGGCGTGGACGTGCAGGGAAGGGGAAGCCTGGGGAACAACACGAGGGGAAGGGGCCACTGCCAGGGTGGGCACCGGCCCGCCCTCCTTGCCTGCTGACTGACGCACAACGATCTTCACGACGCCGGTGCTGCTCACGATGGACGAGGGCACTGAGGAGACATGAAGCAGTAAGCATCTGTATAGAAGGACTTTCACATACATATACACAGAATATAAATCAACCTTTTCTACACAACAGAGATTCAGTTAAGCTTAATGGAACCTGAGGATTTAAGTAAGCACTACCCTTTACGTATAATTATCTTTGTCTGTTTAGATGCAGAAGGTGAAACGAGGGTAACGGAGGAAACAAGGACTACCTGTGGAGGCATTATGAGGCAGGCGGTTTGCAGGAGGAGCAGTAGAGGGCGTGTTTGCAGGGTGGGCGTTGGCAGCGCTCTGTAGCTGTACCTGAGCCGGCTGGGTGATGAGGTGGTGCTGCACCCCGCTGGACACCAGGTGCATCACATTTCCTGCAGGGGAATCACAGTTCAGACAATCAGCAACTGTTTTAGTTTCATACCTACTCATTCCTAATCGCAGTTTTCAGACATGTTCTGCAGAGTCCACTGCTGAGATCAGGTGATTTTGTTTGAAGCACATTGACACTAGAGTCGTCTTTTAAAAGCTTTAAAATGTGTAAAGAGTAGCTATAACTACTTCAGTATTCTTGGGCTCTGCCAAACTGGCTTCAGGACAGAAGCTAAAGAAAATCCAAATAATATTTATTGACCCACGTCAAACTCACTGAACTTCAACAGTATGAAAATATTCATGAATTCTTCCAGTGACTATTGAAGAGTTCCTTACATCTTTCACAAGTTGATAAAAATAGTGATATATAATTATCCAAATCACTGAATCTTTTGGCTGCACAAGAAAGTAATTTACAGTGATAAAACCTGATCAACTTAATTCACCTGTATTCCGAACTAGAACCTGTGGCACACTCACCTTGAACAGCACGTGGAGCAGCTGATGGGACCTGGTGGATCTGAGCTCCGGACAGAGTCAGCTTGTTGCCCTGGAGCTGGAAGGTGACGGGTTTACTGCCCTGACACGACGACACAGGTCGACCTGCCAAGGAGGCGAGCTGGGCTATACTCACTACCTCGCCAGCTACAGAAGGAAAACAAAAGAGCAGTGGATTAAAAATATTGTTTATGTGACAGTGAGTTTTAAGGATATAATTATCATCATCATCATCATCATCATCTAAGAAACTGGTGTTTTACAAGAGAAAAAGGTTTTACTACTTACAAGGTAACCTGGCTTGCATATCTGGACTGAGCAGGACCCTCTGAGACATGATGGTGCTGGGGTTTGGACTCTGATGAGAAGGAATGCTGGCAGTGCAGGGAACAGTGGGAGGCCGTACGGTCAGCACTGGCTTGGGCGTGCTGGACCTCACTGCAGTTTGAGCCACAGGATGCATGGATGGGCGGGGAGGAGGGGCGGAGGCCACAGAACACACCACTAAGAAGGAGAAGAAAACAAGCAGAATGAGTAAGAGAACAGTGGTGTGGACAATGGAGGCTTGGAGAGAAGGATAATCAGTACTTTGGTCAAATTGTCAAACAGATTTATGTGACACAGAACTGGCTGGAAATCTGGAACCAAACCAATATGTCTGCTGAAAGTAGTCTTTTGCACAGATGCCATTTTGTCCCTTTCACGTGCCTTGTTGAACGACAGGAGCATGAGCAGGAGTTGAGGAGAGTTCGGTCACTGGAGGAGCTTTGAGGGTTTGAGCTGCAGGAGGCACGGAGCAGGTCGGCTTGTTCATCAGCACCAACGATCTATTATCACCTTTAGGAGGCGGCTGAAACATCCTTAAACAGACAGAAATACATCAAAGATCAGTTAGAGTTTTCACTTATTCCAACACATCACATAAATCACATGCACATGACAGCTAATAATAATGGTAGCTTGTAGCCTGCATGCAATAGGAGTAGAGGACCAGAAGTAAATACTGAGGATACAAAAAGTATAACTAGTGTTAATGTGTACCTGTTGACCTTCATGCGAACTGGTTTGGGTCTCGGAGGGGGTTCAGGAGACTCCAGAACCTCCTGGATAAGTTGGCGGCTGACCTTGTAGCGCGGCAGGAACACATCTGCCTGGTACCGGGACACACGGCTCTCCAAACCAACAAGGTCAAACGCAGACAGGTCGCAGCGCTGAGGAGGAAAATTAATTTTTTTTTGGTAAGCATTCATCACAATAAACTGCCCAATAAATCTGAAGGCCATTGTTCTTTCCTCCTACATTTTGTGACCTAATGAAAGTTGGTTTAATGTTCCTTTAAATGCTGACCTTTAGAGGAGACACGTCCAGGGCTTCCTGCACCAGCGACGCTGTGTGGAACACAATGGGCTTCGTGATGAAGGGGGACTGGATGGGTCGGGGGTCAAACAGGTTGGGGTGGTTGCACACTTTGCGAAGCTGCATGAGGATGTTAATCACAGACATGAAGTGACCACTGGCCAGTGTCTCCCGGGTCCTGTAAATAAGAAAGACAAGACAGTGAGACATTGATGGTCAAATTCAAAATAGAAGTAATAATAATTTGCAATAACAAGTAAAATCATTAATAATTTATCTTTTGGAAAAAGCAACAATACGACCATTGTGTGTTGTTCTGACAATGATTAAAACATAAATCATTAGTTGAAAACATCTTTAAAAGACACAATTTCTTGCAAATGAATGAAAAAGAAACCAAAATTAGACACTAGATACCATACCAGACTTTTTAATTTCATTTTATAACTATATTGCATAAGACAAGACAACCTAGAGGAAATTATTAATTTTTTAGCTGCTTCAGGATTAATTTTTTATGATAACATTTAAGTAGAATTGCCGCACTGCAGGTTGCATGTCTCCGCTAACCAGTGCAGATTCTGTGCACAAATTTCTACATCATTTCCCCCCAGATTTATATAAAAAGGTCACTGTGACCTTTGCCTTTGGCCACAGAAATATAATCACTTCAGCCTCGAGTCCAAAAGACAACGGATCAAAAGTTGAAGAAATTCCTTCAAGGCGAATTTGAGATATCACATTTACGGAGAATGGTACGGTCAAACAACACGACAACATAATGCTCCGGCCGTGACCCGTTAACCAGATCATTGCCAAATTCTCCTTTTGAACCTGGTAACTTACGACGCCTGTGCCATGAAGTCGTCGTAGAGGAACCGTTGTCTCTTGGAGAGGCGACAGCGAACCACATGTTCATATTTCTTTGGCATCTGCTTCTCGACATCGATCTTGATCCTCCTGAGCAGGAAAGGCCTCAGCACCTTGTGGAGCCTCTTGACCAGGCCCTCGTTGTACTCCTGACTGCCCTCGATCATTCCCGTCAGCGGGTTGGAGAACCACTCTTTGAACTCGCGGTGGGACTGGAAGACGTGGGGCATAAGGAAGTGCATGAGGGACCAAAGCTCCATCAGGCTGTTCTGCAGAGGAGTCCCTGTCAGCAGCAGTCGCCGGTGGCTGTGATTGGTAGAGGTCAGAGGATAATGTTAGATATATGTGCCAAGATTTATATCAGGAGGATTTGAGATGACAAAGGAGACAGCAATGCATTCCTACATGAACTTGGAGGCTCTACAGAAACAGGACATTTTTTCCCAATAAGAAATGTACAAAACAATGTGAAACACGATTCTTGCTTGAAACACTGATTCACATTTTCCGCCCACAATCCAGATTTCCCACAAGAATAGTGGAGAAATGATTATCTCACTTTATTACATCAGGGTGCAGTCCGTTTTTAGGAAAATGGACAAAAACATATAAACGGGGCAAAACTATTCACAATAAAGAACCGGTGGATTGAAAGTTCTGGAAATTACACAAATATTTGAATTAAAGCTGTTATTTCCACCTCTAGTTTCCTTTTTTTTCCTACTTCTTCTGAACTGCATACATTACTAACATCTCAAGAAAATGTATCTGTGTGAGATTCACAAATTGCAGCTCCTTCAAAAGCTACATTTACATTTAGATCTCAGATCCCTAAATGTGTTAACATCTATGAATTACTCCGTGCACGTCTACTTCAGAGGATCCACGGCACCCAGATCCACTGACCTGTTGAAGTTCAGCAGACTCTGCCAGCGCTGAGACTTGAAGTTCTTGATGTTTTGAGCCTCGTCCAAGATCAGGTAGCGCCAGGACTTGCGTCGAAAGGCCTGGTGATCCTGGAGCACCAGCTTGTATGACGTGATGCACACGTGGAAAGCATTAGGTTTCGTCCAGCCCTGAGAAAGGAAAAGGGAAACAATATGATTTTCATGTGTACTTTTTTCCAACACTGACTTCAGCCTGTTTTTTCCTTTTTTGAAACCAGGTGTTGAAATATCTGCCAGATGTATTTAAATCAAATTCAGCAGTTGCTCTCAGTGGAAATGTAAAAACTTCAAAATAACACTGCAGAATCCGTGAGCTGATTACCTGTCTCTTTAGCTTCCTCTCTTTTTGACTGCCAAAGTATGTGAGGATTTTGAACCCGGGACACCAGCGCTTCAGCTCCATTTCCCAGTTCAGCATCACACTGGTGGGGACGATGATAAGGTGAGGCCCCCAGTTACCTGAACACAACAGAACCAAACATCAGCAACTGAAGGTAAAAAAAGCGGAGAAACTAATGTATAAAAACACTGCAGAAGTACAATCACTATGAAGTAAAACAAACTGCGGCATGTATAAGAAGCACTGAAGTGCAATGAGTCGGTCGTTTACCTTTTTCACAGGCGAGGTGAGCGAGCAGCGCGATCGTCTGGATGGTTTTACCCAAACCCATCTCATCAGCCAAAATACCATTAAGCTTCTTCTCGTACATGGTGACCAACCAGTCGAGTCCAATGTGCTGGTATTCTCGTAACGTGCCGTGAAGCAGGAACGGGATGGGAGTCTTGACCTTTTATTGGACAAAATGATAAGAAATTTATGGTCCCAAACTGCACAGCAATAAATATTTAAACTAAAATACGCACAAGTCTTGTTTTCTATAATATTGTTTAAAAGGGTTTTCCTGCTAAAAGAATGAAGATCTGCTTAATTTTTAAAAAGTTCTTTTCTCACTATTTAAAGCTTCAAATCTATTTAACCTGAATTATTCTAAATACTCATGACTGACCTTCGTTGTGGCCAAAGTGTAGCCTTTAGGCTGCAGACTCTCTGCAGTCGCAGCGATATGACTGATTTCTTTCTTTGGTCGCGAGGTAGCGGCAGGTGGGGTGTTATCTCCCTCCTTTAGCAGGACCTCCATCCCTTCATCTCCACCTTCCTCCTCCTCCTCCTCATTCTCCTCTCCGTCCTTCTCACTCTCGTCATTCTCAGCACTGTCTCCTTGTGAATCTGAAAGATAAATGACAAACAATCGTTAAAAAGTGAGCAGGAGGAAACATTTCGGGCTCATCAGCATTTAAAACAGATGAATAATTTATGTGAGATTATTTTTGATTCCATCTTCTCTGTGAGCGGGTTAATACCTGAGGAGGAAGAGTTGCTTTCAACATCACTCTCATCTTCTTCGGTCTCCTCCTCCTCGTCCCCGGACACCTCAGAATCAGAGCTCGCTTTAGAGCCAGAAGCAGAAGGTGCCTCGAAGTCGGAGGCATAAGCTCCTTTGTACTTCTCCAGCAGCTCCTCCACACTCATGTCGCCTACAAGGAGAGCAGAGACATGTCCGGGTGGAGGTTAACATCTAACATTTTTTACTCTTTCTACTTTATGCACCAATAATAAAAAAAGCACTGACCTTCTTTAGCTAGATCATCCAGCTCCTCGGCATGATTTAAGTCTCCTTCTACCTTCTCCTGGGCTGCTATCGTGTCCTCCTCATCCTCAGCTGAAAGTGAGAAGAAACAGAAAATAAACACTCGACCAACAACAGACACTGATTTCAAGGTGTTCAAAGAAAATACTGGTGCATTGTTTTACTCTTTTTTTGTAACTAGTAGAAGTGGAGCATGTTCCAATACTTATTTAGGTCCCCCCCCACATCTTATATTTAAAATCTTACCATCCTCGTCATTGGCAGTGAATTCCCCATCTTCCTCCTCCACCGATGAAGAGGTTTCATCAGAGCAGTCTTCTTCTGAGACCGTTTCCTTCGAAGTACAATGATTCTGTGATTAAATGACATTCAATCATGAATCAGAACACAGCCCAGTGTCGGCAGGTTTGTGTGGGTACCTGTGGCAGTTTGAGGGTGCTGAGTAATTGGTCCAAGGGCAACAGGCCCTCCTCCTTCAGCAGCTCAATCTCCCTCCTATGGGTCTCAGCATCATTGCCCTCCTGCTGCTCCTCCACGTCTAATGTCTCCTCGTCATCCTCTTCCTCACATGGAGGCTCAAAGTCCCTATCTGGATAAAGAAAAGAGTTGTAAGGAGATTCAAAAGTTTAAAGAGAAAGGACAAAATGACTAAACAGATACGCTCTGTGTGTAAATGATGTCTAATGTCGCCATTTGGGCTCAAAAGGTAAAACACAACAGCTCAACTGAAAGGTTTCATATGTTCAAAATACATCTGAGGACATAGTCTTGGAAATAAAAGTTTGAGTTTCAATACAGAGATTCTTAATGGCTTAGGAGACTGTGTTTGCACTTCAGCACCAAACTGTGTTGGATAATAAAATGAAGGTGGAGCCTGCTCTCCTGACGAACAGAAATCCACCACTTCCTTATTCGATCTGAGCAAACTCTAACATGTAGTTACAGTTCACATACGTGCTTCAGAAATCCACACATCCTACTCATCTGCATCCATTAGTAACAATGGACGCAGACGAGTGCGACCAGTTCGACAAGTTTCCCGTCTGTTGGTTGACAGTTGGTGCTCGATACGTTTCTCTTGAGGTGTTGTGCTGAGAAACGTTTTGTTGCACTGACAGATATCTGACTTTAGCTTGAACATTTCAGCCTCACGTTATCAGGTGGGATTTTCACAGAAATGCGAGAACATCGTTGATTCTCTCTGATGCAACAACCTTGACCATGAAAAGGAGCTTTTTGTTTCCACTGTTCCTCTGTGGAAGTCTAAGAACACTCATTCATTGGTGTGTAGCTATGACAACGTCCCTGTGTGAACCAATGAATCAGCTCTACAAGACAAACCAACACAGAAAGCTCTACATACGTAAAGGCTGCAGGTTTTATTAGTTTAAAAAAGAGAACTCCTCACCATCCTCCTCAACAGGAGGCAGTTGAGGTTTTGGGGGTGTCACAACGACAGTTTCCGCCGGCCTGGTGGGAGCGAGCGACTTGCTGAGGAGGTCTGAGTACTTCTCTGTCTGGCCAACAATGAAGTCCAACTGGAGGTCCAGAGCTTTCTTCCTCTTCTCCTCCAATCTGGACTGCTGCTTGTACTGCACCACCTTTACGAACACAATAACACAGGTGAAATTCACTCAGTAAGTTCCAGAGAAGCTACACAAACTCCTGTGTTTTATTACCAACTACACGGCTAAACACTGAACCACAATGTTTTGTTTACTCCGACTTTGGGAATCTGTACCTTCTCGACACTGCTCCAAAAAGCCCGCACTTCCTTTGCGATGGAAGATGCAACTCTTCTAATTTTAGCGTGCTCGTCCCTCTTGGCCTTTTCTTCTTTTTGCCTCAGCTCCTCATGGTGTCGCATCACCATCCGTACCACCTAATAGCATGAGGACATGTAGAGTATAGAAAATTAGAAATATAGTACAAACAATCTTTCCAACAAGCCAATAAATAAATATAAAATAATTACATTTCGACATTTGTGGGTCCAGAACACACGTTTACATCTGTGTATAACATGTGTGAATCTACAGTGATTTCACTGAACCCACCTTTCGAGCCACCCCTCTCTTCCATCGCCTCTCTTGGGCAAAGTCAGCAGAGAGCCACTGCATCTCCTCACACAGGTAGTCCCAGTGAACTTTGGGTCGTATCGGCTCTGTCAGGCGGGTGAGACGCTTCATTGACCAGAAGCCCTCTCGCTTGAATGCCTGGGTTCGATGTTCAATGTCTGCTTCCTGCGGGAAACAATGAGGAAAAAAAAAAAATCACTAATGAATCCTGATGACAAATTGTTGTGCTACACTGGTGTTTCTAAAATGCGAGTTAAAAATGAATTCACTTATTATATCTGAAGGCTCACTCACATGTTTAGCCAGCTCGGCCATGTCTGTGTGACGCTCCCCACGGGGTCGCTGAGGAGTGGTCGGATCAGGAGAGACAGAGGATGAACTGTAGCCGCCGACGGTTGAAGGAGAGACAAACTTGCCGCTAGGACCCCGGAGAGGTGAGGACTTCTCTCGTCGTGCAAGGGCCCAATCAGAAGTGGGAGAGGCGCCGAGGTAGGAGGAGGAGGTGGACGGGGAGACAGGAGATGAATTGGCGGCTACCCTCTCTGCGATCCATTGCCGTACCTGCAAGGACAAAGAGAAGGATGTGAGGAAAATTCTTAAAAAACAAAGTGATGAAGGGTAAAAGGCAGAAGTATCAACGACACCATGTGATAAAATGCACAAATAAGATTTAAGCAAGTGTTTTTAAAAAGTGAGTGTGGACATGCTCCAGAATTACAAACTGGCTAACAACTGGACAGTCTGTCTGCAGAATTACAATCATAAAATAGCTGAAGTCAAAGAAAAGCTGTATCAAGTTACACCACGTCTTGAGTGCCTGACTCGGATGTGCCTGTGAATGCCCTGTTAAAAGATCTGGGTGTCTCACAACCACCACTTACCTTAAGGAACAGTGCCTGTCTGTCTGTCCTGCTCTGTCCATGCTGGAAAACACACATGGCTTAGCATGCAGCCGACTTAAAGAATAAAATCACTAAATAATAAAAAACACACTGTTCACATGAGTTACATCAATATGAACTACATGATGAGAGTCTGTCAGAAACAATACACGTTTGTTCTTCTCAGTTAAGTAAAAGAAAACCTGTTTCTGATCAACAGTGACCTGACCAACTTTACTGCTGCTGCGAGGAGATGCTTTACTGTGGCATTCAGGGTTATTCAGATAAGATGCTTCATTATTTCATGTGTTGGAATTCTCATGATGAATATGATCCACATCTTTAATTTTCCAGCGTGTCCCCACAACACTGCTGAAGCGTTCTTTCCTCTCACTTCGCTGCTCCTTGGCTCTAAGTCTACAACACATTGATGTAATCACCCAACATCCCATTCTTCATGAAAATACCTTGTGTGATGAGCTGGAAGTAGCCATTTCACTTTCTGTTTTGTCAGCGTCGGGTTCTTCGTCACTGCCTTCCTCCGGGCTGCTGACCTGTCCTGAAGTTCCCTCGTGAGCCTCAGCTTCTCCCGTTTGGTCGTCCTGGTCCATGTCCTCGCTCTCGTCCTCCACATCCATGGAGTCAGGTTGGCTGATGGGGTCATTAGGGCTGCTGGACGGCACACCTTCCCTTTCCTCGGACCCTTCGAGCATGTGAAGGGTGTGGGGGGTTCTAGGTGGGGTGGTGTCGGTAGGTGTGACATTATCTTGGGTCACAGCTTCACTCGTTGACGTTTCAGTTACAGTTAAGGCCTCGTTGTCAGGTTGGTTTGTGGGGGTCTGCGCAGACGGCTGCACCTGGACAGGCAGAGCTGCTGTCACAGAGGTTTTATTGACAGAACACGTCGCCTGGTTGTTCTGGCTGCTAAGAGCCACTGACGCAGAGAAAGAATCTGCTGCTGAGTCAGTTTGGGCAAGGCACTCCTCAGACACCGTGCCAGACAGAGCACCGTGGGTACTGGCCAACTTGCCGGACACATTTTGTTGCTTGGACACCTGTGACAAAAGGGGGGATGGATATTTCAGGAAAGATGTTTCTCCTGGTTTGAGCAGGAGCAGCTTTGGATCGATAGTAATAGAGGAGTGAGAGGTATGGAAAGCCTCTGGTTTGGTTTCTGTGGGCACAGCAACATTGTGAATACTCTGTGATGCAGCTTCTGTCAAAGAAGAGGCTTCTACTGTCCCTTCATGTGAAGAAACACAGGCCTCAAGCTTTGTGGCATTTACAACAGTGACTCCTGGGGTCTGTATTAGAGAGGGCTGATTCTCTACATGAGAAACGTGCACTGAAACGGCAACAGATGATTGCATTGCCACATCCTCACCGGTGACCACTGGCGATATGAGAGATAAAGAGCCAACTGTTGCCTCAGCTTCCTGTTTTTGGGGAGCTGTTTGAATTTCAGGAGAATCACTCACCTCTGTTTGGTCTGAAACTGTTGCACTGACCATCGGACAAGTCGTCATAATTTGTGCACTTGTGCCCTCTTGTTCTACAGTGAATGAGTCAGATGTAACAGCAGCTACTTCAACTAAACAAACCTCACTGGAGTTTGCCACTTGAACAGCTTGGTTAGCGTCTAATACCAAATGCTGTCTGACAGCTACCCTCATGCTTTGTAAGGACAAATTATGGGAATTACTGTTTGAGACATCCTGCAGTTGATTTGCATCATGTGATGAAGGCAAGGGCTGCTGGGAAATGATTATAGTGTCACTATCATTGATTGTGTGAATAGATGGTCCGAGGTGCATCTCCAAGTCCTGTTTGACATTAAACTCCTCAGAGTTTTCCAGTAGCGCGTTGAAAAGGTTCACCTCGTATCCTGGAGAGTGAGACATCTGTGCGCTGCCACTTGCACAGACCGTTTCCTCTGCAACCTCCTCCACCAGGCCACAAAACTCGTACACTTCCACCGGCTGCGAGTCTAACTCCATGTCTGCCTCAACCCGTTCTTCATACAGCTTTGATGCAGAGCTCAGCTCGTTAATGAGGGCAGCTTCACAGACACTACCATCCTCTCGTTGTACGATGTAACTCTGTTTCAGGTGCACGTTAGACCAGTCCTCAGTTGATATGAGCCTCCTCTTGGACAACCACGATTTCTTGAGCATCTCCCAGCTCAGCAACCAGAGGTGTCTGTGTTGGTGGGAGTTGATCACAGGGGGGAGAGGTTTCTGCTTTAACAACCTGCCCCGCCTGCAGGGAGATTACTATGCCGCTATCAAACAGGGGAGGGGCAGCGGTGGGTTTTGAGGAACTATCCTGGGCGGAAGAACTCTCTGGCAGCATTGTGAAGTCAGACGAGGAGACGGCCGCGTCCGAGTGTTCTTCCCTTGTGCTACTCTCAAGCTGCTCTCCCCCAAGAGAGTCACAGCTCCTCTGGATGTTGCCGTCTTCTCTCCCAGCTGTGTTACTGGACAATAAGCTTCCGTGTCCAGAAGTGTGTAATCCATGAAGTTCTTCTCTTGCCTCTGGGGTCTCAAGTATTTCAGCTGATGGAGGTTGCAGTTTCAGTGTTAGAAGTTTTAAGAAGCGCTGTAACACAATCAAATGTCTCAACTGATTCAAAAGAATTTTCTCTAGGATCATCTGAGATCGTCTTGATGATTTTAGGTTGTGTTTCTGATGTGTCCGTTTGTTTAATCTCACTACTGTCAGAAGATGGGAGCAGAGATTTTGAGTCCTGGTGACCATCAGCTTGCCACGCAGCACCTGACGGGGAGATATGGCTGTCTTGAATTGCGTGGAGGAGTGAGTCCCTGTTCGACTGCTCCACAGCCCCATGTTCTGTGCTGTCAGCATCCGATTGTGGGACAGAGGAAGTTGAGGCTGTGGAACAGATTTGAGATGAGGTTTGTGGGAGAATATCCCCACCTTTCTGCTCATTTCCAACAGTTTCCACATTTGTTCCAGTCTCTGGTTTATATTCCAATCTGTTGGACTGCTTCTCTGAAATAGCCAGAAGTCCTGCACCTTCTTCAAGTGGTTGAATCTGGTCCGTGTCACAATTTGATTGGCTTTTCTCTTTATCAGTTTGTGACCCATATTGCAGCTCTTGCGCGGTGCTGTCGAACTTTGTATCTGGGGCAAGAGGCGGACAAAGGGGAACTGGACGCCTTTGCATCTCATCCGAGGAGCTACGGTCATCAGCGAAGGGATGTTGGCAAGGATCCCGCACCTGCGACAACTTCTGCAACTTCATCTGAGACACTGTCCTTAGAGTCGCAGCTGATGGGGAGAGACTCGGGCAACGATGTTGGCGGGGCGTTCTCCATGCCAAGGAATGCTGAGTCCGTGCTCTTCTGCAATGGCACGGTGGATGGAATGGTGCGTGGAGGGTCTGGGCGGGGGGCAGCTGCGACCGGCTGCTGTGCATGCCGAGGTGACTCCCCGGCCACATCCTGTGTAGCCTGGGGGTTGCCACCGGGCAAATCCACAGCCGGAGAGGCACGCTGCCGCGCCGCCTCCTCCTCAGAGCTTCCTTCCTCTGTGCTGCCCCGACTACACACTGCACCTGGGGGGGGGGGGGGGGGACACAGGTTATTACCTCAATGTCTGGACATAATGGTTCATTTATTGAAACAAGTTCATAAGTGAGTGCATATGTGCAAAGCAACAACTTCTCACCTGTCTGTGGTGTGAGACACAGATCTTCTGTGCTTTCTACTTCCAGGATGCTGAAATTAGGGTCCCCGCCACATATTCTGAAGAAGTGAAACACAGAGACGGACGGTAAATTATTACTAAAATAAAATCAGCAACCACATCTCTCTCGTCTTCACAATTAAAACTCTGCAGTGGTGGAAACGTACATTTACTGTAGTTAAGGACGACTTTAAAGGCTTGTTTGTTTTCCCTACTTGCCTCACTTCTACGTTTACTTCACCACGTTTACCAGACGGCTTCAGTTACTAGTTACTTAAAAAAATAAAGATTACAACCAACAAGTGATGAAGATCTTATGAAATATGATGCTTTGAATATAAACTACCCAACAACTACACGTGCAGCAAAAACAAACCCAACTATTTTGATCATTGTCATTATTGATGGGAAAATACCTTCATAAGTTTTTTACAATAGTCAAATCTGGCCATTTTCTTTTGACTGCTTTTAATACAATAAGTTTATTTGTAAACTTGAGAGATTTGAATTCTTCCTCCAATGCGAGGACAACAACGTGACGGGGCTGATGCTAGGACATCACAGGATGTGCAGCTAGTAAACAAAGTGATGACAATGTGCGGGACGTTGAGTATCGTGTCACAGGCAACACTGGGACCGACAGCTGAGAAGGTCCAGCTGTGCTTTAGGAGTGTAGCTGCCACATCTGGCTGAGAGGGGGGGGGGGGGGGGGGGGGGGTCATGCAGCTGTAATAAAATAAAGAGTGAGAGCGGCTGCACGAGACGCTCTCCAGCTCGGGGCTGCGTTTGCTGCAGTCGCCCACAGGAAGGTGTTCTGCAACATGCGCTCCCCAGACACCAGCCGGGGACCCAGCGCGCGGGCCTCCTCATTCATTCTAACGCGTTTCGTCCGTGCACATTTCACTGTGGCCCCTCGTAGCCGTGTGGGTGGCGATCTACGTGGAGAAAATACACCTTTGTTTGTGAGCGGTGGCGTGAAGAGAGGAGTGCACCGACTTTGTTTAGTCCCAGCAGAGTCGCAGCGGAACCGTTTGTCTCTTAATGAAAACACACGGAGCGGGTTGACGCCTATAAAAAGGTTGCTGGTGTTCCGTTGAAATGTGTTTCCCTTTTAGCCCGTGTCCCCCCGGAGCACTGCCCTGCACGGTTGGGGTCCAGATCGGGTTCTGCTGGGCGCCGGGACAGGCAACTGTGCCGGGGGTAGATGTTGGTGTTAACGCGTTATGCAAACCCGACTGACTGCAGACGGAAATACACCGGGTGTCGGGTTGTAGTCGCGGGGAATCGATCGGGAGGAAGATTTCCACTGCACACCGGTTTGGCTAGCGCGGCTAGCTAGCTAGCGTTAGCTCCCACAATAACAGTGCTGGGTGGCACTGGTGCTAACTGGCGAGCTACAGGAGTTGGTAGCGGGGCTGCGCCACTTCCCTCCCGCAGTTCTGTAAAAGCTCCAGCTGGTGGAGGAGCCCTTCTGGATGTAAACCCACACACACGGTCACTTACTCGCACCGGGACACCGAGGAGGAAGAAAACGCATTAAAAACCCGCTTCTGCACTTACACAAGGGGGGGGGGGGGGGACAATCACCCGTGACGTCATTGCGTGGGGTCAAACAGCTTAAATGAATGACTTTTAAAAAACATTCACTTTAAAATCCAGCGTGATTATTAATTTATGTGCAAATGTTTAAAAAGGCGACAGTTAAAAAAAACAACGTTAAAAAGTTCCATATGAATTTTGCAATGATTACAGGGGGGGGGGGGGTGCAGGGGGGAGTCGCACGGTCCCACCGACACCGGCGTTCGAACAGCGACGCTGAGGGAACGATGCTCCCGTCGCGGTCCGCTTCACCACGGGCAGTTTAGTTGGGTTTTACGGGTTCGAACTGTGTCCGTGTTCCTCCAGTGGAGCCCCGGTAGACCCGTGCACAGTGCACCGGCGGGTGAGCCGCGGTGGGCTCGAGTCCCGTCGTCCCTCCGAGGCTCCCTCCGGCCCCCCCGTTACTTCCTCCTCGCCCCCCTCCCTCTCCAGGCCGCCATCTTAAGTTCCCACCTACCTGAAATTTCCGAGCGATTTTCTTTTACTAAATTCTCGCTGAAGGAGTCGTCATCCGCGTGAGATCGCACTCAATCCGCGATGCCAGCGACCCGAACTGCCTCCCGGTACCCAACGAGGTACCGCCGGGTCTGCGGGAAGAAGCTCAAAGTGCGGACCGGGAGAGACTGGGCTCTCGGCGGCAGAAGGTAGCGGTCGCGGGGAGGAGACTTTACGCAGCGAAATGGTGGAGGAGCGCCGCTGCGACCAAGTACCGAGCCGCGGTACTCTCGCGAGATCTGGACCAGCGCGGCGCTTCAAATCTTTAATGTGTTATTTCTTCTTCGTTAATGTTTCTTCTTCTTATTTAATACATTCCTGACTGTTGTTTGTTCCTCTTTAATATGTACGACTGTTGTTTCTTCTTCTCTAATGTCCCTGACTGTTGTTTATTACTCTTCATTGTTGTTTCTTCTTCTTTAATACATTCCTGACTGTTGTTTGTTCCTCTTTAATATGTACGACTGTTGTTTCTTCTTCGTTAATGTTTATTCTTCTTCTTTAATACATTCCTGACTTATTTATTCTTCTTCTTCAATATTCCTGTTTTTTCTTCTTTACTATTTCTGACTGTGAATTTAACGATAAATACGTCCTATTTATTTAAGCACTAATTATCATTTATTTTTACAAATCACTCAAACAATTACAAAAGACGGTCACATGATTGTAATGTCTTTTTTTTCTTATCATACACGCTCATGTCAGCATTTGTGCATTTACACCTCAATAGGTTTTGTAGTGAACGTAAAATTAGTTAATTAACTGATTCGTTAATTGACAGAAAATGAATCCACAGCTATTGTTATTAATTGATTCATTGTCTCAGACTGTATTTATTTAAAGAAACAGCTTCTGGATCCAGTTTCTGAAATGTGAGAATTTTATCGTATTTTGAATCCTACATGATCGTGAAATGAATGTTTGGACAGTTGAGCTCATAAAACTAAAGTTGTCACCACTACCTTGGGCTGGTGCCTTAATTTATCACCATTTTCTGACATTTCAAAGTAAAATAATGAATACATTATTGAAGAATGAAAATAACTCCTTATAGCCCAGGCAGGGTTACTGAGGTGTCTCAGATTCTCCTTTTGGTCTAAGGATAATAGATTAATTCCAAGGGGAGAAATTATTTTTGTATGATGTAGCTCACATGAGATTTTAATATAAAGTATAATATTTAATAAAGCTGAAACAAAATGGTCATTTCTAGTTGAAAAGCCACAAATCCCATGGTTAGAGCTTCTAAAATGTTTTATATGTGCTTGATTTCATATATTTCTGCTCCTTGGGGGCTTTGGAGTCCAAATATATAAGGAGTGAGACAGTCGTCTCTATTTTAAATAACATTTAACTGATGAGTTGAGATAAAGTTGGTAGACAACTATTCATAAAAATAAGTGTTAGTTGCACCCGTAATAATAAAGGATTCAGAACAAAAGACCCACACAACAGAGTAAACAACAATTCATTTAATAATTAATCTTTGTGGTCTCTAGGGGAGGGGTTTGAAAGGTATAAAATGGTCATATTAAAATAATCGACCCAGTCTTTTCCCTCTCAGGATACCCACTGTCTAGTTGTCTTTTGACACAAGTCCTTATATTTTTTTTTCCGTTCTTCAGCAGATGTCCCACTTATCCATGTATATAACTTATTTTTGTTGATGAAACAACTCGACAGTTCAATGTACAAGGCTCCTTTAGTTCCAAATGGATATAGCACACAACCAGTGACAAACAGGCAAACCTCCCTCTCAGCATAATAAAGTCATAGATGATCCTTGAAGAGGCCAGAGGTTGCAAATCGTTAAGGCTCAATGTTCACGAGCATTAAAACGTTTTGTGTGAAGCCTCCAGTATGATTCGAAACATAACTACCTGGGGAGAGAGTACTGGTTGATACCCGAAACAATGACAAATAACATAACAGTGAATATATTTATTATTATAGAAGATAATTAATGTTAAGAATAATAATTACAAAGGCAATTTCTCTAGACTACTATAATCTGGTCCTGCTCGTATAGTCAAGAGGAGACTGGGAAACAGTTACAGGAAGCTCTAAAATACTGTGTTCACTCACACAGTTCAGCACAGTTCATTTTGCCATTCATCCTGTGGAAAAACAAAAGACAAGCCAAAGAAGGTTGAATCTCATGAGTGAAGCTGAGGGTTTGAGGTTGGATTTTTTGGGGGTAAAGCAGGAAACTGAGGTACAACGCTTACTGATATTCATTAAATGGTGTCATCAATAATCTGTCTTCTCACAATGACAAAAAAGACAATGACAGAACAGAACCACTTTACCACTGTGTTTCTAAAAACCCTCGTCCACAACACCTTATCGGGGCTTGATTTATGCAGGAGGGGGTGAAAGCGGAGGATGAACCCTTGACATGTTCTCAAAGTGTACATCCTTTTGGAAGTTATTTCCATTCCACCTGGAAAAGCCTTGCTCAGAAGCATAGATCACAAATCACCTGACTAATGAGAGAAAGCTGTCCTCTGCCTCTTACAGCTTTCGAAAGGGAGTACTGTAATAACCAACAGCCAGTATAAAATAAAATACACCAAGGATGCACAGGATCCATGTACCTTTAAGTTGCACCGATTGAACCATTGGGCATATTCCAAGTCACATGAATGAGTCTTGCATTTCCCTCCCTACCGTCACATCCAGCCAGTCGTGGTTACCCCTTATCTTTTTGGGAGACTGGAGCTGGTTTGGTTGTGTAAATGGGAGGGCAGGGTTTAGTAGTCTGCAAGAGGAAAAGGGGGCAGGTTGAGAGCAGCACAGTGATCCTGACATGTTCCTGAATCTCCTCCAGTGTTGTCCCTGTACTATCTGGACTCTCCATCTTTGTGGGCACTGTACAGTGCAAGCTCACCTGGCCCTGCAAGTCTGCGGGGAGGTGTGGACGACCGGCTGGTGATGGACGGAATGAGTGGAGGCGGTACCCCCACCATGCCTCCTGGGTTCTTTGCTAGGAGGCCGTTGGACATGTGGTGTGGGTTCAGCGGGCCTAAACGGGCATAGAGACCCGCATGGTGGTGGTGAGAAGCAGCAGAGGCTCCATGGGGAAGTGAGTGGGAGAGAAGGCCAGGGTGGAGCTGCTCCAGGTGAGCGGCAGTAGCAGCATGAGAGGGACCTGAGAGGTGAGCGCCTGGAGGGAGGTGAGGGTGCATCCCGAAGTAGCGAGCCCGCTCAAAGTCTTCTCTCAGGATCTGGGCACGCTGCTCCTCATCCATCAATCCTCCTCCTGGTCCGAGCTGATGAGGGCGGTCAAAATGATGGCCCATTAGGCCGAACTCCTGGCGGACACCAGGGTTGGAAGCAGAAGAGGTAGGAGGGTGGTGAGCAGCGGCTGCTACAGCTGCAGCCCTCTCAGCCTCCAGAAGACGCTGATGCTGCAGCAGCCGGGCCAAATGTGGATCGGATCGCAGGGCTAGATGTGGGTCTGCCCGAAGTGCCATAGCCTCCCTACGATGTTGATGTTGCTGCTGAGCTGCCAGCTCCCTCCAGGGGTCCCAGGTGAAACTGTGAGGGCCCTGTGGTGGTCCTTGGTGTGGACCATGGGAGAAACGTTCTCCTGGACCCATTACCAGCCCGGGAGGCCCCGCAACGCCCCCCATATATGCTTCAATGGCTCTTGAGCGGTCAAGCAGGGAAAAGTGTTGGTGGGAATGGTTTTGAGTGGGTGGTTGAAGTTGGACACCAGGAGTGGGAGTTAGTGATAAAGAGGAGGAAGGGGTACCAGAACTGTGGTGGTGTGGATGACTGTTGGGGCGGTCAAAGTTGTGGTTATGTGCTGGGGGAGGCAGGGTGATGGGGATGTGCTCCGGCTCCTCCTTCCGCTCCTCTTTGACTTTTACTGGCGGGAGTAGCATGGGAGGTTTGGACACAGGTGTTGTGGTCCGGTCCGGCTTCCTGGCCTGAGACAAAGACGTGACAGAGGCAGAAGCTGCGGAGGAAGTAGGGATGTTGCCGTCTCTTTGGGAGTGTGAGGGTTCGCTGTGATGACTATGTGCTGCTGGGGCCATTGTGCGGGGGTAAAGGTCCAAAGGAGAGGGGGCTGAGCGATTGGAGGGTGGGGGAGTGGTGAGCACAGAGGATGAGGAAGAACGTGGTCTGTCCCTGTCTGCTACTAAAGATGAAGATCCAAGAGGAGGCGCTCGTGAAGACCCTGTTGGCGGCGGCCGCTTGTCCCCGTCTCTCTCCCGCTCGCGCTCTCTGTCTCTATTGAAGCTGCGTGTCAGGTCCTCAATAGGCCCATTGCTCCCCCCCAGGCCACTGCTGTGACCATTAATGTGGGAGACAGGGGTGCTACTGCGTTGCTTGAAGGAAGGACCAACCGGAGACATTCTCACAGGTTGTCGGCCATACAGCATATTGTCTCTGCAAAACAGAGGGCACAAGTTACATCAGGAAAATCATGTTGTGTAAAATATCCCATAGTTGACCACAGCACATTTAAACTGCCTGGGGTAATATTCATACTGATCACAACACAACTATTCCTTTCCATTTAAAGCCAGTATTAAAATAGCTGAGTGTCATACCTGTCCTTTTCATCCTTGATGTGGGGGATGTCTCTCCTCTCTCCTTCCTTCCCCCGGTCCCTCTCATCCCTCTTGTCCGCCCCTTTAGCCCAGTTGGGGCCAATAGGGAACCCAGACGGGCCGCCATGTAGACGGTTCCATGCTTCTTGATGGTTGGGGTTGGACAAGCCGGCTGGTGAGTCTTTAGGGCCAAACATGGAGCCGGCTGTAAATTAAAAAAAGACATTTCTTAGAAAAAACATTGTGGTTAATGGGTAGAAGCCTTACAGCTTTCATACAAAATACATCAAGAGCATTCGGTTAGTTTCGAAGATGCCCCTTCTGAAGATGTTTCTATTAACTAATTATAGTTAATACAAACATTACGTGCTCTACTACCAAGGACGAGGGGAGTAATTATTCTCTCTACACACACCATCTATTGATTGAAGTTCAAATTAATAAATCAATAATGAGTTGTAATGACAAACTGCGATGGCCCACTTGTTCAGATGTGTGTATACAGTCCTGTACGTTACAGCGTCGGCCATAAAGAAGAGCTGTAGTATAACCTAGAAAATCCTGGTCGACGGAAATCTTACCTCTTCAGCCAGACAAGAGGAAATGAGGAAAAGAAATTTGCATGTGGGGCAATATCAAGCAATATGGGGCCTCAGGTGCCAACGCCAAACAGAGCATGCATAGTTTAAGTTACAGCCTTTTTAGAGCAATGTCCCTCTGTGTGCTTCCCCAGAAAGCATTTCCTTGTTGAACCGCTGCAGGGCAGATACCTCATCGTTGCTGAATTCTAGATTTGTTGCCCATAACTTCAGCAATAAATCTACACAGCAAAGCTACGGTGAAGATATCCCAAAATTATTTGACCACCTCAAACTGTCACATGGTGTCACATTAAGAAGGGATCACTTTAAGGCCAGGACAGATATGAGAAATGATTACACCAGGCAGTAAATTAGATTCTTTCATTTCATTGTCTGAACCTCACCTGAGGTCACATACCACGACCAACTCTGTTATCGTTTTAGGTCAGGAAGCCGACTAATTCCCTCAATATACACAACACACGTAGGGATTGTACAAGGATAACTTGAACAAATTCAAACGTATCCTTCAAGTCTTGCGTTTCAATACTAGAAAGGAGTTGTGAGACTGACCCAGTGTTGGGCTGCCAAGTCCTCCGAAGGCACCAGAACCCAGAGCTCCCAGCGGAGTGAAAGGTGGGGAACGACCATATGGATCTGAAACACAAGGGTAAACATTACAAATACTGTGCAGATACAAACATACATAAGAGTTTGTTCAACAGTTGTGAGAACTGCGCAACCCATAAATGGATTTCTGTTGATTTGATGATTTAAGCGGCTCTTACCCAAGTGTGCAGTTGGAGCGAGGAAAGAGGAGTGAGGTGTCGATGGAGAGATGAATGGAGCTGAGGACGGATTGACTGCACCTTAGGGAAAGAAATTAAAAAATTTTAAAATGTCACGAGTAATCAAATGAAGAACATCAGGTTCTTCACACACTTAATGCTTTGACTCAGAAAACAATAGTACAGGAGCTTTTTTAAAACCTCAGAGATATGAGGAAAGAAAACGAGAGGTAGTCAGACAAGGAAGAATAAAAAATGCTATGAGGAGTGAGAAACTAAAAACACAAAACTGAGCAGATAAATATCCCAGACAGCTTCAATCTTTACATCATTTCATGTTCTTCAATATATAATAATAAATTAATTTTCCATGAGCTACTGTTGAGTCTCAAAACTGTTTCAACTCGCACCTGTAGCTGAGAAGAGACTGGGGGGTCTTGTTAGGTCGTGAGTGGGAGGAAGGGCTCCTCCCATGGGCCCAAGGGGGCCATGTCCCCCCCCAGCTCCTGGAAGACGGGCCAGCAGCTCACTGCGGAGGTCCAGCTTGTGAGGATCAGCATGCATCAGCTGAAAGAGGGGGACAAAAAAAGTTAACCTGGTATTTTTAGAGGTCACCACACTATTTGAATGGCAACGGAAATTTACATTCAGAAAAACAACAGCATGATTGCAATGAGAAACACGTACCTTTACTTTTTTCTGATGGCTTAGAATCATCCAGGCCACATAAACATGCATAGCACACCATTTTCCTGGTTTCTGCACAGCACAAAAATCACAGGAATTTACTATGTTGTTGCATGTACCACCTTAAAGCCTTTGCACACAGAGTCAGACTCCCTTCTTCAGGGTCAGAAAACTCATCTAAACTCAACACAAGATTAGGGTTTCCAGCTGGAGATGAGGTTACTCGCAAGGGATCAGTTTGATTTTGGAAATAGAAGAGAAAGACAAATGTGAAAAATGTTCAAGTAGCCACAGACACAACTGAGGTCATTTTTGAATCTGAAATATCTAACTGGGTGTGCAAGGGCAGAGGATAAATCAGTAGCAGTCAAGGTTGCAAGTGAGAGAAGTGCAAAGAGTGAGTAAAGCAGTGAGAGAGTAAAACAGGCTGAAGGTTTGAAGGAGCCAAGGGATCTGTTTTTTTCTTACATTACTGACTTTCAACGATGTCCCAAATGGATCAGTTAGCTACAAGAGAACAGAAGTGTAAAACCACTTTTAATCACAGTGTCATGTCTCACTCTCTATCAGAAATAACCTTTTGCACTCTTTACTGCACTGACTAGGCCCGTGTCGCAGCACATCCCAGACTGAACTGGCTTTCCTCAAAACAAAAGACAAAACACTGAAGGAATGATGCAAACAGGTGAGTAAGCGCACGGCCCTTACCCTGGGGTCTTTGGGCTGCAGGTGGTGAGGCACAACCCCAAGACGTGCAGATAAATCAGGACCCGTTCCCTGAGGGACAAGAGGCTGTCACACACAGCACAACACATCAGCCTCAACCTACACATCTACAAATGATTAACATCAGACATTCTTGTTGTTTTCATGTGTGGCACCAGCGCTGTGTGTCAGTGCTCCCTAATAAATCACTCTTCACAGTAAATCTTAATTGTTACCAAAGAGGTTTCACATTTATATCTATTTTCATCTTTCTGTGTGGATGATCAAAAGAACTCAAACTGTCAATGTTGAGGAGATGAAGAGAGTTGTTCTCACCTTTGGCTGAAATGCTCCTTGCAAGGAGCTGAATGGCCCAGTGGGAGGAATCACAGGCTGAATACTCGGCACTGAGGGAGGCGGGTATTGTGGAAAGAACTGCCACGACACAGACAAACATATATAGAGCATAAGTGACTACTTATCAGCTGAATAAATTTACAAATATTTATTTTTTCCAATAGCTCAATTTAAGCTCAGCCTTAATTGTTTAATTTGCAAGTGTCCACCGTAATTGTTAGTCAGAGGACGCAAAATACTCACAGGGTGTCGGTACAGCCCGTCCATTTTGCCGGCATACTTATCAAACTAAAAGATAAAAACAGTGCATTGGTTAAAACATCTTAAAAAACTGCATTTAATCCACATTCCAGTCACACTCGAATTTCAATTGTGACACAGACGTGCAGTAAAATAGCAGAGGGCATCTCACCAGAGGTGGCGCTGTAGCTGTCGGGTGCAGGAAGGGTGTGAAGTGTTGGTGTGTGTGCGTGTGTTGGTGCTGGTGGTTGTGCTGATGGAACTGGAAGGCCATGGGCGGGATGCTCGGCTGGTTCTGAGACGTTCGGCCCGATGAACCTGGTGTGGAGCTCGACGCTGATGGACCACCAGGGGTAGAGCGGCCTGCAGCCGCTGCATTGTTTTCAGCCCCTGGGACGCTGCGTCTGCCCTCACGCTCTGGAGAAATCAAGGAGGACATTTTTTTATTCTTATGCTGCAATATTTAGTCTATAAAAGAGGGTTCCAGATACTCAGATAGATACAAACCACAGACTTGATCTTAAGTAAAAGAGTTTGCAGACAATTGTTTTTGTTGGTTGACTGTACCTGCTGCTGCTGAGTGGGCGGGACCTTGTAACAAAGGTGGAGGCGGAGGCAAGCCGGGGGAGGATGTGTACAGGGCCCCAGAGCTGGCTCGGGATGGAGGTCGGAGGGGCCCAGAGGATCCTGAGCCCCGAATGTAGGGCAGCGACACACTGGTAGAGGGAGTTGGGGGCCGCATGGAGGAAGACGAAGACGCAACCGATGAAGCAGATGGAGGTTTGACTGGGGTGCTGCTCCTGAAAGGAAGAAGGTGTGTATGAATCATGTTTTCTAAAATGTATCTAGTTGGCAAGAATCTAAATAAAATCTACAGTTTAGTCAAGACTTTATATGACGTATTCACAAGTTACATACCTGTTGTTGATGTTGTAGATGGAGTGAGATCGTCCAGGTAAAGTGAGGAAGGACTTGGGTTTGGAGAGCGGCGAGCTGCAGCTGCCGTTTCTGTTGATGGGGCCGGGCCGGGGGACCACGCCTGAGGCTATGACTGGAGAAGGCAGGCCGAAGGAGGCAGAAGAGGTAGAAGAAGAAACAGGTTCTGGGAAATGCGGCTCCAGGCTTTTCTCGTGGCTTCGCTCCAGGCCAGATACCCGCGGGGTCACCATCAACCGTGAGACGCCACCACAACGGGCCGGTAGAGTTGGGAACGGTTTGCCAATGGTTGTGCCAATGGTTGAGGGGGCAGGTTCCACAACTGAAGAAGACGATATGAGACACCATTTTGAATTTAATCACATTGCTGACTAACAGAGGAACAGGTTCAATTTGTTTTTGTTGCCGACTAAATTCCATTTTAGTGCCACAATGATCCCAATGTGTTTTTAAATTAGGGGAAGATAGCGCACTGCTTCGGATCAGTTTTCAATATCTAGCAGTTTCCACAGAAACTCTGAGCTGCAGCATCATAAACTGTTTCAGGAGGAAAAGAAACTGTCCAATCAAAACAACAACTGTGACACAATCATGATCCATCACCACTTAATGACCAGCGGCCTGTGTGATTTTGACAGACCACATAATCAGTCCTGATTGGATGAACGTGGGTATTAACCATAATGACCCACAGGCCCGAGACAAATGAGCAGGACACAGGCCTGATTAGACCGAATAGAACATGGACCTGCCCTGAGCAGCTTCACAGATTTGGATCTGGATCACTGGAAATGAAATGGACCCATAAACTTTCACTTACTGGATTTACACTGACGCACAGAAACTCAAATCTTTATCAACGTCATCCAAATAATTGAATATCAAACAATTAATTTTTTTTAATTGCATGTCATTGTACATCCCTGTGTTTACTGGATGTCTCTGTAATGATCAGATGAATGAATAAACGTGCCACACTGCCTATTTGAATCAAAATGCAGTGATACAAGAATAAACACGACTGGCTTTTTCCTAATTTTCCATTAAGATCTATAAATAGCCATGTGTGACACATCAAGTGAATCGTTTCATGAATGTAAAGTAACAGAACAAATATATTTCTCACCTTTTCTAGTGCTGACTGTGAACACTGGATCCATTTCATTGTCAGAAGCCTGGAGTGATGGAAATAAAACAGATTTCATTATATTAATGCTCCATCTATACTCAGTGACAGTAAACATATCAATCAGTAATATTAATAACGATACCAAATCAAGAAGAGTGACAACGTGTTGAAGGACTTCTGAATCACAGAACTATTTATTACTTAGTTGATTAATAGTGTAAAAGTAATGGCAACAAAGCTCCTTCAAAGACAATGACAAGTAATGCAAAGTATCTTAAGTGCCATGCACTCATTAGCTAATAAGCCCTGGAAGAAGGACAACAAGAAAGTAGTACACACCTTGTCTCCTGTATCACTCTCAGTGTCACACTGAAAGATGGATAAAAAAATAATGCGTTAATCATCAATTCGAACATCTCAGGCAGTTTTAAAGAAATGGGTAGAAATAATGAACAAGACGTGAGAAAATAACATAACATTCAATACAGCGTCAGAAAAGAAACTTACAATGTAGCCAGTCTCCAAAGGATGTCCCTAAGATACAAAAAAATAATAATACTTTTAGCGCCAATTGTTTTCAATTAGGTTTTAAATGTGGCTTAATTAAAAAAAAAATTAAAAAAACATTAAAAAAAAAAGTTTACTTCAAATAATATTTCCTGGTTGTGTGGAATCACCCTGCACTTGAATGATAGGAGTTAGAATTTAGTTTGTGTGCAAACCAGTTTAACTAGATCATTTTCAATGGCAGGATATACAGGTTAGTATGGAAATGTAAACAGATATTTAATTTAGACTTACTGACTCAACCTCCAACATGACAGGATGAAACAAACTAGAGCCTCTAAGAGCCATAAATCACTCACCTCTATCCTTCTTCTCTTGTTTCTGTTCTTCAAGCTGGGGTAGCCGTGCTGGGCTCCTTCCTCCGGCTCCGACAGTGGCCCTCCACCGTTCTCCTCTGGCCCCCTCTTCCCCTTGTTCCTCCTTCCCGGCATGTCAGTGCGCTGACTGGGCTTCAGTGAGCAGTCCAGCTGATAGAGAGAGTTATAAAAAAAATACAGTGTTTACGCATCTACCAAAATGTATATGCCTGAGGCCACGGACGTAGCTACAGGCTGATTAATGTCCTAAAAGACCTAATTTCTGAATAAGTTCTACTCTGAGTGAAAGCAAAAATATAAACATGAGAACGATGTAATGAAGCCTACGTGAAACTATGACATCAGCTGTTTGTGTGTGGTATGGTTTGAGATGTTTTCAATGTGGTAAATATAGATTACACTGATCAAAACAGTTTAAAACGACTTCAGAGTTCAGTCAGTACCTGTCTGTTAAAAGTCCTCAATAACAATACTTTATTCACAACAGAACAAAGACATTGTGTACAGAGGTTAACATGTTTCTGATTATTTAGTTTCCCCACTTATCTAATGCAGGAGGTCAAAAGATAAATGTGAGGACAAGATGATTGACGAGAAAACAAAATAATGTTTCACTTTGCTTTGTCTAGCAAAATACTGGAGAGTATTACATCTTCAGGGCCAGAAAAACAATAGAATATTTAAAAAAGGTAGAATCGCTATTTCATCAATTAGCTCAAATGTGTAACCGGTCTGTTGTAAGTAGGAGCTTCTTGACTATAAAAAGTAATAAAAGCTATTAAAAAAAAAAAGAAGTCAGGAACCAGCAACTTATGTAACAAACAAAATTAGTAATTTCATCATAAAGAGATGATTATTCGCATTAAGTAAAATCTGAGTGCAAATGAAAAAACTCTAAAGCAACTGCAATCCTATATAATCCCATCTAGAAATTACAAGGAGATGGATATATTCTATTATACCTCAGTAGAGGTAGCAGTTGGTCCACCACACATTGTCATTATTCTATTTGTATGGATGATTCATAGTTTTTAAAGTCTGAATTATTTATTATACAAAAAGATAAATAAAGCTCTGCTTATAAAGGTCAACATAAAAAGGTCGCCACAGCTTGTCTGACCCACTTGTGAAACTGTTTTAATTGTAATGAGTTTTTTTCTTTGGCAGAATAACTGCAGGCATGCTGCTGCTATTGAAAAATTGAGGCTTTCGTCTATTAACAGTTTCAGGCAGTAAACCACCACAACACTTTGGTAGAGATTTGACTGTAAAATCAAGTTATCCATGAGAACAGTGGACGCGTGTGTTCAAAGAGGCAGTTCTGCAACATAACTTATGGACAAATAATATGTTTTCCTGTCCTGATGCAGAGGTCAAAGGCAGATAGCATGAGATCCACCCTGAAGGCAGATTATCAGATTGTTTCTCCTCGTCAAAATGCCAAATGTGTCCGATGTCACATAAATCATATGAAAGCTCTAAATTTATGGCGGAAACCTCAAACCAACTGAATGCCGATCCTGGAATCCTCACGTGACTTGTTTTCAGCTCTGCTTTGGTGGATAGACAACTGACCTGAGCCGGCCAGGGATGAAAACTATTAGAAGAGGAGCCCCGGCCAAGTGCTTAAACACAAGGGTTGGGGTTATTAATACACAATTACAGTCATGTATTGTTCCTTTCTTTTTCTGAGAAGCCATTTGGCAGCTCTTCAACACCTCACAGAATTAGAACATGAATAATTGAGGCCTCTCCAGAACCCATCAGAGGGAAGCCTTGGGGTTTGGGTTTGGCCTGAGTGCTTTCTCCAAGCAGGGAATGGTCCGAGTGGAGGAGTTCCATCTGCAGCCTTTCTAATCCTTCAGCTGCAGGGATGGTGACATGACGAAAGGTCAAAACGATTGGGATGAAGTTTAGATTTAAACCAAATAAATAAGGGCACATGATTGAGCCAAATCCCTGCCAGCTACGTGTGAGAGTCATCCATCACTTCGTTTGCACTAACGTGGGGAATCAGTGCAGTTTGATGGATGACAGCTGATGACTGGGTGCAGAATCCAGACACTTACCTCCAGTGCCTCCAAGCTGATGAAGCTCGCAATAGCGAAGCCATCGATGATGTCTTCCTCGCAGGACACAGACTCCCTCTTCCTCCGGCGCGGAGGCCTGTGTCTCCCGAACCCGGGCCGGCATTCTCTCCCACCGGGGCCCAGCACACTGTTCGTCCCGCACGCCTCCCGATCGGAGCCCGAGGACAGGGATGTGGCCCGCTGCTCGGCCAGGTCCACTCTCCGCCGCCGCCGCTCCCTGTCGCGCTGGGAACGGGAGCGTCGGCTCTGCCTGAATCCAGTGCTTCGGCTCGGGCCCTCCATGTTCAAAACCCCCTTCTGCAACTCCAGTGAGACCAAAGGCACTAGAGTCAAGTCCCGGTCCGGCGGACAGGCACCGAACCGCAGATACAACCCCACCACACAGGCCCTCGCAGGGAGCCTCCGTTAAAATGGCGTTAATGAAACCAGTGGCTATTATTCACCGTCCTCTGACAACAGTCCGTGGGCATCTGTGCCTTTCTTCCGGCGAAATGTTAGAGTCATCTCAGAGAAACTCAGATCCACATGGGAATTTAAATGACCCGAGACAAACACACGCAGACAGACGGATGTCAGGACATAGCCGATTGTGTCTCGGAGGAGGCTAACGTTAGCTGGCTAGCAAGGAATTCAACCGACAACCACATAAGTTGCACGCATGTAAACAAGCCCCAAAAAAGACACGTCTAGTTGTGACAAAACAGGACAAGTGTCCCCTGGATTTAACTCACGGAGAAGCTCACGCTAGCTTCGCTCAACACAACCGGGAGATTTCCTATATTTCTGCACACGCCGACACATTTATTAGCAAAGAAATGATACGTTTCGCTGGCTAACGATGCCAAGAGCACGGAACACCAGCGTTAACACAAGCTGCCGCGACACGATACCGCGTTGCTGCGAAATTAAAGTGTTTAATTGTCTTAAATTACTCCCAACAAGAGGAGTAAAAATCAGCTGTCTGCTTGAGTTTGCGTGAGTTAATGCTACGGCTAGCTAGCTAGCTTAGCTCAGTGTTGATTTCAGCCAATTAGCCTTTAGCTCGCACGGCTAACTCGGCACATTACGATATATTCAGCCCGTAACATAAGAATAAAATGATATTCTTAAAACGTGTCCGGGGTCTTCGACCCGCTGGAGGCGGCAGCGTGAAGCTAGCTAACGCTCACCGGCGAAGAGGATGAATTCTCGGGTGTCGAGACGCTAATGGCCGATAGTAATGGTTGAATTCGCATCAAAGGAAAGACGTAACGTTAGCTCTCCGGCTAGCCTACCGTTAGCCGGCTAAACAACAACCTCTGTGTGTTTTTTTTTTTTTTTTTACAGGAAGCAGGAGGGACACGGAAGCATTTCAACAAACTACTCGGACACAACGTGATAATATTCGGCGTATTCACACGCAGCTCTCCTTCCCTTCCACCTCCATCATAAAGGGGGAAAAAAATCAAGGCCCAAGCTTCAAAGCCTCGGTGTCGATTTCCATTAACGAGGGTGTCGGCCGACCCCCGTCGGGCCGGGCAGCTCCTTCATGCAGCCGAGTACATCCAGTGTTTGGGAGAAGTTGGAGCCGAAGGTTTCCGCTCAACGGCGCCTCTTTCTCGCCGAATCCAGAGGGAGAGTAGTGGCGGAGAGGAGGCTCGCGGCCCCGCTGCTGGCCCCGTCACAAGTTTCCACGGAATTGGGAATTTATCGTGAAAACCGGGGAGACACAACCCTCGTCAGACCGAGCCGTGCATTGTGTGCGCCGCTCTTCTTCCTCGCCCATCGCACGGGTTGTGTGGCGGCTCCGCTCCTGCACACTGCCGCCGTGTGGAAAGTCCACGCACACATCCACAGCCCAGTGGAACAATGTCTTTGGTAACAATAATATAGATATTTTTATATAACATAGCATGTAAAAACCTAATGTACACGTTTAGCAGGGCCAGAAAAAACCAGGAGACTCCATTTCAGAAGCCTGCACATCTGGTTTCCTGCACTTTATTCCTCTGCACATCTGGTTTCCTGCCTGTTTACACTTTATTTGGAAAATGTGAAACAACCGATTCACACACATGCAATTACTATTCACACCAACTCCATTCAGCCAAAGTTGTGACTTCATTTGCAACGAATGTCACACTGCACCTTGTATGTATATAGTTTTAGTTCTGTACTGTAGGTGACTTATTTACAGAAAGCTCTTTCTATACCTTGTTTTATTTTAATTGAACTATCTTACTGCTGAGCTGAGCGGTTTCTTCTTGTCCAACACCTCATAAAACTTGAACCTGAAACTTCAAACTATTGTGATAAATGTCTTATAAGTGTGTTAAATTTCTCTCGGGGTCCAAATATGGAAACGAACCAGCCTCTGGATGAGCTCCTGCGTCTGAGCCAAAGAGCTTTGTCTCCAGGTTTGTGAATGCACACGAGAAGCAGACTGCTCCAGCTATGCAGCACCTGAGGGCGAAATAGGGGCAGGAAACTCCAGAGGATGCTCAATTAACTCAAGACATCAGTGAACACATTATATTCACTACAAGGTCCATCATTCACATGGTATTCGCATTACAATCGCATCACATTATAAGCCCACAGGAATTAAAAACATCTACAGACTTCTGTTCCAGTGATTGCAAAAACAAGATAAGTACCTTAGTGTTTTCTCTGTTGAGGCCCTTATGATCACGTTTTCTGTCAGTTGATCGACACAGTAGAATTCCTCAGCAGAACTTGAGAGCTGGGAACATTGTTAACCACAGATGTAATGGCTTGCACTTGTCCATGTTGGAAGCCTGAGCAAGATTCTGAATGCATCCTTATATCATATGTCACATGAGACTCTTTTTAAATTTCTTTTTATTCCTTCAGTATAACAATTAATCCCAAAATTGCAGAACTACAACACTTTAGTTTTTTTACAAGCTTTATTCAAACCAGTGGAAGCTGAATTTTTTCCAGGACTAAATATCTAAAAGGATCAATTCAAGTCTTCTCCTTTAAACCACTTCTGATGATAGATGATGCAACTCTGCTGTGCATTAATGGCCAAGTCTCAGTTCTGTTGCATCTTTGGTGAAAGTACAGGCTGATACCGAGCAGTGAAAAAGCTTTAGGCACTTTAGATATGTATCCATCACACAACACCATCAGGGACAATAAGAATTGTCTTCAGAGACAAGAAGGACATGGAGTCCTGCAGCAGATTAGACTGGTCAGCAGAGACTCCTAGTCTCAACACCATGAGTCAGTCTGGGGCCACGTGAAGAGACAGAGGACACTGAGACAGACAGAATCCATAGAACTGTGGCAACTTCCCATCCTACTTAATGGGGAGTATGATGATTATAAATGATAACCTATCCACCAAGTATATTGATATTTTTTCAGTTTGACACTTCAATTTTGAATTAAAAATATTGTTATATCCCTGAAAATTCAGGAGATAAGGGGAGTAACAGAAAACGGAAGGAAAAGGAGAGATGAAGAAAGAGGATATGCAGACAAATCCAGAATTAATCTATAATTGCACATAAAA
Source organism: Verasper variegatus (assembly GCA_026259375.1). Classification (NCBI taxonomy): domain Eukaryota; kingdom Metazoa; phylum Chordata; class Actinopteri; order Pleuronectiformes; family Pleuronectidae; genus Verasper; species Verasper variegatus. The sequence continues at coordinate 1,747,667 of CM048057.1, forward strand.
CCACAGAAATTGAGCTTCACTGCACAATACACAAGCTCAGGTCTCCGTGCACACACACAGCTCTTATGGCTGATGATTATTTGTGACTTTGTTTCTGAAAGTCTGCTGACTTTACTGTTTTGACATTACTTTCAGTGCGTAAATCATTTGCAGAGTACTGCATTTGGTTCGAGTCCCATGTGACCCTCAAAGGTCAGCAGCAGTATATGGATAGACGTCTTTGGTGTGGTCATGTGGTCGACTTCCTGGAGAAGAGCAGTGTGTGCAGCAGGATCCCAGTAGCGACGGAGACGTTCAGAGACTCTACTCCGGGAAACAATTCTCTGCCTGCTGGGATGGTGAGCAGCGTTTGGCACAGAGAGAGAAGCCCCCGGGACAATCCTCCCCCCTCTCCACCGATCAGCAACACCGTGGGTCCTGTCATCTGAAAGTCTGAACACTGGGTGACAGGAAGCTGAGACTCGTCTGCTTCAGCGGCCACTGTGCCGACCACCTGCCAGCCCTGTGCCACCTTCAGCTTCACCATATCTTCAAGGTTTTTGTATCCATACACCCCGAGCACCTCCATGGCTCCGGCGCTGGCCTTGCTGACCACTGGAGACAGTGGACAGCTGTTGTGAAGACTGCTGGCCACTCTGTCCACACCCAGGAAGTAAGCAGAGCGCAGGATGGCCCCCAGATTCATGGGGTCCTGAATCCCCTCGAGGACGAGCCACAGAGGGGGGTCTTTTCTGCCCGGTGCAGAGTCTGAGTGTTCTGTGAGATAGCTCAGAGGACCGGCTTGCAGACACACTCCTTGGTGAACTCGCTCAGAAGACATCCTGTCCAGCTCCTTCTTGCTGACCCGCTGGACTCGCACTCCTCGCCGACAGGCCTCCTCGCATACCTTCAACACAGAGGCCCGGTGAGAGGCCTCGCCATCTTTTACAAACAGCTTATGGGCCTTCCTTCTGCCCTGAGTCAGAGCCAAGAGACAGGGAGCGACGCCAAAAACAATCTCTACTTTGGAGTCCAGTGTTGACCTCTGCGTCCCCGGCCTCTCCCTCTCTGTGGGGGAATCCTCCAGACACAGCTTCCTGAGTTCAGAGGATACTCTGTGTGCGTCTTCCTTCCTCTGACCTGTCCTCTGCATCACTGGGATCTCATCCCTCCACACTTTGCTCTGCACTGACCTCTCACGAGTCTCATTGTGTCTGTGTCGTCTCTTCACCCCAGGGTTGAAGCTGCTGTCCTCTGGGTGCAGGAGAGACGCTGTGACATGGTGAGAGGCGACCTGAGAGCCCGCTCCTGAGACCGACTTGTAAAATCCTCTGCCCCGAACCAGCAGCAACTTGTGCTGACGAGCTGCTGATGTAAACACCCACATGCTGAAGTAGATGTAAATATGTCCAGAGGCACAAAGAGCTGCAGCTGCCTCAGAGAAAAGTGGCTCAACTCCCTGAGAGATCCATGAATCCAGGGATCATGTGTCTGCAGGTTTCACTGATGATGAGTTCACTGAATCTCTGTGTAGCCTCCTCCACCTCCTGTCTCCATCCAAAGCTCATGTGTTCGATTTCCTTACGTGAAACACGCACATGTGCAGAGCAGCTGCGTCAAGAGCTAGAGAATATGACCGGATATCGAGCTCTTATTCCTACAAAGTAAAGGCCTGAGAACAAATCACCCTTATGCAATGCAGAAAAACAAAATGATAGACAACTAGACAATGAGAGGACTGATAGAATATTGACTGAACTGTTAGCATACCAACTACACAGATTACGGTTTCCCTCTTTACATTAATGAATACAGTACATATACATGTTATAGTTAGATAGATAGATAGATAGATAGATAGATAGATAGATAGATAGATTTTTATCAAGCAAATGTATATATATATATATAAGTATGAAATTCGGCCAAGAAAGATAATTATTGGTTGCGTTTGGTTATTATTTCTGTTTAAAACAAACAAGACATGTTCATACAATAATGCACAATAATAATCAGCCATTAACTGATCTTTAATCTTTAATGTTATAGCAACATGTGTAAAATGAAAAGATGAGAATATGATGCAGAGTTTACAGATAAGCTCATCATTAAACACGTGTACAGTGTAATATTCAAATGTGTAATCACCATGAGATTCTTGGTTGTTTAAGTAAAGTTTTTTTATTGTCCTTTTTTATATTCACGGTAGCTTTTAGTCTTTAGGTCTTATTTTGAAAGTTCTTACTTCCTGTCTTCGGCATCTCGAGCTTGACGCGGTGACGTAGCTGCACGTCCACTCCTTGGATGCGCTTCCCCTGACGTCATTTCCCGGAAGTGAAACTCTCTGAACACGGAAGCGTCGGTGAAAAAAAAAAAAACAAATAGTCCCAGAGATTGTTGTGAGAAGACGCCCGGAGACACTTTCACCTGCGGGAATCAAACCTTTTTCAACGGTTCACGGTGAGTTGGACGCTGTGCGGCGGGGGGAGGGGTGGGTTCACGAGAGACAGCCGGGAGCAGTGTGTGATTCTGGGGTTAATGTGTGAGACACATCACGGTTAAAGACGTCAGGGCCTCCGGTCACATAGATAACTGCTGAGTAACATGTTCCAGGAAACAAGGAGGTGAAACAGGCCTGACAACTGTGACCAAAAGTTCGAATCCCCGATTCACACGTTCACAACTTAACAAGCGAGTTTTAACAGAATCCTCAACGATTCTTCTGCTTCTGTCGTGTGAGGATTTCCTTCTCCTCTTCTTCATCACGATTAGTATCTGGGCCTGTCCAGTGGCCACATCGTACTCTTCTGTTTACGTATGATTTGACTTCTTATTCTTCTTCCGTATGAAATTTCGCTCGAAAATCACCAAAACCAGCGGGGACGAAAGAGCCAGAGAGGAGCAGGACAGATATTCAGCTCTCAAAGCCACAAGTGGAGGTTGTCAGACATGATGTTTAGATCAAAACGTTGGCAAACGCGTTGGCTTCGCAGAACTGTCACTATGAAACATCTCAGAACATGTATACATGTTTTAACTTCTCCGTTGCCTCTCTCCATTGGGTCTAATGTTCATTTTGAGAGGAACTTTCTGGAAGGAGCATCTTTTCTATAGTATCGTATCTGTAGGTTCGGCAAAGTGTTGGGATTCTCTCTGTGTTTTTATTTCACAGATAGGACTTATAGTTTTTGAATCATCGCACGTTGTTCGAGGACTTTGCTCGAGTTTAGCTTTCTCTTTTCCAGTGAAAGATGCCTTTGATGTCTTAGATGTTGCGATTCAAGCTTGGATTGGCTCCCGAGGGTTTGGATCTGTCTCTCTCTCTCACCAACCTAACAACATAACACTTGTTTTAATTCTCCACAGACCACAGCAACGTCTCCAAATGCCTAAAAAGGTTTGATTGATAAGTTGTTTGACCAAGAGTCCAGAATCCAAAGATTTCCACTTTACTCTCACGTCTGAGAAGCTTCAAGCAGCAAACATCTGCCAGTTACATGTTTTGAAAAAGGACCAAAATCGCAAATTTCCTTGTCGGTCACCTAATTGCTGCAGCGAATTCATATATAAAGACAAAGTGATCGTCTTTGGGTCTCAGACTGTTGGTCAGAAAACAGGGACATGGAGATGGCACCTCTGGTTACGGGATTTACTTCTTTTCTTTTAATGTATTGGGAAACAGTCTACAGAATAATTGGTCATGAAGATATGCATCATTTGTTGCCCTAAACTGAAAGTTTAGTCAATAAAAGGTGTGAGAATAGTAGAAAAATAATAATAATAATGATTATCTTCATTACCAGTTAAAAGCAGAAGTTGGAACCAGAGGATGTTTGATATATTTGCTTGATACATGACTTCATAGTTTTGGGTTATTTCAAATTAACAAATAATTTCAGATCCTCTAATACATTCCTTTGTATTTTCGAGCAGATGGATTTCCTGTTCGGGAAAAGAAGGACCCCGGAGGAGATGCTGAGGCAGAACCAGAGGGCGCTCAATCGTGCCATGAGAGACCTGGACCGGGAGCGAAGCAAAATGGAGCAGCAGGAGAAGAAGATCATCGCTGACATAAAGAAAATGGCTAAACAGGGACAAATGGTGAGATGAACACGTGTTGTTATGAGGAGGGAATCAATCGTAAAGAGAGGATTCTAACTCTGTGTTATTTTATTCTGTGCAGGATGCCGTCAAGATCATGGCGAAGGATTTGGTTCGCACAAGGCGCTACGTGAAGAAGTTCATCATGATGAAAGCAAACATCCAGGCTGTCAGCTTAAAGATACAGACGCTCAAGTCCAACAACAGCATGGCGCAGGCTATGAAAGGCGTCACCAAAGCCATGGCCACTATGAACAGACAGGTCCGTCAAGTATTCACTGAGTCACTCTGTTGGCCGGGATTAAAGAAGAAGTGATGACAAACGTATCTTTGTTCCCTTTTCACAGCTGAAACTGCCTCAGATTCAGAAGATCATGATGGAGTTTGAAAAACAGAGTGAAATCATGGACATGAAGGAGGAGATGATGAATGACGCCATTGACGACGCCATGGGTGATGAAGATGATGAGGAGGAGAGGTAATGGACGAAACAACCTTTTCGTTTGTGTACAAACACATCGTTCTTTTTGTTTTGCATTTACCTTGTTGACATGTGTGATTGTGTCTCATGTGCAGTGACGCCATCGTGTCCCAGGTGCTGGACGAGCTGGGTCTGAATATGTCCGATGAACTGTCACGTACGGAAGAACAACGCTCCATCACGATGAATGAACATTTTACATGTGTTTTTAGTTGTAGTTAATTAAACTTACCAACATTGATGTTAATTACACTACATACAATGTTCTCCTCAGATCTCCCGACCCCCGGAGGAAACCTGTCGGTGGCCGGAGGAAAGAAGGTCGAGCCCCAGGCCGCCCTCGCCGACGCGGACGCCGATCTGGAGGAGCGGCTGAACAACCTGCGGAGAGACTAAACCCAGTATCTGACAGACAGGGTTTGTCGATAAAGACACAAACACACTCTAGATTCTTTTTGAAGGTGTAACTGGCAGAACGCTGGCTGTTTCCCGGCCTGTGTGTTGCTTTCTGTTTTGAGGTGTTTTTCGTTTTATGCGTGTATCTTGTATTTAATCCAAAAATAGAAAAACAAACAACCCCACAAGGGTCATTACCCGTCATAGGTTTAGAAAACTCATGTCACGTTTAAGACTTTGCCAAATGACGCAGATCCTCTGAGAGTTGATTTCACAGTCTGTGTAAAAACTAACTCGTCAAGGCATGATGTTCTCACAACCTAAACTAACACTAACGCTGACATGTTTAAAAGAACCCGGGTGGACGTGGGTAATATTACACAAGTGGATATTTTATATGGGTGACGTATACAAACTCAGCACTTTTTGTACATCAGACAGGTTTGGTGTTCGTTGTATCATCATCACCATGATTATCTTATGAAATATACTCTATAGCCCAGACACGAGGTTTTGATTTAGTTTATTTGTGAGAGTGGACAGAGGACCGGGTCTAACTGAAGATCGTGATCGTGTATTATCTCAACAATGTTTCTGTCTGTATTCACCGATAGGGCGGTTTTATTTTCTGAAAATATCTAAATGTCAGAGACGAAGAAGGAAAGTGTTTAGAGCCGACTCATCACTCCCGAGTCCTGCAGGATTCTCACCAAAATGTTCATAAAGAGTCGGTGATGTTTATTTTATTTTTTAAACTGTCCTGTTTGGGTTATTTTTTTTTTTGACCTTTCTTTATTCAATAAACTTTTTTTCCAGATTTAACAAAGTGGTGGTTTTATGTAAGACACATGAAGTTTGGTTTATTCATTGGGTTCTTTTATTAACTCCAAGGAGGTTATGTTTTCATTGTTTGTGTTTTCGTCTTTCAGCAGGATTCTGCAAAAACCACTGAGCTGATTGAGACTTGGTGGAAGGATCAAATAATTATTTTTACACATTACACTCTAACATAGAGTTTTTTAAAATATATTTAGGGGACTGATATTCATGTCTGTGAAGTTTGGTACAGGTTTAAAGGTATGTGCTTTTATATACTTATAGAAGTTTAATTATGGGTATTTGTCCCCATATTTAGCTTTAATATGTAATTAATGCAGTTATAAGCAGATTCAACCTTAAGTTAATAAGTAGAAGCTGCCATTGAAAATATCTATTTTCCTCAAACACATTTCTAATTTATCAAGTCGCAAACTTGAAACACATCATAGACAAGTTATTTTTATTCCAAAAACAATTTAACTTTCAAAACTGTCAATTTGTCAACATACAATCATAGAACAATATTGAATGTACTCAACACTTCTGACATTAAATAATAAAAAAATAACAGCCATGTTTTATGTACATTTGTTTTCTGAAAGCTATGTACAGAAAAAGAAAAGATTTGTGTTTCCAACGTCTGCCGACACGCACGTCTGGCAGGTTGATGTGCTGAAGCTGCACGAAGCCATTGCATCAATATGTAAAACAGGTCGAGGAAGAAACACCAGCAGAAACACTGACTGTGATGAGAGGGAGAGATTAACTGGCAGCATGTTAGAGAGAGAGAGCATACTAGTGAACATCGCTATGACTACAGCTAGCAAGCTTATTTATCATCTAAAATGGCTCCTCTGGATGTCTGCATCCTTAGGACACCAGTGCATACACATAACTCGGCTAATATTAACTGGATGTAAGATGAAGATCAGAACTGTACTTTTGTTTTTAATCAGATCGTCTTTTTTTAGATGCGGCTGAACGGAGCAGCCGAAGACTCATGCTTTCAAAGAACAGTACTTTGTAGACTTCACAGCCCAGTGAGCAGAGATCATTCTCCTATCTGAGGTTAAGCCATGCTACAATCTTGTTTGTATAACAGAGCCATGCAACCCACATAAAAAGAAAAAGGTAATAAGAAACAAAAGAAGGGAACAGATCACTGGGCTTCATGTCGGCTTTACCACCCGTCGAATTGTCCGCGACTTGATTTTCAAACCTTGCACCTCCTCACGTTGGATATTAATATGACATCATGCGGAGTGTGGCTCCAAAGTCCAGATATCACACCAGAACATTGATAAAATCTTAATTGAGGTGTGTGTGAACAATGACGGCTTTACACATCACGACACAGCACCGGGAAAACCCCAGAGCAAAAAGCTGATCAACGATTCAAGCTCTGATTACTCAGCTTAAAATGACGAGCGATGTGAAATGGACGTGTTGAAGCTACGAGTCCCCATCGATTCCTGTCAGCTGACTTATGCATAAACACTCGGTTACTGAACATGCATATAACTGTTGGACACAGGACAGAAACTGATATTTCCTCTTCCCCGGCTGCGGACAGGGGGACTGCGATCTTGCAGCATCATGCACGGAAGCCGAGTTCTTCTTTCAGGAGGTGTAAATGAGACGGAAAATATCAAGGACACCCGCTGACGCAGCTTCTTCCCATCAGCTGGTGTGTGGTGACATGTTGAGACTGGAGAGACTGAACAGCAATTATACATAGTGGCTGATAACTTGTCCCCCCCCCCCTACCCATCACAGACAAGACAGTATTTTCTAATCTGGGCGTGAGCGTTTTTTCTCTCTGCTGTTTGTGCCACGTGGGTTTCACTTCCGACAGGTCCGGTGAGGTGTGTGTTTTTTGGGAACCTCGATGCGACATCGGCTCCGGTCGTCCAGCCACGGCAGCTCGAAGTTCCTGGAAGACAACAAATACATTTTTTTTTTTAAAATACTACACAGACTTAATGGATACTGTTGTTATGGATTACGCCAGCATGTGGTGCCCACACAGTAATTGTGGCATGAAGCAGAATCGAGCAGCTCCGACTTACTGTTGTGCGAGTTTGGGCAACGGTCGTCCAAATGCAACCACAGGCAAGAAAGGAGTGATCACTATAGCTTCAACTGGAAGACATGAAAAAAAACTGAGTTAGAATCCATTTAATAGTCGGTACTGACATTTTACATCACACCCAGGTTTATTCAGGGTGTTGTGGATGTTAGGAGTTGCGGACGTACCATCTTCAGTGTCGGGATAGAAGGACGAAACCTCCGGCTCGGTTTCCTGGACGATTTTCTTCCTGTTCATGCGCTGCTGCAGACGCTGGAACATGCGCTGCTCTCTGATTCGCTGGATGTCCCATCTGAAAAGACAGGAAAAGGAAATGAGGAAAGATCGTAGAGCTCTGAAATCCTACATCTGCCTTATTACTGGACGAAATAATAAATCAAGACTCAATAGACAACAAATTCAATCTGTCCTCCACTACAGAATAAGTCTGGACCGTGTGTTCATACATAAAAAAGCAGTTTGATCGCTAAACTAATAATGTTTACACGCTTGCACCAAACATAACATGTTTATTACAGCGCAGTGCAGGTTATTATAGGTTTTATGGGCTGAAGCGTTCTTTGTACCTTTTCCTCCTCTTTTCATCCAACTCGAGCTTCGCATGGCGTTTCAAAAACACGCCGTCATCCATCGGCTTGATGGGAAAACAAGATCACACTTACATTATTCATGAGTTTGATGCTTTTCCGTCTGATGTGAGGTAACTTGTCACACTCTAGAAGTAGGATTGTTAACATGTTTTAAATCAGTGTGTGTCTCTCACCTCCACTGAGTTGGAGGAGTCGTCCTCCAAGGGCTCGATGTAGTTTTCTCTCCAGGATGGAACTAGTGAGTGGGAGGAAGACGGATGGAGAGGAGGGTCACCGTGGATAGAGTGCTCAGTACATTTGACGGATAAAGTGATTAAAGATGGGATATAGGTTAGGCTTACAAACAATCAGCATATCATGTACTACATGAGGAGTCCACTCACTGGCCACCTCTTCCTCCTTTTTAGGAGAAGTCTCCCGCAGAGGGGAGAGAGGAGGTTGGTTCCAGCAACACAGATACATCTCTGTGGTAGACATGAAGGGCAGGTCTTCCATCTGGCAGTTCAGCTCAGGCTCCTCTTTGCACGGAAGCAAAATGTCCCTTTCTGCCCCAGACCTCATGGGACCCATCTTCTCTGGGGTTTCCTTACTACGCAGCTCTCTCTGATTAGGAGAACCGGGCTGCATTTCAGCTTTGTGGGGGCTGAGCTTTGCACTCTTCCCCCGGGATTTCTGGACTTTTGCGTCTCCAAAACAAGACTTCCTGTGTTTGGTAAGAAGAAGAAGTGAGGTTTATATGGGCAGGTACTGTGGCAGATATTTCATGAGTGCCATCTACCATTGTCTCTTTTACCTCTTTTGACCTTTACCACCCCGACTAAAGGGGAGTGGGTTGGCTTGGTTGGGCTGTGGACTCTCCTCCGCATCCAGATCCCACATGTCCTCTTTGTCAGGGGTCCAAGGCTCCAGGGGCTGGAACAGTCGCTTGTCCCGCGGTGGGTCCTTTCTCGTGAGCTGAAGGCGACGCTCCATGCGCTCAATGCGAGCGAGCAACTGCAAAAGACGAAGCCGTGAATAAAGACCCTAACATTGTATGCACATCAAATCAGCACTGTACACACCACCAGGCTCAGATTCAAAAAAGGTTTACATACGGTCTCTTTGTCTGCTTTGAGCTCATCTATCTCCTTGTCCTTGGACTGCAGCTGCTGCTGTTGTTGTTCAATGAGATCCAGCTGCAGCAGCAGGATCTGTCGGAGGCAGTTGGCCTGCGTGTGGGGATTGGCAGGAGTCTTCCTGATGTTCCTCCACTTGCCCTCAGACGAGAGTTCAATGGATGCGGTGCCGACGACTCCGGGGACAACCCCCTTGCCGCTGTCCTCGGCACCGGCATCCTTAGGGTTATTGTTCACAGCCATCTGAGGGTTATCCATGTTGTCAACAGAGAGGGGTTTACCTTTCACCGGGGTTCCCTCACCCCCCATTGGTCTGACAGGGGACAACACCCCCACAGTTTTACTGTCACCCTGAACTACTTCTGCAACTGTGGTGGCGAGGGCGACTTTGCTTGTCATGTAAATCTGGTCTAGGACCTGTGACTTGCTCGGGATGTGACCGCCCTGCACGTCTTGCACATGGAGGAGGAAGTCGCAGGGGTCCCTCCGCAGGATCAGCGGACTCACGGTGGCGGCCCCGAAGTGCGTAATGTCGAAGTCGATGGTGTCAGTGCTCTGCTTGGATCCCGTCTTTGGAAACAGCGTGGATCTCAGAGTCATGGCGAACACAGGGACTTCTCATCCCGCATTGCAACCACGGCTACGTGGCTCCCATGTGAGCCGAGCAGCTGATTTCCTGCAAGAAGCACAAAAATAAAATCCCAGTGTCCTGTTACTGTTGCTCAGCTTTGAGTTCGGAGTTAAAGATGGACACCAGCTTTCATACCACTTGAACAAACCGAGGGAAGCTGCAGCACCGAGGGACCTGATCTCTACTTTTCCTAAAACCGTCCACCGGGATTTGAAAATCACGCTAAGCTACATTGGCACTGCGGCACAAACACACAGGGGCTGGGTGTGGGTCTAACTACCCGGGCGAGGGGGACTGTGGGTGGGGGGCTTCACACAAGGACTCGGGAGTGGCTGTGGAGGACACAGGCTGCAGCCATCTCCTCCATTTTGGTTCTCGCGAAATCATGAAAAACAATAACAGCTAGCTAGCTAACAGGCTAACGCTAGCCGGCTAGCTTCGCTAACAAGCTGCGCCTCCGCAGCAGAGCGGCTGAAAGGAGCTCGATGCGTCACTTGTTAGTTTTAACAGACTCGGTCCCATTAATACGTGTTTACGTGTTTTTAAACTCACCTCGTCTACAACTCGACTTCACCTGCAACTGTCTCCATGTTCCCTCCTCAAGGCTCAAAGCGCCGAGTACTGCGCATGCGCAATGTGCAGGGTGAACATGTCTGGTGTTGTGAGGGTTTGGATCAGAAGAGGAGAGGAAGAAGAGCTGGGACCAAACCTCTTCTTCGTCATCTTCTTCTTCTTCTTTAGTGTCTCTGAACACTCACCATCTTCTCATCATCTTCTTCTTTAGTGTTTCTGAACTCCCATCATCTTCACCTTCTTCATCATCTTCATCCTCTCTAGTGTTTCTGAACCCTCATGAACTCTTCATCCTGTAAAACAACCTCAGTTCTCTGTCACTGACTGAACGAGATGGTGGAAACATTATTTAGTCTTTTAGCTCCACATCCTTTCTGCTGCACAGTCAAACATGTTCTTCTACAAATACCATGCGTCCCTCTACTTCTTCTCTTCTACATTTAAATTTAAATTTAAATGGAAAGTCTTGTCGTCAAACATCCTGATGATGAGCAGTTAAACCCACACGTTCCAGCTCCACCTTCACATTTTATTAACAAACAATTTTTCATTTGTTAAATGTGTTAAACGGTGCATGGATCTTTACTGTAGGTTGTTAACTCAGCACTAAGTCTTTAGGAAATTGAAATAAAAAAGATTTTCCACATTTGTCTCAGTGCAGATATTGACTTTTCATGTTCGGACATTTAGAGTATTGCTGCTGATAAAACTGCATAAAAGACCATTTTCTGAATGAAATGCACCAGTGTGTTGAGCTCTGGAGTTTTTCATTGCCTGTAATAAAGATATCTCAATTTTAAAGTAAGAAAATATTCTTCAAAATAGATTTCATGTTGTTGACTTATTACATTTAAGCTACAGTACATGTCCACAGGTCCACACGTGCTGTACACAGGAGTTACGTTAAAAGTAACACAAAGTGTTTCTAAATATAGACTTTTAAACATATTTGATTCATATTAAAATATTATATAAATAAAATAAAACATATATATATATGCAATTTTCGCCCTGACGCCAGGGGGCAGTATAAGGCACATTTAGACTTCACTGATCAGGAGGAAGTAGTTTACTTCCTGCCATTTGAAATGGGAATGCTAGTAACTAGTTAGCCACAGTTAGCTTAGCTAAAACGTAAACTAACGTAAAAATACGTTATTGTCATTGTTCCCGCGACAAACACTCCGGTAGTTTAGATTTAACTTTAACAATTTAAACCGAGCTGGTGTAGAAATGCGTCGCAGAGGAGTCGGAGCAGGAGCTGTGGCTAAGAAGAAGCTAGCGGAGGTAAAGCTAGTGAACACTGGTGTTTTCACATTAACGTAAAAAAAAAAAACCATTTGTGAAAGTTGTATCGTTTGTTTCTGTTCAGGCCAAATACAAAGAAAGAGGAAACGTTCTGGCAGAAGATCAGATTGTTCAGGTGAGTCCACGGAAAACACAGAAAGAAGAGTCCATATAATTCACTTTATTATCCATGAATTCAATTCCCTTGTAAATATAAACATGTTTCTGTTTCATGCTTATTTAAAAGTGAACTCATATCTATGTTTTACCTGTTTATTCACTGCTGGTAACAAATAGTACAGATGTTTATTTGCATTGTTCATGGAATGATTTACTAAGTCATCTGTGTTTCTTCCACCAGATGTCCAAACAGCTGGAGACGTTCAAATCCAACCTGGAGGAGTTCGCCAGCAAACACAAGCAGGAAATTCGAAAGAGCTCCCAGTTCAGGGTTCAGTTTCAGGAAATGTGTGCGACCATCGGCGTTGACCCACTGGCCTGTAAGAATCCTTCAGTGTATAGAATCAAATAAATGGATAACGAGCTGAGGAGAAGTGGGTTTAAATCACATGTTTCTTTTTACTCTGCAGCTGGGAAAGGGTTTTGGTCGGAGATGCTCGGCGTCGGTGACTTCTACTACGAGCTCGGTGTTCAGATTATTGAAGTGTGCCTGGCGCTGAAACACAGAAATGGAGGTTTGTAATCTGTCAATGAAAACTGAGGGATTGTGAATGTATTTGACTGCATCACTAATAGTTTGACCATATTCAAAGTGTGCCAGCACAGTAAATAACAGGAGATGAAGTTATGAAAAGCAGCTTCATAGTGTGTTTCCTTCCAGGGCTCATTACTTTGAATGAACTCCATCAGAGAGTACTGAAGGGAAGAGGTAAATACGCTCAGGATGTGAGCCAGTAAGTAAAGCTACTCAAGTTTTCTCCACCTAAAAGATTTCAAACTGTTTATTCTGTTAATGGCTGGTTTCCTTCTTGATCTACACACCATATTTAGGTCATTAAATATCCACGTGTTTGGTATGAGTTGTATTTTCACCGCTATGATTGAATCTGTACTTCTCAGAGACGACTTGATGAGAGCGATAAAGAAACTGAAGGTGATGGGGAATGGTTTTGGGATGATTCCTGTCGGTGGGTCTTACTTGGTGCAGTCAGTTCCAGCAGAGCTCAACATGGATCATACTGTGGTTCTGCAGCTGGCCGAGGTAACACGCCGCTCCTGGTTTCACTCTCTTGCTACGGACCTGAGTCCATCTTCATCCCTGTCGGACAAATGTTTCGTTTAGGTTTTTCCTGTTTGGGAAATACTGACGAGTGTTTGTTTCTTTGTTCATTTGTAGAAAAAGGGATTCGTCACAGTGAGTGAGATCAAGGAAGGTCTCAAATGGGAGAAGGAACGAGCCTGTCACGTTCTGGTAAGTGTCGATCCAGTGGAATACTGAAAAATGGGATATCATGATAAATAATTCAAGGTTATTTTATCTTTTCCATAATTCCTTTCTCACTTTGCATTATTTTGAGTAAAATGTGTTAATATACATTCCAGGTGGAGTAAAAGTCTTAAAGCCTTCATCTGTGTGATCCCTGATTTAAAAACCTCTGCTCCCGTGTTTCCAGGATCACCTGCTGAAAGAAGGTTTGGCCTGGGTGGACTCTCAGGCAGCCGGAGAGTCGCAGTACTGGTTTCCTGCTCTCTTCTCCGAGCTCACGTCCCGTGACGTCACACCAGAGGAGGCCAATCAGATGACACCGTAAGAAAAGGAAAGAGCTGGGCTGGACCCTGGACTTCGAGCTGGTGACAGTTTCAGACACGTTGGGAAAACACAAGGTGGTGAGAAGGGTCATGTGACGGACTTGGCTGGTTCCCTGGAGCTGACAGCGAACTCCCTCCGAGAGGAGTCTCTGGACACGAGGAGGGTAAACTCTCCTCCTCAGGTTCTCCTCCTCCTCGGCAACTGTGCACTGAGGTTATTACTGAGTCACTGAAATCAGCTTGAGTTCTGTTCCACTGCATTTGAAATCCAGTGTCACGTCTCCTCTTGTAGTCATGGTTGGATTTTAACTGTGTTTAACTGTTGAATTTTGCACATAGAAACTTTTACTTTGACAGAAAACACAACATCAGCTTTATTGCACAAGTTGAACCTAATTTTTATTAAATCAACTGGACCATTTTACATGTGCTTATGGTCGTTGGCACAAACTCACCGGTTCGATTGTAACGACATCAACAATTCATCCTGTCAAGTTTATTAAAAAACAAAAAAAAAGATTAAAACAATCACTTGAATCAATAGAACTGATCCGAGAACTGAATTCAGCTTCAATGGAAATGAATAATTGTGATAAATATATTTCATCTTCTTTAAGATCACATGGTTTTCTTCCCCTTCAGTTTTTGCCCCTTCACCATTTTTCATGTTTCATTGTTTTCCAAAGCTCTTCAGGTTTTGTATTTTTAGTCGTCTATACAGAAACTCTAATGGCATCATATTAGCTTTAGTGTAAAAGAAAATAAACATGTTCTCTTTAGACCTTTTTTAAATCAAGTAATTCAAAGATCAAATTTGACCAAAATAGATGTGGATGTGATGGATTTGATAACCAACCGAGAACAAATCAACTCCTTTAGGAAACAGTAAAACTCCTGGAATTCACACTTCAGATTTAAGAAGGAATCATTAGAATTAAAGCAGCAGATCTTCGTGTCCCAGAGGAACTGTGCAATTTCACTTTTAAATACTTTCTCTGAATTCACGAAACTCCTCCAGAGCCTAAAAATAGATGATGACATCTGCTCCTCAGGCGTTTCTCCCCTTCACTACTTATTTCATGTGTAAAACGTAAAGAGCATCAGTTTTACAGTTGACTATATTTGTCAGTAAATTACTAAAAGCTTAAAAAAAAGTGTTTTAAACATGACCACCTAAACGACAGGATTTGTAAAATAATTCCCCCAGTGCCGCCACAGTTTTGCCGGCGGTGCAGATCTCACAGCTCGTGGCTGTAGACGTGATCCTCGAACACGGACTGCTCCATGTGGTCGCAGATCACCGTGCAGAAGGGACACACTCGGTGACTCTCCTCGTGCTGCTCCAGTTCACCTCGGGTGATGCCAGGGAAGCTCTCGTGGCAGTGACGACACATCAACAACTGCCGGGGACAGAAATAGAGACGTAACGAAATAGGGAGCGGATTAGGTTTAAAGTCCACGTTGGAAATAAACGGTAAACAACAGCCGTGTCGCTCGGGGCACCGCGTGAGCGAGGGAGTGCTGTGCCCCGCGTCTTCACCCTCAATTCGCTCCAATGTTTGTTTTTCAGTTTCTGTGATTTTTTTTTTTTTTAACTAGCAGGAGGTGCTGCACGTTTCCATTCAACAGTTCATTGTGTCAGAGAAAAAGAGATTTGACTCACCTCCTCCTCTGGTTCTGCAACGTTCTCTGTAAGGAGAGAAGAATCGTTGTTTGTTCATCTTGGTTTGAAACTAATAATTAGTTTCATTATTGATTCAACAATTTATTTTCCTGTCGATTGTGTTGCCTTTGTCATTATTTTAGTTCCTTTGTGAAAACACAACAATCTCCTAGAAACCCTGAACGTGAGTGAACGGACCCCTGTATGTTTGTCACACAGTTAGATTCTTTATCTTTTAGTCTGCTTCTGAAAAAAGCCCAAACTGTATAGTGTTCATTTCCGAGCCGGTCACTCACCGATGTCTTCGTACGGGTGCTCAGTCGGATCAGGTGCAGGGATGGTGGAAGTGTTTCCAGCTGGAGCGGTGGAGTCCGGCTGCACGTGCGGCTGGTCGCCGGTGGGAGCTGCATTGAGGTCGGCGTACGCTGAGCGCAGGCCCTCCATGTTGCTTCTGAGATTCTGACAGAATAAGAGTTGAGAAAACAAGCGTAAATAAAAAAACCTCATGGTGACATGTAGTACATGTGGTTAATGTGTAAGTTTACGTTGTTTTCTCTGGTGAGCTCTTCGTTCTCGTGCTTCACGAGCCGCATCATGTGCTCCTTCTCCTCTATGAGGCCGTTTTTATCTGCCAACGCCTCCAGTGCCTCTCTGAGCTGCAGCTGAAAGGTGATTCAGGAAAACCAGTTACAATATCAACACACGTAGAGGCCACGACTTACTGTACAGGTTTGTGGACCTCTGAACCTTTTAACCTTCAAGTCTCATTGGAGGTTTTGTTTTTATCTAGCGTTTGAACTGATTTCCCTGACATTTTGTGGAGCTCATCCTAAAGGTGTGGGGGAGCAGTCCGGTTCCCCCTCGGCACCAAAAGTAAAACTTCTTGTCCGTACACTTTCGGCCACTTGCTAAACCTCAGTCTGGATCTTGTGTGTTTACCTCAAATTTGTTACTTTTCCGTCGATCCTCATCACAAGCCGCGACCACGTTATCCAGCTGCCTCTTGACATTCGTCAGTTCTCCGTTGAGAGCCACAACTTGTCTCTTGGTGTTTCTGGTCTCATCCCTCTCGGTGGCCAGCTTCACCTGAGCGTCCTGCAGCTGGCTGACGAGCGCCTGACACCGCGCCTGAAGAGGACCTCCGGTAGAGCCTAGATCATCTGGTGACTCCTGCTGCGTCTCCTTCTGCGACATCCTCCGACGTAACTCCTGGTTCTCTCTCTTCAAGTCCTCCATGTTGAGTAAGACTCTCTGCAACTCTGCGTCGAGCCGATCCTTCTGCGTCTCGCTGCTCTGGAGATCCACCTGCCAGGAGGTGAAAACACACAGTCCTCATCTGAACTTCATTGTCTCCGTCACGGACAGGTTTGTTTTATTTGTTTAATTGAGCTTTATGACTTTCAAACTACAAGTATGAATCATCACGTCGTACAGAGGCTCTGCCCCTGGGGCCCCCTCACACAGAGGGCCCCCCTCCATACTCCCTTTACTCTTATAAATAAATGTCATCGTTCATCTTTTAAAGCTGCAGACTGGATTTACCTGTAGGAGCTGGATGCTGTCTTCTGTTTTGAACAGCTCCCGTTGTCCTTCTCTGATTTTGCAATTCAGCCTAAAACACGTTAAAAAACGTTGTGTGTTAACTTCTAAAAGAGTCATTTTATTTGTGTGTTATTGGTTAAAGCGCAGACTCCACTCACTTGGCGATTTCCTGACTTTGAGCATCGATCGTCCCCTTCAGAGCCTTGTGCTCGTCTTTCATCTGATTGATCTTCATCACAGCGCGATCGTATTTCTCCTGCGTGTGTTTCTGAAAAATAAAAGATAACAAAGAAGAACTTACAGGAGGAGACTGACGTGAGACCTGAGTCTGAAACGAGGGGATGAAATGATCTTTACCTCGTTTTCAGCTGCTGCTCTGTCAGAACCGTCGCTCAGTTTCTTCTGCTCGGTCGCTCTGTGCTGCTCCAGCTCCAGTTGCTTCGTTGTCTGGACCAGCAGCTCCTCCTGGTAGCGACATTGTTTTGCAGTTAAGTTTTCTCTCTGACGATTATACACCGAGTTTAAATTTCACACGTGGTCTGAAAACAAACCTTCAAAGTGTCGATTTCCTGAAGTTTCTGCTGTAAGGTGCTTTTTAAGTTTCCAACTTCTTCCTTGATTTGTACCATTTCTTCTGACCATGTGACTCTTCTCGCTCTCTTTCTCTTCATTCTGCTCCTGCACGATTCAATGACACCGCATCAAATACCAAAGTTCAATCTTCACTGTTGCACAACAAGCAAACATGTTCACTCCCACACAAGCCTGGATTTGTAATAAAATATACTTTGAAGACGGCAGCGTCTTGTTGTTGCTTCTCTAAAGCACTTTTCAGGGTTTCGTTTTCCTGCCGAATTTGATCCAATTCTTTCTGCAGCTCATCTCTCTCGCGGACGCTCTGATCCACTTGTTCCTGTGCTCAACAAAACACATGAAGTCAGTATAAAGCTCTGTTTACTTTGAAGAGACACACATCGGTTTTCATCAGCAGTTTTCTTCTGCCCCAACCCTGCCACTCGATGTCGAACTAGCAGAGGCATTTCTACCTTCCCCGTGCCGATACCTGGACTTTGCATATCGACTAGATACCATATCGGATAGATTCACATACTCGCCGACCTTTTCGCCAGAATCAAAGTCATTTCTGATTTCGGTATCTGCATCAGAATATCTCTAACCAGCCTCTTGAACCCAAACAAATACTCACAGTCATGTATCGTCCCAACTTTTAAACAAGAGATAAAAAAAAACCGAGTCAGTTGCTTTTGCTCCAAATCTCTTTGTTTACGTTTCATACCTGTGTCGTAACAACCAGGATGTCATCATCCAGTCTGGAGGTCAAGCTCTGCTCCTCTGGGCTTTTGAAGCAGAAGGGAGTGCTGGCCCCCCGCACCTGACCAGTGAAGTCGATGTAGCAGAACTGGTAGAACTCCATCTCGTCCTTGGGCAGGTAGTAATCTGACGGGGTGAGAACAGAAAGTGTCCCTCAGCAGAGCTCAGCCCTAAATACAATTCCTGGATCTGTCTCTTTCTCCGGATCAACACACACAATAAGTTCTTCCCCTGCCGATGTTGAAACTTGGATCAGCTAATCTGAAAACTAAACCTTGACGGCAGTTGAGATTCAGATTTAGATTTAAATCTGTTTACACACAACATGATCAGGGGGAACGTTACAAACACACAAACATCCAGCTCTTCCTCACCCTTAAAAACCGTCTGCCTGGTCACTGACTCTTGTCCGACCACGTCCAGACACGGCTCCACCCACACGAAGGTGTGATAATCCTTAGCTGAGTTCCATCCCACCTGCAGAGGAAACACCGGAACTCAACACACGGACATGTGGTAGAGGATCTTGAAGGATGAGTCAAGTGAGATTCTATTTATATATATATAGATGTAATTTAAGACAAAAGGCTAAATTTGTTTGTTTGTATAAAGACAGAAAATTGTGAAAAACCCTGTCACAAGTTCCCAAAATATTGTTTTTAATTGTTTCCTTTTACTACATAAAAAAAACAGGAAACATTAACCATCTGAAACTGTTACTAACACTCATAGAAAACAGTCCCACAAAGTATTCTCCAACTATTTTGTGAATAATATCAGTGACAATGTTGAAAAACGAGAAAAGAGAATTCCTGGATCAGCCTCCGGATCCTTCCACCAACTTTCTGTCTGATTCTCCATCTTTTCTCGTGTGATTCAGCAGTTTTCTCATCTCACACATTGAACCTCAAATTCAGTGTTTTACAATCTTTTATATTTGCATCAGTAACTCTATTCACAACAGAGATATTAAATATGATGTATTGTTATTATTGTACATTTATTTAGCATTTCCAGATAGAATCCCCTGTACACTTTAAATCCAAGAAGCCTCCTTCCTTCCCCACAGAGAGGGACTCCAACATGACTCACCTTGAAGATGCCCACCCAGTCCCGGGGGTGAGGCTGGAAGGCAGCAGTGTAGTGGCAGGTGAGGGAGGTGGAGGGGGGGTATGACTGGGGGATGTTGTTGAACACCACCTGGGAGAAGGTGCGGGCTAGTGGGTGAGCTGCTGCGGCCCCTGAAGGCCCCTCCATGCTGGACAGACTCAGAAAGACACCGGAGGACCTGAGGACATCAGCTGGGTCAAAAAAACTGCTTTACTAGCCTCCTTGTTGCGCAATAGAATTTAACTTTAACAAATATAACAAATATAAATACACAATTCACTTAAACAAATACTTCCCCACAACTAACCCAGCGGAGTCTCTGTATTAAAACCGCTTCAGTCGCACGAGGACGAGCTTCGATCTGCTTTATGACTTTAAAAGGTCAGTTTGTGGAAAGAAAACAGAAACAGAAAGTAAATCAGAAAAACAAAAGCCCCGCACCCGGGTCAGTTCCGGGGTTTCCTTCTGATACGCGACAATACAACGCGTTGTTCTGAGTGTGTGTGTTTGGTGAATCCTCCGGGATGACGCGATGTAAAGATGAAGATTTGAAACTTACTGATTTGTTGTCACTTGTCGGAGCTGAAGCTTCAACAGGGAGAGCTGGGCTGCGACTGCGAAGCCTTCAGGTGCTGCTCGGATATTTAAACCTCCAGAGTGCGACACGACTCCACAAGGCTCCACTGACAATTATTAGATCAATATCTTTTTCCAAATGTCCTTGATTTTTTAAATTTAATTTACATTCTAAATTGTTGTATTGACAATGCAATGATTTATTTCTTGTTTTAACACGTTTTATTATCTAATTAATAATGTTTAACTTGATTTGATTTCCCAGTGTTTTATTTATTTATTTATGTTGGTATTATTATTATTGTTGTTGTAATGTTGTTACGCGTGTTTTAGTTTTTACATTTCCAAATAATATCTTAACTGTACAATCAAATCAACAACAACAAAGTTGAACTATTTATTTTGGACTCTACCTGGAAGATTAAGTTATTAATTTGAAATCAAAAAACCAGAAGAGGAAAATGCTCTCCTTGTTTCCGTTTGTCTGTAAAGGCATCAGGATATATGCTGCATTGTGGGAAATGTAGTCCGGTATGAAAGCATACAACCCTCGCTCCTGAACCCCAACGACCACAAGAGGGAACCAAACCCTTGTAAAGCACATGAAGTTAAACCTGTAACTCGGCTGGGTCCGAGTTTCATTATCCCCACGTGTTAGTGGAATATTGATTGGCAGCAATTCTGATCATGTATGAACTGATTAGGTTGTTTATTATTATTTAATCAACAATGTTTGTATTCCTGAACAAGCAGTTTGAATATTGTAGCTCAGGCTGCACTGACAGATATGTTTCATTAATCAATCAATCAATCAATCAATCAATCAATCATCCATATTGATAATTAAAGAAAATACTGGTTGCAGGTAGTTCTGCTGTGAATCAACACATTAACTTAGGTTTTTTATTATTGTGTTGATTATTAGACACAAAGAAACAAGTAAAGAAGTTTTTTAAACACATAAATAAAAAAGAAGTTAGATTTTGACACATAGTTTTCTGGTGGAGACATTTTTAACTAAAGTGTGATTAATAAAATCATGAAGATGTTGTAGTTTCCACTTATATTATTAGTTTTATTCCCTCTTCAGATTCTATCAGGTTTTAATGGAGCTTCTCACCTGTGAACCAGTTCTCATCGCTGAGCAAACAACCAATCAGAGACGAGCAGGCTCCCTCCCGCTGCTTCTGATTGGCTGAAGGATGCTCGGCCTGTGAGGAAGTGACTTGTTGTTGACACGAGTTTCTCCGCAGCTCCTCAAACCGGGAGACGTCACGCACGCCTGCTCCGCCAGTGCCTCTGACCGGGAGCACCGGGAGCACCGGGAGCACCGGGAGCACCGGGACACGTGCTCTGCTGACGGTAATTTACGGTGTTTCCGTTTTTATCCGTTTAAAAGTTGTCGGCTCTTGAAGCTCGCGCTCTTCGCCGGGAGGGAGGAAGTTAGCATCCCGTTACCGTGGCAACGGCACGCCGCCTATAGTTTCTATAGGCTCGAGTTAGCTTTAGCGTCAAGTCTTTTAAAGTTACGCACTAAATACAACGTTCAGACTGTGTGACGTCAGAAGAAGAAACACATTTCATTTCAAGTAACGAATTCGGTGCAAATGTGCGTTTTTTTTTAATTTGTTTTTAATGTTTCTCTTTTTGGTTGTTAGCTAAACAGGCTAAAGTCTTTACACAAGTACTGTAGCCAACTTCAGCAGAGGCGTTTCAGGGGATTTTGGGGGCCTCTGGCGAAAGAGACCTGGGGAGGGGGCTATATTAATGTATATTAATTGCAGCTCTAATATAATATATTTGTGTTGTGTTCATATGGTATTAATCTACTTTTTGTACGAGACAGTAATTTCATACACCCGCATCTTCACAGTGTCATATCTCAGAGAGAAGGAAATTTACAAATCCCCAAACCATTTCCATTTCCCCTTCGCAACACTGCCTTGCTCATTTAATAACCTGAGCTTTTCTTTATTTTAATCAAACAACTTCCCTACCCCTTATTTAATATCAGGCCATAAAAAGACACCGCTGTCACATTAAATTATAATTTCCCCGCACTGCTCTCGTGAGAGAGCTCATGTAGCCGGTGTGTCACTCGCTCTCTGTCACACACAGATTAAATACCTGCAGAAGCACAACACCGGCATGAGGTGACGTGCTGGAAGCGTGTGATCTTTAAAGCACGAGGACTAAAGGTTGATGAGAGTGTAGGATGTCAGCTAATGCTTAATTAATGTTGATTGGTTCATTGATCAGGAAACCAGTGTCGGTCATTTTGTGTAATCCTTCCATGTTCCACAGTCCTCTTCTGTACTCTCTGCTCATCTTTACCAACTGTTGGAGCTAGTTTTCCTTTCTGCCCTATTTCTATTGTCTTCATTGGGAGCTTCAGCTGAAGGTGCCTCATGTCATCTTGGCCCAGAGGACCGATGTGCAGCCTGCTCACACGCTGCCACGACACTTTTCAGCACAGATTTAACAACACGAGTGGTTGAAAAGCACGTCTCTTATTTCAGGGAACAAATATCAGGGATTATCCCTCTCCGCCCGCTCCCCGCTGAGGTCTCCTGCTCATTCTCTCTCCATCATGTCAAGAGGGATCGGGTGTGTGTCCTCGCCGCTTCTAATTGGTCACCAGATCCACTGGCGGGCTCGCTGCTTGAGTGTGTAAGTCAATCTGAACTGAACCATCCTCGTGGTCATACTGATCTACTGTGTGTGTCTGTGTGTGTGTGTGGGGGGCAGATGGTGCAGGTGCTTGAGATGTGGCTGTGTGGTTTGTCTAACGAGGAGAGTGACAGCATCTTAACGGGCTCTTAAAACCAAGATTCCTGTAGCGAGAGCCAGACGGACGAGGGGCAGCCACCATCACCTTCGTCCTCACAGATGTAGGCCCAACGATGCAGGTGAGGAACAGTCATTTCTCAAATAATCCCACTGAGACTTGACAGGAAACACTTTAGCTGCTCGAACTAACGCTGTCTAATTAATACAACACTCCTGCAATAAATCCTGCCTTGGTAAAAGGTCACAGTTGGGGGGGGGGGTGTGTTGTTTTACACAAGTGTTAATTCAATTTCCTGATGCTTTTGGAGGCTGGACTCTGTGCTGAACCTGTTTAATTACACTCACACATGTTTACAATATATTCTGTGCTTCAATTTATATCAATAAAGGCAAAGTAAATATTAGAATTAACTCAGCAGCCTCTTCAAAGGCCACAAGGTTCAGTTCAACAAAGACAGAACATTAGTGGTCAAGCGATCAGTTCATTAAAATAATATTATCTGACGGTGATTTTGCTGATATTGTCGATGCTTTATGTAGAATTTAAAGGTTTATCCAAAGCAACTTTAAAGAATTCAACCTCGTTAGTACAAACCTGTTGTTCGTGTACCTGTTGTTGATGCACGCTGATGGAGGAGCTTGGAGAAATCCTTCCCGGGGCTGAAACCGTATCCGGGCTGAGATCAGTGGGGCGTCTCAGCCCAACGTAAAGCTCACGGTTCAGGGGCAGGATTATCCAGATCATTGGATCAGAATACTGTTACCTAGCACCGAAACCTCCCACAGAGTTGCTGGGATGTCCCTCCTTAATGCACCCCACCCCCCCCCCACCCCCCACCCCACACCCCACCCCCCGCCCCTCCTTCACCAGGAGTCTGTCACGATCATTACCAGGACTCAACTTGACCTCACCTTCACCTCACAAGACACCAGATAGGAGGCAGCGGCGAGCAGCTGAGACGCTGCTGTGACGATTGGTTGTCGCGAGTGCAGACGGACGTTTGCAGATCAGGGACATTTCTGGAATTAAACTCACCTCGCTTCTCCTGTGCAGCATTTTCAGTCCAGGCAGAAAAATCTCAACAGCAGTTAGACTGAGTAAAGATGGACGATGCGTCTCTACTTCCTCCCACTATCCTGAAATGAAGCCAAAACAACGCTGCCATCTTGCGAAGAGGACGTCATTTGGAGTCAGAGGCCGCGCAGTAGAGATCGAGGGGTGGAGCCACCATAGCGAGGGTGTGGCCAATACACATGCTTGACCAATCGTGAGCCAGTCTCCGCTGTCAATAATGATGTTGGATATTTAAAACCAAACTCCTCTGACACATGGACACTTGAACAAACATCAGTGTGATGAGAAATACCTCAAATGACAGAAACCATTTTTGAGAAAAATGTATTCACAGTGTACATCTCAGCTTGGCCAATGTCCCATCTGCTAACACGGAGGAGGCGGGGGTTTATGACTCGGTACCACTGCCTTTAACCTCAAATCTTTTGTCAAGCATTTCAGTTTATGAGAAAATACCCTGAAGATATTTGATATTCTCGTCTCCCTGTGTGTTGCGTGAAGAAGCTGTCAGCGTGACTGCACAAAGGAAAAAGATATAAAGACTGCGGCTGCTTCACGTAATGAAGTAGATCTTAAAAAAACATTGTGACGTTAATTGACAGTAGTTTTCCAAAGAGTCTCATTCATATTTTTTTAGTCGTATCAGCGTTTTGTTTACCTCACTGACTCCACTTCAGCTGTTTATTTTATGAACGGAATTGAACGTAAGTAAAACGCATCAAACTGTAGATGTGTGGATTAAATCCCTGCGATATTGTTGCGGTATCATTTGTATCCGTCCTGCGACAATAACTCTTGGCTGCCGGTGAGTGAGCGGTGCGCTGACAGCCGGAGCACTCACCTGATGAGAGAAATGGAAACGGAAACATGATTCCACACTTACAGCGTGTACTTCGTTCTGTCTGATGGAGTTTCATTGTGAGGCTGAGCAGCGCAGCCCATTAAAAGAGAGCTATGAGTGTCGGAAAACGGAACAGCATCATTTGCTCTTTGTCGACGGTGTCATCGAAACCTTCTTGCATTTGCTTACAGTCAAATGAGCTCGTACTGTATGCAGGGGCGTTCCAAGGGACTTTGGAGGCCCCAGGGAAAAGGGGCCCTACGGGTGATGTTCTGTGTCTTTGACAATGAAGTCGACTGCTGGGTCTCTCAAGTCAGATTCAGGACGTTCCTCCTCTGGCTTAGAGAGAAACTCTGGTCCATGAATCCACCTTTTGTTTGTCCGGAAGTCCTCCACTCTCGTTCCCCTGGAAGCTCCATCAGCTGGATTCTCCTTAGAACCAGTATATCTCCATTGTTCCACATCAGTTGCTTCTCTTATGTCTCAAAGGTAGGTGGAGGGAGTGACGGCCGTCTTCCAGCACTAAACTTAATGTCCTCTCTTGACATTTCAGCCTGTTCCTCTGATAACCTCTCGCTGAATTCATGGTCATATTGTTAAACCAACATTTCCCCAATGTTTGCAATGGATATTCGATTGGTACTTACAGCTGAACCGGCAGTTTGTTTCCTGCTGTTGTTTCCACCTCGACGTGGACCATTAAGAACCCATCCCACTTTGGTTCTCACCTTATAGGGTCCGCCTCCCTGGATATTAACCAGCTCCCACGGTTCCATCACCTTTGATGCGTTTGTTCCAATGAGCAAGTCAATGTCAGAGTCAATTTCATGGAGTTCAATACCCCTGGAATATGGCCATTGATCAACGTCTCCTTGCATGGGAACATTCAGCTTGGTCATCAGGCAACTCTATGAAGTCATCCTTATCCAATCCAGACTCAGGAATGGAGGACAGCGACAGTTGGATTGAGACTGCTGGTGGTTGGAGCATTAGCCTTTTCAAAATAAGAGCATCAGACACTCTATTGCGTAAATAAATATAAATTCACAGAATCTATCAAATGTTGCTTTGTTCAGTTTTCTTGTTCCAAAGTTCTTTGTTCAAAGGGTTTTTTCCTTTTATGTTCCAAAGGGAACTTTTTTTTTTTACTTTAATGTAACGTTTAATGGAAACTTAACCAAAAGCCACCGAGGCACCAGTCCTAGCTGCGTTGTACTCCGGCAATTAAACAAATCCATTTTCTAGTGTAAATAAATGCAAAAAATAACAACAATAATCCCAATATATCAAACTAATGAAAAAGCTCTTAGCGCCAGGCCCCAGGAGATTCCCTGCGTTGCCTTCCCTGTTGCAACCCCCCTAACTGGGCCTCTGTCTGTGACACATGCAGGATGGGTCTACCTGTGGTCAGCCCAGACAAATACGGTGATGTGCTTAAATGCGAGCTGCGAGGAGAGGGAGAGGAGGGCGAGAGCCAGAGTGAAGCCCCCATCAGGCCACCTGTCATCAAAAAGAGGAGGAAAGGCAAGAAGAGGTACTTTAACTGCTGGTTCTCCTCCATTTGTGCTTCTGCAGTTATTTCCCATTAACAGCTGGGCAGCCTGACAGCTTCCATTTTATAACTTGTCCTCGAGGCTCTTAAGATTTTGTTTCCTCATTTGTCCTCATCATTTGGGGGGAAAGGGAAGATGAGTGTAATGAGGCGTCTGTAGGACCTCGCAGCAAAGCAGATGTCTGTCCTTCTTTTTGTCTCTCTTCTCTTCCAGATGACTGTGGATCAGCCTCACCAACTGCAAATATGAAAGTGGTATGTATGGAACAAAAAGGAGTGAATTATAAATGCCTGTCAAAGCGCTGGGAGCTTCTATAGAAAACCTCTCGACGTCTGTCTCAGTGCGACGAGCTGCCTGCAGATATGGCCTCAAGGAGGTGGCGGAGGGCGAAGACTGGACGCTGTTTTGGACGGACTTCTCCGTGACTCTACTCCGCGTTAAGGACATGAAGTGTTACCAGGTACGTGATTGAATTCACTCTCAGCCGCAGTCACATTACCGCCATCATCACAAAGGGCTAATTGAACTGGACCCAACGCTGTAAAATAATCGTCTGGTAATTCAATTTCTTTACCTGGAGATGGATCACGGGAGACTAGTCGCACTGCTCTTTCATTTTGTAACGTCTCCACTTGTCTTTTTAATTATCCTCAATTTGTTTACCCATGAAATAAAAGAAGAAGGATGTTTGTACAGATTCACGTTTGGAAAAGATCTTCAAGCAAACACTTTGTAGTTTAATTGTGTTTTTCAGTGCGGTTCCTATTCAGCAAGTTAATACCAATGTCCTCCAATCTTCTCTTCTATTCTTCTAACTATGAATAAAGGAGATGGGTTTATTTTGTTATACCCACTTCCTCCTAATAAAAATATGCAGCACAGTCCTCATACGCTCATAGAATATTTCCCATGTAAACCCCATCGTCTTGATTTGTTTGTCTTTGCAGAAAATAAACCATTTCCCGGGGATGAATGAGATCTGCCGCAAAGATTTACTGGCAAGAAACATGAACCACATGCTCAAGCTCTTCCCCAAAGACTACGGCATCTTCCCCCGGACGTGGTGCCTCCCAGCAGAGTCAGTGTGTTCTGTCCTCGTGTCATTTTGCTCTTCCCAGCGTCTTCCCCTGTTCACTAACTCCTCCCCCGGTTGCACTTTGCAGTTACAGCGAATTCCAAGCGTACACCAGGGCCAAAAAACACAGGACGTATATCTGTAAGCCAGATGCCGGTTGCCAGGGCAAAGGCATCTTCATCACCAAGTCAATTAAAGACATTCCAGCTGGGGAACACATGATCTGCCAGGTGTACATCTCCAGGGTGAGGGTCTGTCCGGCAGCACGTGGAGCAGCACCTGGAACACAGACTGATATTCTGACGCGTTGTCTTTGTGTTCCTCAGCCTTTCATTATTGACGGGTTCAAGTTCGACTTGCGTATTTACGTGCTGGTGACGTCATGTGACCCGTTCAGGGTGTTCATGTTCAAGGAGGGACTGGCTCGCTTCTGCACCACACACTACAACGAGCCCAAGCACGGCAATGTGGTAGGAAACGTTAACGAATATTCAATATTACACTAATACATATATATTTGTGTGTGTGTGTGTGTGTGATGCTGTGTACTGTACTGACCTTGTCTTTGTAACGCAGGATGACGTGTGCATGCATCTCACCAACTACTCAATCAACAAGAACAGTGAGAGGTTTGTCCGTGACGAGGACACTGGCAGCAAACGGTATAAATGTCCCGAAGTTGATGTTAATTGTGTAAAATTTCTTTATTGTTGCTAA
The DNA here is from genome assembly GCA_026259375.1 of Verasper variegatus. Classification (NCBI taxonomy): domain Eukaryota; kingdom Metazoa; phylum Chordata; class Actinopteri; order Pleuronectiformes; family Pleuronectidae; genus Verasper; species Verasper variegatus. The sequence continues at coordinate 1,775,772 of CM048057.1, forward strand.
AGTAAGTTCTGTTTTATTTTTTGATTGTTTTCTCTCGTAGAAAACTGTCCACGCTGAACAAGTACCTGGAGTCCATCAGCTGCAACACAGAGAAGATGTGGAGCGACATCGAGGACGTGATCATAAAGACGCTGATCTCCGCTCAGCCCACCCTCAAGCACAACTACCAAACCTGCTTCCCCAACCACACCAGCGGCAGCGTCTGCTTCGAGATCCTGGGCTTCGACGTGCTGCTGGATCACCGCCTGCGGCCCTGGGTGCTGGAGGTGAGACGCCTGGGTTTAATATATACTGTGCAGATCAGTCATCGCTGCTCACAAGCTCCTCACTGTCCTGCTTATCGGCATGAAAGTAACAGAAATGTATGAATGGGAAATTCATTCAAGTGGGTTTTTTAATCCCTGGACATTTCCCCCCTCGTTTCACACGGTATCACATATATTCTGAATCGGTTTATTCCAGCTCTCCATCGAGGCTTGATGGTGTTTACGTTGAGTTGAATATTAAAACGCAGACCTCCGTGTTTTATGGCCACATCAAATATTGCAAATGTCTTGTGCATCATTTACTCACATTTCCCTCCAGATTCAGTTTGTTATCTTTAAAAAGTCTCCACTCGAATTTAAAGTAAATATTTGTTTAAGGGGAAAAGTGTGACTCAGGAAACATGTCTGATGATTTTCTGTGTGTCCAGGTGAACCACTCACCCAGTTTCACCACCGACTCCCAGCTCGACCGCGAGGTGAAGGATGCGTTGTTGTACGACACCCTGGTTCTCATCAACTTGGGCGCCTGCGACCGCCGCAAGATCACCAAGGAGGAGAGACGCAGGGTGAAGGACCGGCTGGAGCAGAACTACACCCGAGAGGCCAGGTACGCTCCTGTCAGACGTCTTTTTACATCCAGGGTGTTCGCGGGTTAACGTGTGTGTGTGTGTGTTGTACCACCAGGCTGGAGGAGCTGCGACAGTGCCAGGCGGCCACGGTGGAGCAGATGGAGCAGTACGAGGCCGACAACCTGGGAGGCTTCAAGAGGATCTACCCCAGACATGGAGCGGAGAAATACGACAAGTACTTCAAACACAGCAACGTGCTCTTTCAGAAGACGGCAGCGTCCCAGGCCAGAGAGGACTGCTCCAGGTACCAGCAGCACATTCAACACACTCAACACAACACACACTAAACAACAACACTCACTCTGTCTGCACCTTTTTTAAGACGTTCATTTCTTTATTATTTTTTTGAAATCTGGTTGAATTTCCCCACTACCTTTAAAAAAATAAGGTTTTTAGGATGGTAGGATATTCTTACTTTGGGATTTACTGGCCAAAAGTATAAAGAATAGAATGTGGCTACTTGCAAATGAATTATTCAGCAATGCAACAATAATACGATCTATTTATGAATGTATACACCACCCACTATTTACTGAAACCTTTATTCATTCTAATGATGACGTGTTACGTCTGAGTAACACTTTTATTGGCAGAATATAAAACAGGCAATACAAGTGTTTATTAATGTGTTTGTCAACAATAATGTGACAATAACTCGTCTTACAAGCACCTACGAGTGACGGCTGCTGCAGAAACACATGATCAAGGAAAATATAGGAACTGACATTTTATTCTATATTTTATGATTATATTTTCAGAATATAGAGAAGATATAGAGAAGTTGTAATTCTGGAAAATCTTGTACATTATTAAACAGCTGTTATAACTACACCCAAAACCTTTTATTTAAAGTTTTGAATAGTGTCTATAAAAGATCAATAAAATGAGTGAATAAATAAAAGATGATTAGATTTGATTAGAGGCAACTTATCTAAAAAATCCTGTCACTTCATATCAGAGTTGCTTGATTTTGCGTGTTTGTGTGTTTTTAGGCAACAACTGCAGGAGCTGCGTCTGAAGGAGGAGAAGGAGAAGGAGCGGGAACAGAGGGGGGCTCGGAGGAGAGACTTGCAGGGGGAGACGGCGGGGGAGCGGGTCAGATGTCGACAAACACCAGCTCGAGTCCCCCTCACACGGCCGGTGAGGAGCCAGTGTCCACATGAAACCACCAGAGGGAGGCAAACAGCTCCTGCCCCCTGACGGATGGTTCATATTCTCTCTGACCCCATCGTCAGAGCTAATGTGTAGAAACCACATTTTAAATTAGCCAGAATAATATTGCTGCTGATAACTTTTATTACAAATATGCTTTGTTGTCAACACCAGACAAACTAACACAGTCATCAATGTTATTCAGTGACAGTAATTGCTAATATATTGGGAACCTAATACTCGTGGTTCCATATAGAGTCAGGCCATAAAAACAAATTGAATCACAGGGCTCTTTGTTTGTATTCAGCCTCGTCTATCCAGGGTGGATCCCGAAGCCGTGCACGTCCGAGCAGAGAAGCAGAAGCAGGAGGAGGCGGCGGCGGAGGAGGAGGTGGAGGAGCAGCAGCGGGTTAAGGCCCTTCTCCAGAGGAAGAAACTCCTGCAGGACCTGGGGGTGGTGGAGCAGATCCGGCAGCTGCTGCAGAGCCCGGCAGGGAGAGACCCCCAGCAGAGGAAGCAGCAGAGACGCCAGGAGACGAAGGTTCGAGCTGAACTCTGGGTTCACTCACTTTACAACCTGATATCTCTCTGTCACCTCAGTCTCTTAACTGTTTCTGTTGGTTTTCTTCATTTCAGTTTGACCCTGTGATGCAGATTCCCCAAAGGAAGCAGCCGCTGCAGCAGCAGCCGGCGCCGGCGCCGCCCGGCCCTCAGACCACACGGCAGGTACACGACCAGGGACGCCAATCCAATCTAAACTAGAGGTGCTTCACTCCACCAAGGCTAATGCTCCATCTCAGCTTTTTAAATGAACTGGATCCGCCCATTTATCCAGATCCTCTCCCAAATGTAATGACTTCTTCCTCAGGTCACGCCCCCCCCCAATGTGTTTTGTAGTTTTTGAGTAATCCAGCTGACAAACAGCAATAAAAACATAAACTCATTTTAGTGAAGATGATATTTCAGATCAGGTTTATTTAAAAAAAACACAGAAATATCACAGAAATCAAATCATACTTGAAAAACATCATGTTATGGTGACTTTAACTTATTTTTATAAAAAGAAGAAACAAAGATTTCTATTAGTTTTTGTTCGTTTTAATTATTTTAATCATTTTCACACGTGAAGCTGCAGCTGACGATTATTTCCATTTTGGATTAATCAGCATTTCAATCAATTTGCATAATGTGTTCAAACATTTGAACAAAATCCCATTTACATTTGTATTTATATATTATTAACCTGACAAAATTTCTATATATATATTATCTAATATAAAAAATTACTTGAACCATTAAACACTTGCGGAATAATTTTCTTTCGACTAATTAAACATCGGTCGCCTGCTCATTTACACCTGATATTATTTGAGCTTTACATTTGAGATTATGAGCAATAGAAGTTTTTCAAACGTCAAATTGTTGGTTCTAAATTGTAAATGTAAATATGAATGTATCACAGTTAATTCAAAGCAGCTCCATGGATATCAATAATTGTCAGTGTCTGAATCTCTCTGATGGAATTAACCCTGACTCAGCAGCGTGTGCTCAGGCCCCCGGTGGAGCGGAGCGGCCCGAACGAGTCCGTCTGTCCGCTGCTCGAGCCCGAGAGCCACAACATAGCGGGAGTCGCTCACAGCACCATCAGCACCATCAACACCATCAGCACCCAGCAGATGCACTGGTCAGGTAATACGTCTCCACACTCTGCACGCTGGGAGGGAGGAGGCAGAAACCTCCTCTTTAGATGAGACTATTCGTTGCATTATTATTTTTTCCATTCGAAATATATAAACTTTGCATTTTGTTATGCTCCACCATATTCAAAAATAAATAAATGTAGCTCCAGTAAATTTAATTATGAAAAAAAGCTTCACTCATTTAAATTTAAAAAGGTGCGAGGAAACATCTCTGAATATTCTACAGGAGAAATATTAAAACACATCAAAGATGAACATAACACGACCTCGATAATTAGTCTGCGCTTTTAATTCCAGCTTATTATTGTTTCCTCCTGTTTTAATAATAGAAGAGTTGTGATACATTTGTGTAATATTGAAAATCTCTGCAGAGTTTCCACAGAGCAGCTTTATTAGACACATTATTAAAACCACTGGACTTGTTTGGTCTTTCCAGAGGTGATTTCACGTCGTCTCTCGCTCTGTGTTTTCCGCTCCGTCAGTCAGCAGATCTCTGGACGTGTGGCAGGAGAGCAGGAGAAGCTCCTGTCTCCAACACCCGGCTCAGCGTCTCCACCATAAACCCCCCCGCTGCCCTGCAGAGCCTGCTCGTCATCTCCAGAGCCCCACTGGTCAGGAGGCCTGGCTTCTCTCAGGACAGGGGCCCCCGGCCCAGCAAAGGCCAGCGACGAGCGGGGGCCACGGACTGACGCCGCTCCACGTTTAAATCCACTTTGCAGGAGCAGGACGTGAAGGGAGCCGGAGGTAGAGGGGCCTTAAACTGTGATGATACACAAACTCACTGTGCCGATGATGAATGTGTCACGTTTGCAGACTTTTATATGTGGACTCCTGCAGTTTGCTCCGCTCGCCACCTCACAGCATCACCTGCAGCACAGCAGAGGACAAGTTATGGCTTTTTTTATGTTTTATACCAGTGTGTGTGTGTGTGTGTGTGTGTGTGTGTGTGTGTGTGTGTGTGTGTGTGTGTGTGTGTGTGTGTGTGTGTGTGTGTGTGTGTGTGTGTGTGTGTGTGTGTGTGTGTGTGTGTGTGTGTGTGTGTGTGTGTGAGAAATATATTGCCGTCTGTGCCAAAATAAAAGCACACAAGCCTCATTTAACACAGTTTAACACAGTGTGTGATTCAGATCTGCACGTTTCCTCTGAAAAGCACCAGAATCTACTTAACTCACTGATTATTGGGTTTTGATATGAGCGTCAATCACTTCAGTAAAATCTAATTGACTATTAGGCCACATTAGACATTAAGGTTTGACTAATTAATTATAAGATTTAATTCTCATTTAAGCTGAAGCTTGTTATGAGTAAAGGCCTGTTGCTTCTCAGCTCCGTGGAATTTGAGGTCAAGTATTGAAAATAACTTTATTTGCACTGATGATCAATAAAATGTACTTTTTTTTAAATCTGGGGATAAACAATTGCAGTTCAATGCAATTGTTTTTAAATTTATATTCATTATTTAGAATTTCATTTCCTTTTTTTTTTTAAATAATTATTTGAACTTGATTTCATTTATTGCAAAGTTGTAAATTAATGTTTTAAAAATATGTTTGCTCCTGTTGAATCTCGGGACTTTTCACTTTGAGTTACAGAGGTTATAAAGATTTACAGCTTCCGGTTTCTTTATGTTCACAGACCGAAAAAAATCACCTAAACAATACATGATGTTCAAATAATGGACATTTTTTTGTTTTAGACACTTCACATTAGTAAATTAAATCTCTGCAAAACCAGATTCTTACACGTGAATTTATATTATTAGAAAGGCCACAAAAACACTCAAATGCCTAATGAAGCTTCCACGGGTTATAACACTTTACATTGATCGAACGATTCGAATCAGGAGACTGAATTAAATATATTTACTGAGCAGTGAAGATTTTCGTTTTTAATTTTTAAATTTTTGTACGATTTCCATGATTGAAATATCACAACAGCTTCCTGGCTGAAGGTCAAAAGGCCCAGAGAGAGAAATGAAAGGTTTTCAGGAAGAATTATCAGCTCAAAGAAACATTTAATGGAAAAGATCCTCGTGTTGTTGGTTTTATTATATTTCATTCCTTTTTATTTTTGTTTCAAATCCACAAATATGCATTTTGAACATATGACAGTTTGGGTTTTTGTGTCTTGAATCAAAGTGCAGGGGGAGTGAGTTGTATTTATGGAATTTATGGTTTTATTGCGTCTATAAATGTCGGAAGTCTCCCGCTGAAAAGGATCATTTCACACAAAGCAGAACGGAAATACACGTTTAGAAAAAAAACATCAAGGAGAAAGACGTTTTACAGGATTAATTTCTTTAAATTGCTTCGAGATTAAAGTTTAATTTTGTCCTGATAATCTTAAAAAGGTTTGATGTTTTAAAGTGAATTTCTCCCTCAGGCCTAAATGACCAAGGATCCACTGGTCTGAAGGAATTCCTGGATTATCAGGGATCACAACTGAATTCAATTTAATAAATGTTTGATCCTGGTTTCATATCATTTGAGCACAAAAAGAAAATGTGAGGTTTGCAGATTATTTCCGTGCGGATTGGAGGTGAAGGTGAAACAGTGGAGGTTTGGGATTAAGGAGGATTATGGATGAAATCATCTGATATGACAACACTTTGAATTGTTTGACGTCTGGAGGATGTTCTGTTCCGATTAGAGAAACAATAAGAAGACGCACAGACCTTGTTCGTCCACCTCCGAACCAGGACGCTGCAGCAGAACCAGCAGAACCAGCAGAACTCCCCCAGTCCTCCCACATCCTCACACGCTCCCTCTTCACGCAGCAGGAACCGTTCAGGCCTTTGGAGGAAATAAAGATGGCGAAGGGGAAGAATGTCCCGAGAACAAAAACGGCTGCTGTTTATGAAAATTTACAACTTTGCCTTGGAAGTTTACGACTCGCGCGGCTCCCGGATTGGCTGCTGGCGGTCATGTGGCCCAGCAGCAATGGGAACTTATTTCCCATGAGGTCCCATCGCAGCTGCTGTTTCCCAGCGCTCATCCACTTAACACTCGTAACGCAACCTTTTCTGGACTCGTGTGTGTTTGTGTTGATTGTGGCGGCTGCGTAAAAGGTGCGTAATGCTCCATGATGGAGGCTGTGCGCGGCGCCATGTTGATGTGGCACCCGCACTTTGTGTCGCTGTGTGTGTGTGTGTGTGTGTGTGTGTGGTGGAAATGAGGCAGCGTCACGCTCCTGGACGGTGGCGGGATTAATGGATGAAATCACCTGAGCGAGGTGGCGGACGTGCGGGGGAGAGGAGGCCGGGAGGACGCGGGAGGAGGCTCGGGCGGAGTGGCAGCCTCACACATGATGGATTATCAACAAAAGGTAAGAGCACCGTGTTTCTCAATGCGGCGGGGAGGAGGTGAGCTCCCGCGCCGCTGCAGCTCTGCTCCGGCCGAAGTGTCACTGAGGCTCTGGAGCTGTTTTCTGTCTGGAAACGAAAAGACAAGAAACAGCGAAGATCCACAAACCTGCGTCTTCCTCTGGGCTGCGTTGGTGCGAGCGATTCACAACCAGCTGCTGCTCAGTCTGCGTAGAACCAGAGCGGAGCTGCAGCCGCAGGACTCGACCTGAAACCAGTGGAAACAGACAGATGTTGTGGGTCTGGGGCCTGATGTGGGACCAGTGGGTGTGATGTGATGGTTTCTGGTTTCCAGGCCTGATGATGATGATGATGATGATGATGGTGGTCACGAGGCCTAACACACCTGAGACACGGTTTATTAAACATCATCCACATTTTAAACTCTTCAAACCATCTGATGTTATTTAACATTATTTCATTTTGTCAGTTTTATTCTGAAAAACCATGCCAGGAGTCTTTTATGTTGAAAGCGAGGCGCTGTCTCCTCATCGATTTTATTTCCCAGTTTTTATATTATTATTATTATTATTATTATTATTGAACAAGTAGTTGCTCTAATTTCTGACCTTGTATTTAATAATAATTCAAAAAGGCCAATAATCCTCATATTCAAGGTTCTGCAGGATTTCTGCTGCTCGTCTTTGTCTCATTTGACGCATCATGTGAAATATGTTCTTTATAATGATAAAATATTATTATTATGTTCGTTATTCTCATGTTTGTTCCAGTTGTTCAGTTTAGATGTGTGTTGCTCAGCCGAGCTGCGGCCTGGTTCACAGGCGGAGCCGCTTTTATTCCTTCGAGACCAAATCATCAGGATTTCACTGTTTTTAAAATGTTTTCTGAAGCGAAATCATTTCAAATAAAACAAAACTTTACTCAGAAGCACAATTTTAGCAAAGGTGAAATCAGGATTATTCATTTTTTATGAGCTGATGCCAAACAAATATTAGTTTTTCTGTGTAATTCAATCGAAACACTGCAACAAATTAAGGATTTGAATCAATACTACGTTTTATTTCGTTACTATTAATTCAGTTTCATTGGCTAATGTAACTTTTCCATAAAGGAAATGTATTTAAATATATAATAAAAAATCCTCATGAAATAATAAAGATCTGAAATAGAAATCACGAAGCAAATGTCTTTGTTGTTGTTCATGAAAATCCTGAAAATTAGAAAATTAACTCCAAAGAAAGTGGCTTTGAATTCATTAGTTAATACTAATGACACAATCATATTTATTACTACTCATAATGATATTCAGTGATTCATTAAATTAACTGATACTGAGACTCACATCACATATTTGTACTTACACAGGTTTTTGAGTTTAGTGTCCACTTGATCACAATGGATGATGATGATGGTAATGATGATTGTGTGTGTGTGTGTGTGTGTGTGTGTGTGTGTGTGTGTGTGTGTGTGTGTGTGTGTGTGTGTGTGTGTGTGTGTGTGTGTGTGTGTGTGTGTGTGTGTGCGTGTGTGTGTGTGTGTGTGTGTGTGTGTGTGTGTTCCCTCCTGCTCTCCACACGGTGCTGAACCAGGACGAGCTCACACCTTTTGTAAAGACAGTGAACATACATTATCGATAAACACTTGGTGTGAGGGTTTGTTGTGGCATTAAACACACGGTGTGTGTTGTTGTGTGTCTGTTAGTGACGGTCGGTTGTTTTGAAAAGGTGGAAGTGAAGGTTTGAGGCAGAGATGGAAACAGAGGCTGGAGCAGGTTCTTCTGTGATCTGTGCGTAAATGGAAATAATGCACAAAGTGTTTGGGGTCATTGCGATGTTTTTTCTTCTTGTTTTTGCATTTGTGTGTGTGTGTGTTAGCTAACGCGTGTGTGTGAGTGTGTGTGAGAGAGAGGGAGAGAGTGAGGGGAGAGACAGAGGGAGGGAGGGAGGGAGGGATCATTTGCGGAACCAGAGCTTGTTTATGTCTCCTTCTGTTTTACTGCGCTGCTGTTGCGCAAATCCCGTGTTATTTCACGCACAGTTCACATTTGCAGTGTGTTGTTTGCTTCCTGTGTATTTGCATTTCTACACGCGTCGTGGCGTCCGTGTAAGTGCGCGCGTAAAGACCCACAGACCCGTGCGCCTCGCCTCGACTCACCGGGGACCCCTGCGCGCAACAAGAGCCCCCCCATGGGTGCAATAGTGCAAGCGCAGACGGCGGTGATTGGCCAGAGGTGGATCAGATGGTGCACTTCCCCTCCGCGTTCAGTGGCACCTCACCACCCCCCCCTCTCAGCAAAAACCAAATCTCCGATAAAGTAATGGCAAAACCACTTGGACTATAAAAGACAACAAATCATATTCCTCCGGAGTATATACACCCCGTTGTCCACCCAATGAGTTCCTATTTTGTTAACTCAACTTTTCCCGTGTCTCTACCGGGAGGACAGGACTCTCTCCTGGGTCAGATACCGCTCTATTCCTCGGGATACACGGATCCGTTAAGACACTACTCCAGCGCGGCCACATATGGAGCAGCAGCCAACATGCAGGACAAGGTCTACCCGGCGTCCTACTACCAGCAGACGGGCGCCGCGGCCATCTACGGCCGGGCCGGTGGCGGAGCCGCCTGCGACTACAACCCGGTGGGGACTTTCTACAAGGACGCGGAGGGTTCGTGCGCCTTCTCGAGCCGCGAGGACCAGCCGCTGTTTGTCACGCAGGAGCACCAGCAGCGCAAAGCCGAGTGCCCGGAGCAGAGTGTCGGCCTGGGCGGCGGCATCGACGACAAGTCCTCCACTCTCATCTACCCGTGGATGCAGAGGATGAACGCCTGCTCCGCCGGTGAGTGCCACGCGTTTCACCGTGTTGTTGCCCCGGTGCCCGGAGGTGCCGGAGGTGCAGGAGGTGCGTGGAGTGTGCACGCCGAGCCCCAGAGCTACCTGTCAGCTGCCAACACGCACACGCACTCACATTTAGTTTCACATTTCCAAAGAGTGCGTGGAGAGATTAGATGATCACAGACACATTCAGAGTTTGTAATTCCACTGCGCACGGATCTTTCCTGCGCCTTCAGGGCTTTGACGACTACATCATCACATCGACCACACGTGCACGTACACACACGCACGCACACACAGACCGGGCCTGCACCACCCGAGCTCCAAACTTTGATGGCACACATCTTCAAACCGGGCCCTTTTCAGAAATTACGCAAAAAAAACACAACTTTCTGGAGCCATTAATGTCCAAAACAATAAAAACCCAGTGTTTACTTCACTGTGAATAAGAAAACAACACAAGATGTTGAACAAAGTTTGACTCTTTAGTGTCACAGAACAATAAACAGAGAGAATTCACTTTTACGCACCAGATAATTCTCCTTATGGACACAAGTGGCATCTTTTAGAGGCTTTTTAAATATAAGTGAGATGATTATAAGGCGTCACGAGCACAATAAAGTCATGATTGAGGAATATAGTCGTATTCTAGAATATATATATTTAAATAAAATCAATATTAGACACTGAGGCCCATCCTCACACATGCGTGTCTATTAGAGGCATGTATAGGAATATAATCCAAGTATTTTAAATATATAACGCATAGAAGGAAGTACAGTTAATACAAATATCCTAATTAATGCACATTCAAATAATATATTTGCATAAGTCTGTGATTTAGAGCTGCAATACACTAAATTTCCACTTTATTGTATTTTTTCAGAGACACCACTACAGATTTTGAGTGCAGTTTCAGGTACATTCTCCTCCCACACTTTGGACATTCACTCGAGCCCCCACGTTTGAATTATGAACTCATGAATCCACCTTGTTGTTCCAGGCCCGTTCGGCAGCAGTGGCCGCAGGGGCCGACAGACCTACACCCGCTACCAGACCCTGGAGCTGGAGAAGGAGTTCCACTTCAACCGCTACCTGACCAGGAGGCGCCGGATAGAGATCTCCCACGCCCTGTGTCTGACGGAGAGACAGATCAAAATCTGGTTCCAGAACCGCAGGATGAAGTGGAAAAAGGAGAACAAGCTCCTGAACCCCTCGAAGACCCCGGAGGAGGAGGAGGAGCAGGCTGAGAAGAAGAGCTAAAGGGACACTGGCGCACAGAAATACAATAAAAAAACAAAACAAAAAAAATGAAATGTGTGATTTCTCTGTAGATGAAGTGCTGCGAAGCCCCTGTTAGAGACGTGTAGAGTGATAGAGTATCCGCACGGTTATACTGTCTGCATTAGGTTCCAATCAGGTCCTCCTCTGTCTGTCCTTGTGCTCGTGTCTTTTTATTTAGAGGACTATGCAAAAATCCGCCAAAATGTAAATAATTTGTAGTGTTTGGTTTTTGACAATGTTGTTACCTCATGACCCACAGGCCTCCTGAGTTCGGTTCTATTCTTATGATTTGCTCATGACACGAAGAGGCTTCGTCCTTCACTGTGCATCTTGTGCTGTAGTTGTTCTCTATGATAGTCGTGTTGTTTACAGCTGTGCCATCATCCACTCACGAACTTTGTACAGACGAGAAAATGTGACATGTTATTTATTGTTGTTCACCATGTGTTCGATGCACATCTGGATACCGTGTGCAATATTTTCTTTAGGAAATTGTACATAGAAATAAAGGCTTTTTGATGTATATTGGAAAATCTTGTGTTGTCATTTATACTCGAGGAAAAAGCACTTATTATACATGTTATATTATAATAACAAGAAGCTGGTTTATTATTAGCATCAGTATTTTTTTTTGTTCTAGGGGATTTTCAGATCATAAACCTATAAATTCCCATAAACCCAGAGCAGAGATTGAATTAAATTTCCAGTTTGGCACAGTGCGCGTCAAAGTGCCAGCAGATAAGTCTCGGTTATGTTACCTGAGCCTTTTGTGGCCTGTGCGATCCGCGCGTTACATAAATGATGGATCGACTCCCCCCGCGTCCCGGCGGAGCACTGCCGGCTCCGTCCGGAAGATGGCGCTCTCTGCACGCACGGCTCTCGGGGCGCAGCGGGGAGGCACCATTGACTGGAGCCTAACGACCATTATTTCGTCATCATTTGTAACCATGGAGCATGAATTACCTCTCGAAGTCATCAGAGAGGATTTACGACTGGTCAACAAAGGCACGTGATTCCGGAACGCTCTCCCATATTTGGCCGCATACCTGGCAAAGTACAGTAGGGCTTCATTGCTTATAATTCATGATTGCGTCCATAAATCGTGCAAACACACAGGATTATAGCGACAAAGATCTACAAATCGAGGCTTTAAAAATCCAAGCAAATGAGCTCTTACTTTGTAAACTCGTTCTCAGGGCGCTATCCAAATGGCTCCGACTATCAGTTACTAAATTATGGGACTAACGGCGCTGTGAGCGGCTCCTTCAGAGACCCTGGCACCATGCACTCCGGGTCCTTCGGCTACAACTACAATGGCATGGACCTAACGGTGAACCGCACCAACACCGGCGGCCACTTCGCGGCCGTGAGAGAGGATGCCCGGGGATTCGGGCCGGACGCCCGCTACAGACAGACGCCCAACTGCTCGCTCTCGTCCCCAGATCCGGTGCCGCCGTCGTGCGCCACGGCCGGCCGGGAGCAGCTGGAACTAAAAAGCCCCTCTCCCCCGTCCGACCGGGGCGCGACCTCGGGCGGCGGCGCGCTGAACAAAAGCAACAACGCTCATTTCACGGAGATCGAGGACCCAACCGTCGCGTCCGAGACCGAGGAGGGCGCGCACAGCAGCGGAGGCGGCGGTGGCTCCGGCGCGGCACCGCGGGCGCAGCAGCAGCAGCAGCAGCAGCAGCAGCAGCACCAGGAACCCAACGCCACCTCCTCCACTCCCACATCTAACGATTGCCAAACGCCACAAATATTCCCCTGGATGCGGAAACTGCACATAAGCCATGGTATATTCCCTCCTAATGTTTAAGTTGTGCCGGGTGTCACGCTGATGAATCTGTGCGGTGTTGCATGAGTGCGCAGCGGTGGTTGTGTGGCTGGTGTTTGTGGAGTCTTTGTGGGGCTGCGTGCTCTCGGTGGCTCCGGGTGAACTGCAGCTGGAGCCGGAGCACAGCGCAGGGAAATGTGCATCTGGGCTTTTTCTCTCAAATTGTGCGTAAAATGCGCAAAGGCTTTGATGGCGAGATGTGGAGATGATAATGATAATAATAATAATAATAATAATAAGGCGACAGTAACACCCGTGGCGTGTGAGTGTTGTGATGTGTCGTGTTGGTTGCATGCTCCTCCACCTCCTCCACCTCCCCTGCACCAGCTCATCCCATGTAGTGACCCCTCTCTGTCTGTGCCACATCCCCACACTCCAGCCAAAACAATTCTAATATCGGCCTGTGCGCGCGTGTGTGTGTGTGTGTGTGTGTTGTGTGTGTGTGTGTGTGTGTTGTGCGGTGCAGTTGCTAATTGTCTGGGTTTTCTGTAAAATTGTAGATATGACTGGACCTGACGGGAAAAGGGCCCGAACCGCGTACACCCGGTACCAGACGCTAGAGCTGGAGAAAGAGTTTCACTTCAATAGGTACCTAACCAGACGGCGGAGGATAGAGATAGCCCACGCCCTGTGTCTCTCCGAAAGACAGATCAAAATCTGGTTTCAGAACCGCAGGATGAAGTGGAAGAAGGACAATAAACTGAAAAGCATGAGCCTTGTGACGGGAGGCAGCGCCTTCCACAACTGAACAACTTTTTTTTTTTTTTGAAGGGGGGAAAAGTGTGAAAAATGAGAATTAAAATTAAAATAAAAACACACACAAAAAAAAAGAAGAGAAACCAAGAAAAAGAAATCCATGAGTACTGTAAAGCTTTTGAAAGCGCAGCACCTTCCAGCATGTTATTGTGATAGAAGAAGAAGAAGAAGAAGTATTCCGTGGCGTTAAAACGCCATTTCTTTCAGTTGACTGTCGTACTATGATTAGCTTAGATGTGAAAGAAGATGTAAATATTATTGGGGGTATTTCTTGTCCATGCTCTTTGCTCTCTCTCGTCTCTTGAAGGTGTTTAAACTGCAGCTCTTTATTGTGACTTGGTCTAACAGGAGTGAAATTCATTGTACAGTTACAAAAAATAAATAAAATACGAGTTAAAAAAAAAAAAAATAAGGAGGAAAAAAGGAAAAGTTTCCCAAAACCCATATGCTGCTCTTCATTGAATGTAATGTATCCGGAGGCCATTCAACGCGCTTTAGTGTAACTTCTACTGCTCCTTTTCGATGCTTAACGTCCATAAACCTTCATAAACAAGCCGATGTGTAGCTCTAGGACATTTTGTGCATCTGTTATTATTGTTTAGAGCTAATTATGAGCAATGCAAATGTACCCGAGCTGTCAAATGTGATGAATTTTTAGTGCAAAGGGTTCTTCTGTGGCGGTGATGTGAGCTGTTTCCTTCCTTTTCTCTGGTGCTTCCTCGCCACTGAGCTTTTTGTATTTGTGAGTGAACTCATAGCGCTTGAAAAATAAAAAGTTTCTCTCCATCGCTTTGAGCGTGTCTCGACTGTGTTGTGCGTCCGGAATAAGAGGGAAACACACACACACACACACACCACACACACACACAGGCGTGTTTCTGAGGGAGCTGCGTGCGTAAAGTTGGATTCAGACTCATTAATGATTAACCTTTAAAAAACAGCACATGGGAAACTGGGTCTACGCGCCAGAGCTGAAGGGAAAACTTTTATATGAATTAAATAAAAAACTTACCTCCTGTGACCTCTTCGCAGCGAGACGCGTGTTTGGCACGAGGGAAGTATTGGTGATAAAAATCGCACCCCCCAAAGAAATAGAGCTTAGCTTTGGCTTACAGGTATATAGGCCGAGCTGAAGTTGGTAAAAATCCCCCCTTACCAAAGATTGTATAGACCTATATTACTTACAGACTGTGAAAAGTCACGTGAGGTCCATAAAGTTGGTTTTATGGTTTTGGGGAGTAGACAATGTACTATATAATTCACAACCTTGAATGAAAGTGACGGCTTAACTGCTGGATGGGACTGGAAAGGCTGGACTGGGGAAGGAAGTGGTGACCAGTCGGTTTCACTCCGTTTAGGCTGAAGCTTAAAATAATACAACTGTTCCCATTAGAGAAATAAAAATAAAATCAACGAGTGGCTTCTTACATTTATATTTTAAAATATCAACTTTTAAAATTAAAAAAAAAATTATTCTTAGAGCAAATTTGACTTTGAAGTAAATCTGTTTTCTCTGCAGTTTGAAAACCAAACAGATTTATTCCACATTTTTTACCTGCAGGAATAAAAACATATATTTGACACTTTATTTGTTTTCTATTATTTCAAGTATTTAAAGCTTCTATTCGCTGGAAACACTGAGGAGTTCAAATTGTAAAAGAAATCACACAAAACGGCTTTGATCCCCCCCCCCCCCCAAAAAAAAAGTGTGTTAGTATTTTTGAAAAGCCCCTCGTGGGGGTTGAAGTCTCTTTCAAGAGGCTGAACGTCGCTGCCATGACTCGAACTTGACTCGGTCCTGCAGTGATTTATTCTCTGTGTCGAGTCACCGAGCGGCCAAAGGTGAAGTGTCGGACAGCAGCGAGCTGGACTCGGCTCCACTGACTCCACACAGAGACGCACCAGCCTCTGCAGCGTCTTATCAAACACGAGGGGTTCATCTTCAGGGAACTAAAGGCTGCGATCACTTCCCCCAAAAAACCTCCCAAAAGAAACCTCATCCCAGGTTCTGTACCAAACAGAATCAAAGTTAAAAAGCAGCGGTTGGGTTAAATGCTGTCCCAGACATTTCCCACATATTCATAACTATTAAGTGGCAATTTAAGCAGCGTAATGAGTATTGCATATTGATAGAGGTAATCTGTACCCGGATCTCATGCATAATTCATGGCGGCGGGGATCATCGCCGGGTCAGGAGACGACGTTAGACCGCAGTCAGGAGGAGGCTGCTGCCAGACTCTGCACCGTCACCACCACACACAGAAAACACACACTCTGTGTTGTCGTGCACGCGGAAATTAACAAGACGTTTTTAAATCTAGAAAATATTTTGGAATTCGAAGGATTGTGGGGTTTTATTCCAGGGATGAACACCGTGTGTAGAAAGAGCAGAATTTGGCTCCAGTGGTTTTCTGCTTCTTCTAATTCCAGTAAATCCTGAGTTCGTTGTAAAGTGGAGCAAGAATTACAACAAATAGAAATTAATACAAATTAAAAACCCTCCTGCAAAAAGCACCATTTTGACCGGAAACGCTTTAAATTGTAAGAATGGAATTAAATTGAAACGGACTTTTCTGATGCAGCTTCACTTCCAGTTCAGTTCATACAAATAATACATTCTAATATCATCCTAGAAATTAAATGTGAAAGAGAAAAGTGTATTTATTTCACTCCTAAATTAAAATGAGAACATCCTTATTATTTGAAAGCCCCCCCCCCCCCCTACATTGGACTCAATGTGGTCCACGTGACCGTGGTGATAGAACAGAACTGGCACCTGGTCTCACGCTGCTCTGGGGTCAGCGGTTCGGTGTCATGGTGGAGACCAAACATCTGGAATCTGCGTGTGACTCCACCGCTTGCTGGCTGTGATGCAGCGGCCCCTCCAGCAGAGGGCGCCTCAGACCGGTCCGGCCGGGTGATGGATGGTTTCTCTGGTCTCGGGCACGTCTCGTCGTCGGGAGCGCGCATGGCTGCAGAGAAAGAGCACGGGAACCAACATGGTGTCACTCAGAGCAGGTTCATCAGTTCGTCATCTCTGCAGGAGATAAACCTTCAGCTCCTCTGCAGGGAGCGGAGGGTCTGGGTCCAGGGCCCAGGGTCCAGGGCCCAGAGTCCAGGGCCCAGGGTCCAGGGTCCAGGGCCCAGGGTCCAGGGCCCAGGGCCCAGGGTCCAGGGTCCAGGGTCCAGGTTCGGTTGAGACTCGTTAACCTGATAATCAGTTAATTGTATTATTCTTGAGTCCCAGTCCTGAGCTCCAGTGCATTTTGAGCTACTGGTAATTGGTTATTTCCATTTGATTCTACTTTCCAGCTCCACTCCAGCAGATTCCAAAAGGAAATAACCTTTGACACCAGTGAATTTATCTTTACAGCTACTTTTATTCTTAATAGTTCTTATTAACATGTTATTTCTCAACCTTTTCACCTGTGACCCTTCATACAAACTCCTGCAGATTTTCATTTAAATGAGTGTGATGTAAAAACCATCCCATATTTCCCTCTACGATTACAAATGGGAGATAACAGAAAATGTTTCTGTGCATCAGGATGAGTTTTTCACTTCTTTCCTCTGAGATTTGATCTGACGACCCCTCGGGCGGGAAAACCCACAGCACTAAACCCAACTGTGTGTGAAGCAGTTAAACAGAAGACACACTGATATTATTAGTATTAAAGAATTAAATACCAGTACCAGTGTATCAGTGTAGTTTTACTTTTGAAACCTAACTGATAATACTTTTGTGTAAAACATTTTTACATTGTTGTATTAAGTAAAGAATCCGAGTACTTCTTCCACAGCGAGTCTGAAGGAGGTGAAACTGAGGTTATATGAAAAACAAGTAATTTAAAATCAAAAGGTGTCAATAAGAGTAAACCTCATATCGACTTTACTGGAGCTGCTTCACTTCAACGAGCTCGTAATGTGAGAGTAAAGGGAAATGAACACGTTCGTGGTTTCATACATGAACTGGAACAGAATCTGAGGGTTAGTTCTTTATCACTTATTAATGTATTATCGTTTATAAGTAAAGATTTGGTGATTTAAGCCAATTATTATAACGTATTTATAATAATTAATACTTTTAATTACATGTTGATGTTCATATCTACAGAATTGATATTTAAACTATTTTATTAATGAATCAAAGAACTTTCTATTACTTACTAATATTTCTAATGGTCTTGATGACTTCACCCCTTTATTAATTATTTATAAAGACCTTAAATGACTTATTAATATTTATAACTACAGACTAGGTGGATCAAACCACTTTATAATTGACTTATTAGAATTTACAACAACATTTAATGACTTGGTGAACTTTACACCTTTATTAATTACTTGTTAACATTTATAATGACTATTAATGGACTGTTAACATTTATAATTGAAGACTTGGTGGATTAAACCACGTTATTTATGACTTTTAATGACTTATGAATATTTATAAGGGTAGACTTGGTGACTTCTTAACCATTTACAATGACTATTAATGACTTACTAACATTTATAACAGCCGACTTGATGATTACACCCCTTTATAATGGTCGAGTCAGTGGATTAAACCTTTTATTAAATCACTTATAACCTCTAATAACTTATTAACATCTATAACAGCCGACTTGATGACTTATTAGAAAATAAATGGTACCATCCTTTAAACCGCAAATGTAGAAATATCCTGTGTCTGTTACTTCTGATGTTTAATTATGAGATGAATCATTTGGCTTCTGTCCTCCGGCCTGAGTCTGACGTCCTGTCATCTACATAAACCCTGTAGATCCGAATTTGTGTAAATGAAGCAGCAGCCACAAGTTCGTGTCTTGGGGAGTGTGTAGGTGACGACACTTCTCCTGGAGGAAAACGCTCATTCAGTCCAGAAAATACTGGAATATCAGAGTTTCTACTTTTTAAAGAGCAGCTCTGAAGTTCTCACTCTTAGAGCTGACCCCTGAGTGAGTGAGTGTGTGTGAGAGAGTGTGTGTGTGTGTGAGAGTGAGAGAGTGTGTGTCCTCTTTTGTTGGAGAATATGATCTGTTAAAGATGCAGGACAGGCCCCTCAATGTGGCCTTTGTTCTCCTCGTCATTAGTCACGTCTCCTCTCCACCGAGGCCGAGGAGGAGTTTGAGTTTGCAGGGAAACGTGAGGAGGACGTCGTCAAACTGCTGCAACGCAGCGGCCGGAGAGAATCAGTCCTGAGGAGAAGATGGGACCCCGACAGGAAAGAGAAGAACAGTAAGTCTATCAAACATGTATTTTACAGCAGAGTGTGTGTGGGTTTGATTTGAGGATGTAATCATGTGGGAGGTGAGAAACCTCACGTCCTCCTGTGTGTAAACATTTAGAGTGTATCACTACTTTATTATATAACTATAGAGAATATAGTTATAAACAGCTGTGACGACTTTTTAAATGTTTGTTAGGGTCTAAAAAGTGTCAGCAACTATGAAGGCATATTTTTTGCTTTACTACAAATGTGTTTTTTTATTCATTCTCCTCCCACAGGATGAGTGAGTTGACAAAATAACTGACATTACTGTGTATTATTAATGTCTCTATAAAGGGATCTACACGGCTGACTGATCTTGATTCAGATGGAAATGTAGTAATTGTTCTTTATTTATTCTAACTATGTATTTTTTTTTTATTAGATTTACACCTGACTTCCTCTATTTATGTGTTTGTGCGTCTCTGTGGGGAATGAACCTGCTGCCATTGTTGATTCAAATGTCTCTATTCATCGATTCGGGGGCAATAAATCCCCTCCTCTGCAGACACGTGGTTCCTGCAGCTAATTGACAAGAGAGGTTGCAGAGAGCTGCATTTGTCAGCAGGCCGTGCACGGAGGAGGGGGGGTGGATGAGGAGGTGGATGAGGAGGTGGAGGAGGAGGGGGGGGGGGGTGTTTGTGCATGTCCATCACAGAGGAGACAGGCGACCACATGACGGTGGAGTGATGGGACGTATAAAGTGCAACTCAGGGATGTTGTCATATGTGAATGACAACCACAGGCCATGTACAGACAGTTTATATTTACACTGCGTCTCCATTGACGTATCATGTCCATCTACACCCCCCCCCCTCATATTCTCTCATACATCAGGGGACGGTTTAGACTTTTTTAATGCTGATTTTCTTTGCATTGACACGTCACTTTTTATGGCACATTACAGCCAATCAGAGAGATTTATGGCCCATGTGCACCAAGTTGCCAGTTTATTAGGGACACCTGTGCATCCTGCATGTACTGTGATGAATTACGATTGAGGGGCTTGTACTTTTACTCGACTTCACAACAGTTTCAGAGGCAAACTACTACTTTTAACTCCACTACATAACCAAATAGAATCAGCACGTAGATTCTGATGAGGTTTAAATGATTCATGCCGGAAATTTACGATCTGTAAAGTGGTTAAAATTACATAAGTGCTGCACTTAAGTGATTCCTGCACATTAAATACACAATAATTAAGATACAATAATACATTGATCTGAAGTGGGATGTTCTGCACTTTTAAATTCTTTTACCTCAGTAAACTTTTGCACACACACACACACACACACACAGACGCCACTGACTGAGGTGGACAAAATAACATGAACCCCTCTCAGTTTAAATCAATGCTGTTCAGCAGCTCCACAAACTGTTTACGGAGTTTGACTAAACACTCTTGGCTCAATCAGTCCCACTTATCCTGGAGAGTTCCTGAGCTTTACACCACGTCTCCATGGCCTTCGTCAGCTCAGGGAGTCAGGTCACTATGAATTGTTGTTTGCTCCATGACAGCTGCAGCGCTGGAGGAAGTGCTCACATCATTCACTCAGGTCAAAGCAGAACAACAACCGTTGTGAGGGTTGTACTGTTGCTGCATTAAAGTGTACGTGGCATTACACTGTTTGATTTGGGCTGAGGAGTCATTTTAACAATTTTTAAAGTCTGATGTATAGATGTCAAATCTTAATTTTTAAAGTAACTATCTTTTAAATAAGTACAATATTTCCCTGGAGCTACAGAAAAAACTCAACTAATCCAAACAGCCAAAACAAAAACATTAATCCTAAAACTAAAGTGTGAAGCTAAATGATGACTGAGCAGTGTGTTCCTAATAAACTGATTACATGCCTTTTAATGTAAAACCACAGAGACGTTTTTAATCACATTTACCTTTTCAATGAAACTGAATGAAAACCCCCTGATCCTGCAGCTTTTGGGATTCGCACAGTTGGGATTCACTCAGACTTTGGCAGCGGTGCACGGCTCACAGATCAAAGACGGGACCATTTGCATGAATTAACCACTTAGTTAAATATTACCTTGAAGAGCCAATCAAAGCCACCGAGCACGACGTGAGGACGAGAGATCAAAGCTGCGACGATCGACCCACTGGGACATTTAACATGTTTCAATCTCAACTTGTGCACAGAGGCCTTTTAAATGGACGCTGCTGCTGACCTGTCTGTCTGTCTGCCTGTCTGTCTGTCTGTCTGTCTGTCTGTCTGTCTGCCTGTCTGTCTGTCTGTCTGTCTGTCTGTCTGTCTGTCTGTCTGTCTGTCTGTCTGCCTGCCTGCCTGCCTGCCTGTCTGTCTGTCTGTCTGTCTGTCTCCTCGTCAGCTGCTTTCCAACGAGTCCATCTGATCACTCATGCAAATTAGAAGACGCAGTGCACTTGGTATGCGAGCGTGTACAAACAAATACTGACGGCTTTCTTTTGCCTGCGTAATTTATGGCACCTCTGGCATCGGTCCGAATTGGGGGGACGTTTGGATTTATTGTCTCGGCGCTGGACACGTTCCAGGAGAATCTTGTGTGTTCGTGTCACTGTGCAACTCGAGTGTTTCTGTGTGACATTTAAGAAGAGCAGCTGTATAAAGCAGGTTTGAGGAGGCGACTTCAGAACAAACCGTTTTTTCCTTATTTGAAGAGTTTAGCTCCAGAGTATTTGTGTTTTCTCAGTCACTTCGATGCTGTTGGGTTTTCATCCTGCTCAGATTGTTATGAAGACGTCGTTGGAGTCAATTTGGCTCAGGAATGCGTAAAATATTCCTTTTTATATTAAATTATATTCAAATCTTATTAAATATTCCTACTCAGCCTGCCCAATGGATTCCTTTTTACGCACACACGAGAAGTCTGTGTTCATATAACTGAGCGGGGGGGGGGGGGGGATGCAACTGGAGTCTGGGTGAAATTTAAAAATAGCAGCCAGTGAGGTCCAGATGTGAGGAGGTGAGGAGGTGACTTGTAAACAAACTATAATCCGTATTTAAATCCACTTAAAATGGAGTTCAGTGCCAGAAGAGCTCAGCTCCTCCAGCCCTCTGTTGGTTCTGTGGTTCTGTGGGTTCTTCATTCTGCTCACATCGTTGTGATGATGTCGTTGAAGACAGTTTGGCACAGAAATGAGTAAATATCCTCCTTTGTATGGGCGTTACCATGTAAACCCACCAGCCTGCATGATCAACAGAGAGGCATTCCTTACCCCACACACACACACACACACACACACACACACACACACACACACACACACACACACACACACACACACACACACACACACACACACACACACACACACACACACACACACACACACACACACACACACACTGTTCTAAACGAACCTCAGATTTCTATCCACTGGGTTCAGAACGTTTGAGTCACTTCGATGCTGTTGGGTTTTCATTCTGCTCAGATTGTAATGAAGATGTAGTTGGAAATCAATTTGCCATTTTCCTTTCTATGGGCATTACCACATGAAAGTGAGCCTGCATGATCAGCAGAAAGAGATTCCTTTTTACGCACAGCCCCACACACACACACACACACAGCCCCCCACACACACACCACACACACATGCACACACACACACACAGAGCGTGCAGAAACGCTATGCAAGGCGGCGTGAGAGCTGCAGAAACACTGTCCACTCCGCTTCACCCCCAAAGCCACATCCCCGTCACGCCGTCCGACCCGGAGCCGGAGAGGAGCCGCTTCCTCTGCGGGGATCATTCCGCCGCGCGGAGGTGAGGGAGGCGTCTGTTTTCCGTGAGGACTGTTTGTGTGCGGGATGAATGGAGGTGCGGGGAAGGTAAGGCGGCCGGGGTGTTGTGCCGCAGACTCGGTTATGTGTCTTTATGATTTACGAGCCTTGACTCCAGCCGCGGTTCACCCAGAGTTCAGGGAGCTGCGTGCCTCCAGACTTCTCCTCGCTGCTCCTCTTTCTGCTTCACTCCTACCAGAAGAGGGGATTTCATTTAGCTCAATTACGATCTTCAATTCCAGCTTTTAATCGCATTTTGTTTCGGTCCAGGCCCTAAAAGCAGCCGCGGCTCAGCACAATGGACCCGTGTTGTATTCTGTGTTTGATGGACGAGCTTCTGTAACGTTTAATTCTTTTTCCATTTAGTGAATAAAGACTTTCATTTATTCACAGTCACAGGCCCGTGATGTCATTTATAGAAACTCCCTGAAAACAGAACAAATAAATCTGGTCTTTACTTGTTTATTAATATTAAATGTATTTTCTTTTTAATTGGCCTGTTTACATTTGAGATGTTTAAGAATTATTATTATTTCATATTGTCTTATTGCTGCCATGAGGGTTTATCCTTGAAGGCAGCAAATATCACATATTTAAATCAGAACAATAGTCTGAAGTGATCATTTTAAAATCTGAAACCATGATTTGTTTTTGTGTTACAATAAAAGAACATGATCCTGTGAGGGGTCAATAATTCAAAATGATATTTTCTAGGGGACAGATTTGACCAGATTATCACAAAGCGTGTGTTTTCCAGGAGGTGTATTGGCTCCAGGCTCTTAATTCTCCTGTCGCCTCTGCTCAGGAGAGGCTCAGCTATTCACGTCAGGACACTATTGAGTTGATAAGATGGATCACGTCGTCTCCTCCCTGATTCTCTGTGTGCTTTTCCCCTGGACCCTCTCAGGCCAGCAGCCCCGCGCTCCCTGGAAACCTGCCATGTGACATTTGGCTGCCAGCGCTGCGTCGGAAGGTCAAAGTGGAGGCCGGTGGGGGGGCCCCCGGTGCACTTTCAATGGAGATGCAGAGAAGCAACGTGCAGCACCACCACCACCAGCACCACCACGACTTCACCCTGTGCAGCGGGTTCGGATGCGCGCACCAAGCGGCCGCAGCACACCCGCATGTGGGGGGGCAGCTGGAGACGTTGGACCGCGGCCCGGTCGCTCGGAGGTCAAAAATCCAAAAGTTTAACATGAGCAAAAAGGTTTTCCCCTGGATGAAGGAGTCGAGACACAACCAGACCCACGACAGGAGGACCTCAGGTTTGTGTGAAGCCAAGAAGAGGAAGAGGAGGAGGAGGAGGAGGAGGAGGAGGAGGAGGAGGAGGAGGAGGCCAGTTACCAAATGAGGCCTTTTCATTTATGAGCTCTCTAATGAGCTCGGATACAGTTAATTGAGGAGATTAGCTCATATTTTCCATCGTCGGGTTCGAAAGGTCACGGAAGCTATTAATTAAATCCAGTCAGGCGAATACACACTGGCTCTGTTTGATCCACATCAGTTTGAGGGTCAGTTAAAGTAAAGTCAACAGGAACATTCATTTGTTCTGCACTTTTCAAAGCAAGTGCAGAGGAAATATTGGCAAAAAGCAGAAACAACAATTAAATAAATAATAATAAAATGTTAATTCATAATTATTTTGAGAAAACACAAGTGCTTCTATCTGAAAATGTGACTCCCCTGCAACGTCTGGTCTTTATTTATTATTAGCAGAAATATATTCAAATATTTTATAGGATTTTTTTACAAATTATAACTTTGATGTACAAACAAATTTGGAAAATAAAAATATAGATTTGAAGAAGCAAAGATTTTGGGGCAGAACGTGCTACTTAAAAGAAATAAAAAATAACCAAAGACAAATTATCTTGGTCCCGTTTTATTGTTTCATTGCTTTTATTCTGTGAAGCTTTTGTGTTTTATCGTTTGGATGAAAAGTGCAATAAGCTCTGATTGATTTCTGAATCTTCCTCCACTGTCAAGTTTAGTTTACAACCTATAACTTACTGGTTAAATATCCCATGTGCTCTGTTTGTATTTCCTCTGTTTCTGTCATGTCGTTCATTTGTCTGCTGTCTGATTATTATTTATTCATTTAAGATGCATTTTAGAGCAGGTGCACGTGACAGTTTAGTATAAATGGAGGAAACTGACAGTAAAAGGAGGAAAAGACACTAAAACCAGGTACAAGCAGAAAATGACTAAAAATAGTCAGATAAGATCAAAGTCACATAAAAGGAGGATGAAGGGATAGAACAGAAACGTGTCCAGTGGATTCTGGACTTCAACCCTCTCTCTCTTTCCTCTTCTCTCTTCTGCACAGACTGCACCGTCAACGAGAAGTGTCCAGGCGCGACCCCGGCCTCCAAGCGGACGCGCACCGCGTACACGAGCGCGCAACTGGTGGAGCTGGAGAAGGAGTTCCACTTCAGCCGCTACCTGTGCAGGCCGCGGCGGGTGGAGATGGCCAGTCTGCTCAACCTGCACGAGAGGCAGATCAAGATCTGGTTCCAGAACCGCAGGATGAAGCAGAAGAAGGACGAGAGGCAGCAGGGCCTCACCCCCACCACGTCCTCCTCCTCTCCCCCGTCCTCCCCCTCCGCCCCGGGCAGCCCCACTCTGTCCAGCCTGGGTTATGTGCATGTGGGAGGGGATTACCAGGCGGCCTCTCCTCCACTCCAGTCCCAGTCCCAGTCCCAGCAGCAGCAGCCTCAGTACCCGGCACAATACTCCAAATATCCGGCTCTGGGCTTTACGCACGGTCCGCCATTCGAAGTGCAGTACGGCAGCGCGCACACAACAAACCAAAGTGTGGACGTGAACGGTTCCTTCTTCCCACAGAGCTGCTGCTCTTCTCAGGACAGAATCATGCAGGCTCCAAAACTGACTCATCTGTAGCAGATCCTCGAACAACTTTCTCTTTACTTTATGGAAGCGAAACGCCACTGATCCGTCTTGAAGCATGAGTTTCTATTGTTTATTTATTGAGCTAATTATCTAAATACTAGTCTCAGCTTCTATTTATTTGTATTTATTCCTCTGCAGCCCGTCAATCCACTGTTGGTTTAACTTTTACGCATGAGCCTCTTCAGGAGCGTTACAACCCAGCCCCATGTGGTTTCAAATGAAAACGTTAACTGTTGTTTTTAGGTAATTTAAATAAAGAAAAAACAGACTCCCCAGAGTAAATATTTCTCTAAGAGCCAGACGACTGTAATTCAGCCAAAACGCTGGTAAAATGGCAAATCCAGCGGGGTTTTTTTCTTCTTAAAGCTTAATTATCTCTCGAGTTCTACAGCATCACATTAGCTCTGTACTTAATTACAGCGCCCTTACGGATGACTGTGGACGTGATAGGTTTGGGAAGATATTACATTATAGTCTGAGTGTCGTTAACTCTCAAGCAAGAGAGATAGACGCCAGAGAAAAGGGCCTGTGTGGTTCTTAAATGTGTCTTTGTTCTTTTATGGGCAAAGTGGGCCACACAAACTGTCAATCTGTAAAAGAGCCATGATGGATCACTGGATCCTCTGCGCTGCCTCTTTCTCTCTCCCCTTACAACACGGTCTGATTCGTGGTCCGTCTGGATTCGGGTCTGAAACACTGAAATACTGTAGTTTGGTAATAAGATAAAACACATTTGGACTAAATTTGAATTTAGATAAAAGAAAATGGGGATTTAGAGATTTCGATGTGCACATCAAACGAAAAGGTGCAAATAAATAAACTTAAAGGCCCATTCATTTAAAACGGTTAATACATTAAAATGAAACAAATTAATTCGTTCTTTTCTGTTATTTGGCCTCTTCTTAATATTATTATATTATAAAAGACAATAACAATTCTCCTGTATGATCTGTGCACATCTTCTATTCTCTGGAGGCCGTTATTATTATTATTAGTATTATTATTAATAATAATACAAGCACATTATTACGATTCCTATATATGTTATACATATTATATTATTATACATATTGTCATTATTCTTTGTGTCATAAATTTGTCACTCGGAGCCCCTCTAACGCTGCAGCCGGAAAATTTGTCCTGGTGTTTGTGTTCTTATCAGATGGATGAGCGCGTTTGATTGAAGCATTTGTCATGTAAATGCGAGCCGTGTGATGGACGAGCCCGCAGACTTGACAGACCGCTGTAGGTCCTTCGCCATTGGCGTTCCGCGGGTCACATGGTGTGTCAGGAAGGTGATATGAGGGTGGAAGGCAGTTTTACAGCTTTGACATACTACCTAGAAGGTTAGGGCACAGGGAGCACCGATTAATGACTGCTCAGTCTTTATCACTTCTGAACAAACAAAGGCTCCAGGATGAACTCCTACTTAGACTACCCCGTGTGCAACCGGGGAGCGAATATCTTCAGTGCCAAGGCCGGATACCACAATTTAAACCACGGATACATGTCGTCCAGCTCGTGCGCAACAAGTGATAGTTACGCACCGGATGGCCGCTTGGTCGCCACGACGTCTGCGGCCCACCAGACTCCGAGCCTCCCCCTGCACCACCAGACACACGTCAACTTGGACCTGCAGTTCTCCACACCGGGGAGCTCCATGTACGGGTCGCCTCTGGAGTTCGGACACCACCAGTACGGCCTGGCTTCCGAGCAGGACCGGAACTTCATCCATGCGCAGGTTTCCCCCCTCGGAACAAACATGGCCCCTTACACCGGGGACAGCTGCGGGCCTGGGGTGGCAGCGGGCGGCCACTATCTGCACTTCGGTAACGGAGAGCAGAGGCAGCAAGAATATACAGACAGTGTTTACACAAGGTTACCGCCCCAGAGCAAGGAGAAGGATCTGGAGCATGTGGAGGAAACGTCTAAAACATTCGATTGGATGAAGGTGAAGAGGAATCCTCCTAAAACAGGTTTGTTTATCCCCGGACTGATGAGAGAATTAGAGATGTGAAGTGCAGCTTAGAGAGGTCATGTGACCTCAGAGGGCCACACTGGCTCACTGTGCGTAAACTGTGCGTAAAGACAAAGTCCGGCTGATATTTAAATAACCAAAATTGCCCTGAACAAACAATTGGCCTCTAACTCTTTGCACCGTTTGTTTCTCTTCACGGTCACATTTTCATTCTCACCCATCAGTCACACATTAGTCCATTGAGTTCCATGTGTTTTTCCTCCATCACACGCTCATCCATGCTCTCTCCTCAGCGGGCCTGTCCGAGTTCGGCCAGCACAACGTGATCCGCACCAACTTCACCACCAAGCAGCTGACCGAGCTGGAGAAAGAGTTCCACTTCAACAAGTACCTGACGCGGGCACGGAGGGTGGAGGTCGCCGGCCAGCCTGGAGCTCAACGAGACGCAGGTGAAAATCTGGTTCCAGAACCGCAGGATGAAGCAGAAGAAACGGGAGAAACTCGGCTCCTCTGTGGTGAACAACACCCCGGCACCTGTGGAGAAGGTCTCCGGCCCTGACTCCTCTCCAAAGGAGAAGGGGAAAGACTCTGTTCCATTATAAGACTTTAAAACAAATATATATATATGGAGAATGTGGAGGCCTGAGCTGTTTCCCCCCAGTGGCACAATTCCAGGAAAAAACTGTGAACATACTTTTGGACTCGTGTGTATAGAACTTGTGCTTAAAAAGACTTTTCATCTTTCTTGTATTTTATAATCTTCCTGTCATAGGCCCATGCTGTGTTTTGAGTTGGAACACTGAAGTTCTCAGTGTCATTGTTTGCACTATTTATTTACAGGGTATTTTCCAACAATTGCTGAGATGATTTAAACTTAATAAAGTTTATAAAAATGAGGGGGAAAAAAATAAATTGTACATGCTGTGTTTGTAAAAAAGAAAACGAGGATACGTGAATGTGCTTTTTCTAAAAGGTCTAAAATAAATTATTTCAAATCATGAATTGCATGAATTTTTTTCCTTTCTATATTTACTTCCATTAATAGTCTCACCCAAGTCCTCTTGCATAATGTGACAAGAGGAATCTTTCTCAACACATGGGGTGGTTCCCAGTGACCTCTTCACCCCCAAATACCTCCAGGGGCTCTAAACATGACAACAAACTCCAGGGAGCCAGGTCTCACCCTTGATTTGTTACACAAATTCTGCTCAGATACAGCTGACACGGGTCGCCCACAGAAATCCTCATGGATTTTACATGATTTAAGTGAAATCCTTGTTTTTAATAACGGTTTTTTTTCCTGTTGAAAACCAAGGAGATAAGTGGATTATCTAACGTCTCGGTGCTCATTCAGGTTTCGCCTTCAGCTAAACGTTTGCCGGACCCGGCCACCTAGGTTCAGCCGATGCTAAAGGGGGCAGCAGTTTCAATATTTGCACTGGGTGTTAAGTTTGCACACACACAAGTTTCTGCCCCAGCAGCACCGGCCTGTTGGTGTCCTTTTTCCTACAACTGAGGTTCACGCAGAGTTCAGGCACAAATGAATGCAGAGTCAATCTGTCAAGACACCAGAGTGGCTCGCGGAGGAGGAACTCCAGGCCTCGCTCGCTTCAGATGTTTGCAGGTATATTGCTTTTAATATTTAGAGTAATAAGGTTATAGGCCATTTAGCCAACTGTGCAGAGTTAAAACCGTCTCCAGCCTCTGAAAAACATGTTTCTTTGAAATGGAAATCAGCCACCATTTGAAATATATCTGCATGAGTGTGCAGTTCTCGCACAACTATATTAAAAATTAATACAGTTCAACGAATAGAAGTTACAGTTGAAACACCATACGGCCCATTACTGTAAATTAGAAAAAGGGCTAAGGGGTTTGTTGTCATACATTTCTCTACAAGGCACAAGCCTCCTCTTCAGATGAGTCACAAGGCCAAGGACTGTGGCGACAATCGATTCGGTGAATAGTGACAGATCCAACAACAAAAAAGGGGACGGTGCAGAAAACAAGTGTGGGACTTCATTCCAGAGGTGTGATCCCTGCCATCTCTGTAGGCAATACCTCAGCGCTCCCAGCGGGCGCTCCATCTGGAGGTGTCAGAGTCTGTGCTGCCGCCAACGCCACGGAGACAGATGTTCAGCCGGGGGAGAGGAGGAGGAGGAGGGTGTTTTTCACCTTCGGATCGGCGGAGCCCTCGCTTCCTTCTGCGGGAGAATGTAGGGCAAGGAGAGGAGAGGAGCAGAGAATGGTTAATGAACACAACGGGACAAGAAGGAAGATCCTACACAAATAATAAAAAACTCTGCAACAGCTCGCTGCACACGAGGACTATTAATAGATCCAGCAGCCGAGCTCCTTCTCCTCACATATCTAACACATCTTTACCCGACCTGCCCCCCCCCTGCACTTTGTTTGAGGTCAACCCGGTGCTGTTTGTACCCCATGCTGTTTGCAGTTGTTGCAGGCTCTTTTACAAGTCTATTGCAGGGCTCACTTCCTTGGTTTTCTACCAGTTCCTCTGTCGCATGTCACTCTGCAGGGTCCCCGGGCTTCAAAGACAAACTAGATACAGTATTCATGGCCTAACGGGGGGTCGGTCATCTAAGAGAAACCACAGAGGAGTCATTTCTACTGGCAGATGTCAAACACAGCCACAGTATTTATCACGTGGTGCAGAGATAAATGGAGCTGCTGATGTGTCAGGGAGACATGTCACCAAAAATAGCCACAATATTTCATCATATTTCTGAAATACAATATGTCAGACTTCATAAAAGACGGAACAATTGAGTACTCGGACTAATTTCCCTCATTGTTGCTGGTGTTTTTCCACAGTCCACTGACCTTCACCGAGCGGAGTCAGACGGACAACGAACCAGAGAAATGCTGAGAACTGGAATCATAAAAACAGGTCGGCTCATCACAGCTGCAGCGATGAGTCGACTAATTGATTCGTCAGTCGACATAAAAATGAATCAGCAGCAACTTGATGACTGAGAAGTCGGTTTCAAGCAAAATATAAATATATTTGCTTCTTTCAACTTCTTGAATGTGAAGATTTTGTGTTTTTCTTTGTCACAGTTTCGACTTTAATGGAAGAAAAGCTCTCAACAATAATAATAATAATAATATAATAATTATTCCTTCTCTAATATAATAATAAGACGACTTTTTCCTTGTTCTAATATCTGGTCTAAGATTAGAAGGTGTCATGTTGTCTCATGATTGGGATTTGTGATATTGAGCCAAATGAATAAATCTGACTTGAACCTTTAACTACTTTTTGATGTTTTATCGACATCATTTTTAAGGTTATCTGCAGATTAATTGAAGAATCATTTTAAGGTAACAACATCACAACAATCTATAGTTTCAGGTGATAATAAATTAGTTAAAACCTCATTTTGATTATTATTTTCTATTTCTGCTGATACATCCTCTGCACACTGGACCTTTAACAAACGTTTATCCTGATATTTGATCCTTTTTAATGAGATTTCAAATATGTCTTAAAATAAAAATGTCAGGTTTCAATGTGAATTTTAAAACTGTATTCCAGCGTTTATCTTTAGTTTTTAAGCTTCAGCAGCCTGAGGTATCAATGGATGTTCTCTAATGTTAAATCTTTTTTGTGTATAATCCTTTGCTGTAGAGAAGGGATATTAACACATTTTCCAATAAAAAGACTGAATCTTAAAATCTGGAATATGATTTTAAAACACAAGTGTTTATTGTAGATTGTTTTGTAAAGTTCATTATAAAAGGATCAGTGTGAACAGAACAAATTATCACAGTGGCCCAACAGTGATTCATTGCACGTCACCACCTTGCTACTGTTTCTAACACAGACTTGAAACATTGCAAATACTCTGTTATTTAATTTATCCGCCTGCTGTTATTGTTCAGTGAAGCCTCGATCAGAAACGCTGCCTATAGTTCTGAACAGCACACTCTCTTCCTCCTTTGTTACGGCACCGAGGCTCTTTCAAGCCCAGCCTGGGAGATTCCTCACCACCATCCCCCAACCGAGTCTGGCTCCACCGGATGTGGAAGTGGCAGCCGACCTGAAGCCCCTGCCTCCTGGGTCCCTCCTGCGACTGCATCCTCTCCCCACTCCATCAGCACCGTAACTGAGAAAGACAAGTGACTTGGCCAGGGTTAACGTCTTAATACTCCCCGGGATTGCCTCCAGGATCCAAATGGCTACACCTAATAGTTTTCCTCCTCCGTGTGGCTGTCAGACCGCCATGACTATATGCCGTAAGAAAAACAAGACCAGCTGAGAGGCAGAGTAACGAAGCAGCACAATGAAATAATGAGGGGTGGTGAGGAAGAATAGGGCGCCCATGAAAGGTTCGGTGTAGCGGCTTCAGGTTTGAAGCAAATGATGATGAGCCCCTGCGTGGATGCTTTGCATGGAGAAGCTGTACACTTGAAATTAAACCAGCTCCTTCCTCCGGAGCCAGGGAGGGAAAACCCAGAACTCAATCAGTGTCACGTCACATGGTTCAAAGCGGCCAATTCGATGCTGCCAGGAGGTTGAGAAATGCAAGGTGACAGTTCATTTTACCAGTGACAGTGTGTCGGTCTCGCTTGCTGGCTCCCCAGTCAATTCCCAGCGAGCAGTGAAGGTTGAGTGTTGCTGGAGACAGACAGCAGACCCCCCCCCCCCCCCCCCCACCACCACCACCACCGCTCTCTCATCGACCCCGCTCTGCTTTGTATTCCAATTAACTGGACAGAGGGAGCGGCAGCGGCGTGCAGGATCACAAGCTCAGGCAGACACGTTCTCCTGGCTTCCTTCCAGTCCCTGAATCCCACCACTCTGGAGAGCGCTTCCCTTTCCCCCCCCCACCCCGTCTCCTCTCTCCTTCCACTCCTGACAAGGGCCAGTTGTTTCAGGGGGATAATTCATAGATTCTTCTTTAACAACTGCCCCTAGGGACAATGTCTTGGTAATGAAAAATAGCTCCCTCTCACACATTCATATATCACATGTAATAGAGGCGCGTAATCGCTCAGTCGAGTCCACGCACTGCGAGCTGTAACTGCTTCCCTTAACAGACACCTCAAATAATGCTGAATTAATATTTTGAAATGGCTCATATATCCTAACATAATACAATTTGAATGATTTTCTATTCAATGCTCTCAGGGCTAACATTGATTTGAGCACAAGCTGAGGTAAACCCCCCCCCCCCAGCCTACCACCAGGCAGTGTGAGTGAAGGTTGTAGATTTAGCGCAACACATTTGCTCCTCCGTCTTTTGTGTCCTCAATCTATCATCACTTTTTACCCCCCCCCCCCCCCTCTGACACTGATGCACGTTTGAGCAGCGGGTGGGTTGAGAGTACAGTGACTCGGAGGAAATCCGAAAAGTAAACTGGCTCTTTTTTTTTTTTTTTTATCTCCTCCAGCGACACAAACATTTACAACAGACACTTAAGATTCAGGCCAAACACCGTTTTTTGTTTTCATTACAGCTTTGAATACGCTGCGACATGTTTGCATGAGCACCGACTTGAGATGTTTGCTCTTGGAAAAGGTGACAGCTATTCTTATGGAGTGATTCGTGTCCAGGGGTTTAGAGGAAAATGAAATAAAAGGATCTGCAACTTGTAACCCTGTGCTCGTGTTTTGAAAAGGAAAAACTCAAAAGGTGCCACATCCTTCTCTAAAACAAAGCTAAAGAGCCTGAAAGACAAGCATGGGTGCTTCACTATTTGTCCCTCTGGACTACCCTATCTTGAGAATGCAATGTGTGTGTGTGTTTGCAGCACACACACACACACACACACACACACACACACACACACACACACACACACACACACACACACACACACACACACACACACACACACACACACACACACACACACACACACACACACACACACACACACACACACACACCCCCTTCATGCCCCGAGGTTCCTCCTGACTCTCTCCCCTCGCAGATCAGAGGGACCCGCTGTCCCTCCCCACACCGCATTGCAAATGAAAAGGAATGCGCTGATAAAAGGCCAGATCCTAGAGATGAGAGGGCAGGAGGAGGACAGGGGCAGCGAATGCTAAAGGTGGGGGGGTCGCCTCTTGGGGAGATGAGAGGTGGCGGAGGAGTCAGTGTTGGTAGTAGTGGGAGATCATAGCCGTGCTCCCCCTCAGCGGCGTTTGATACAGGGCTTTTGTCGCTCTTTCAGCGGCGCATTGTTGGGTGGTGTAATCCCCGTCGGATTACAAAGGGCTTCCCTTTTCATATGGGGCTGGCCCAGCAGGCAGGTGGCTGCGGCTCTGTGGAGCTGTCAAGGGGAGGGAACCTCTTTTCCAGGGGAGGGGACCCCAGTTCCTCTTACCTTCACAGGGGCTTTTTGCTGGGAGGCCAGTCAGGCGCAGGTCAACGCGGGGCCAATTCTGACATGAGATTCAACTCGCCCTGACCCCGTGGCTTCCTGCAGAGAGGTGACAGGGAAGGACACCATCATGACACAGTCATCAACGTGAAATACGGAAAATTATTAATATACGATGATGCGCTGAGAGGAAACTGCTGCCAATACTGATGTTTACTTCCCTTGTGGGAAAATTGAGTTGTATTTAACATCGAAAATGCAACAGAGCTGCAGCCATTTTGATAATCAATACATGGTTTCATCATTTTTTTTTTTTAAGTATATGATGATTCCACTTTCTCAAATGTGACATTACAATAATATTAAATTCTCAGGGTTTGGACATGGGTCGGACACAAGACATTATCACAGTTTCTGACCAAATGATTAAACTAGAAAAAAACAGATGACTCAATAATAAAAAATAAATATTAGCAGGAACCCTAAAGAGCAAAATCCCTTTTTGGACTTTAATATAAGAGAAGACACGAGATCTTTGCGGCTGCTTGATGCAAACAGCCTTTTATTTTGTATTACAACTTAGATATGATGCAAAATGTTGCACAGAGGAAATACTGTTGATTGTGAGTCTGTGAAATGACAGATTACGTGTGTGTGTCTGTGTGATGTTGCCTGGGATATGAAATAATTATCCTGTGAGCTTGAATACACACACTACACATTTCAAAACGGAGGACAGACACAGGACAAGTCCAACCCAGTCCTGATGGATATCTGGTGTATGCTGTCGATGTGAGCGGTGGCTGATTGAGCTTTGGTTATTTGATGACTTTCCTTGTCGTGTCTCTGTAGTACAGGATCAATAAGGCGATAGAGAGGCCCACCACTACTTCTATTACTGCCTCCACCGCTGCCCGGTCCACATGTCAGCTGTGTATGTAGAAGCTCGGGTCCGAACCACTGCTGTTCCCCCTCTGCTGCTAATATAAACCATCCATCCACGAGCTGTCACATATAGCGAGGGACCAATTTAGCTTCGCCGCGCTGTTGTCAGAAATATCCTAATTAGTTTCTCAGCTTCAGTCACAGACCCATCAAAGTGGTGGATACTGTAAATTAAACAGTGAAAGGGAGAATTTCTCAGACCTAATTTGACAAGATGTGCTATTCAGGGTGAAGATAATGTTCAACCATTTAAAAGCCTGATGCCACGTGTAGTTTATTGTGGTGCGACCTGGCTGGAACATCAACTGGATCCCTGCTGATCTGTATTTTCTTATGTTTAAACGCAAGGCAGCTTTACGTCAATGGATTTCAGCATAAAAGGTTTTCACTGTGTAAATATTTCCAGTGAAACATCATAAACACACGAGATCTTTGATTTACACATCTTAAAATAAAATGCTGCAAAAACATACGTAGAGTAAAACGGAATAAAATAAAAATAAAGATTTTTAATAAACATGTTATGTTATAGAACTGTGATTAACCATTTTACAACGCCATTATCTTAGTGGCACACTGTGAGAACTTGAAGGCATCGCCTGTTCAAAGATCAATCAACTTATAATCAAATGTAAAATAAAAACCTTTAATTAAAAACTAATGATTCATTCACTGTTTGCAAAAGACGTGGAAATTTACACCCTGAATTAAAAGTTCGAATGTTGTTGTTGCGTGTGGTCTAATTTCCGATTTTCAACTGCATTGAACGACAGTGACATCGCGAGTACTTGAATGCAGCGCCTCCACAAAAGTCGAGTAAAAACAACGCAGCGAACGTAAAATAAAAAGTGTAAGAAACAATTCGTACATTATTTATCAGAGTCATAGAAAAATCATAGAATCAATAAATAAACTAAATTTAATAAAATAATCTCGACCGCAGTTTCTGCCTAAACTCTGATGTCCGATTTCACAACTGCATTAACCGACACTGACATTGCGAGT
Source organism: Verasper variegatus (assembly GCA_026259375.1). Taxonomy (NCBI): domain Eukaryota; kingdom Metazoa; phylum Chordata; class Actinopteri; order Pleuronectiformes; family Pleuronectidae; genus Verasper; species Verasper variegatus. Next base: position 1,811,787 of record CM048057.1, read on the forward strand.
ACTTGAATGCATCGCGAACGGAAACAGCATAAACTAAATAAATAAAACCAACAAAACAAACTTCACGTTAGTTTTTAAACGTCGTGAAAAATACAGACTCCAGGTTAAATAACACAAACACGTTTTAACAGCGAATTTCTACCATCGTAGTCACAAAAACATCGCTTGAAGTCTGATTTACGATTTGTCAACAATTAAGTGGACGAAGAAAAGTGAGTCCGTGAACACAACAGTGACACAGGAGTCATGGTGGGGGGGGTAATCAGATGGCACTTAAAACGAGTTAACAGATTTAACTCGAGTTAACGTGGTGGAGACGTGAACTTACTCAGAAACACTGCTGGCTAGTCAGCGGCGCCAGGTGATAGACGGGTCCAGGTGATTGACGGGTCCAGGTAATAGACGGGTCCAGGTGAGCACAACACGTGGGAGCCAGTTGAAATAAGACCCGGAGGAGCTTTAATGGAGGTTTATCGTGTGAAGCTACGTGTCATTAGCCGGCTAACAGCTCCTGGTGCTGGCTGACGACCCCCAGCCTGCCCCCCCCCCAACAGGCCCAGCTTACAGGTGAAGGACTGTTGTCTCCAGGTGAGTCAGGTGACCTCAAACAAAATGGTGGATAAAGACAGAAGCCACGTGGTTGTCGTTAAGAATCCCCACATGTTGCTTCTGGTGAATTTAAATGAGGATTTCCGGGCTTCAAACTGCTCTGACTCTGCATTATTTAGTGGAACAAACGAGCTGTGCTGCCTGACACCGGGTTGGGAAGTGATTTAATGCTCAAACTGGGTCCAACCCACAAACAGGCTGTTAATTAGTTCACCACAGAACTGGGTCACTCCTGCACAAACACACGTTACTGCACAGATACTCAATTCAGGGGTTTTAAAGGTAAACAAATCCAGGGAATGCCTCGTGTGACCAGCCCCTGAATTCCAATTCATTACCAAAACCATCTCTTAAGACGTGTCCTGGAAGTAATACACAGTTCTGGTGTTATACTTCAAGTACTTGACATACTAAGTCCAGTGTCAACCTCAAATCATCATGTTGGTGAAGCTGGAAGAATCTAAATTAGGCCTTTTTTTGCTTTAAAAGAGTCAGAATCAGTTGAAGTAGTTTTCTGTTGACTGACTAATTGATTAATTGACCTGTTGCTGCAGCTGACTCATGAGCTTGATGTAAAAACTGTGGCAAATGATGTTTCCAATAGAAAAGTGTCAGTTTTATTTTAATGTGAGATTTAAAACCTCAGGGTAATCCCATTATGTTGAGTAGTATTTATTTATTTTTGAACTAATATGATTTTAATACTTTGACTTCAAAATGATCAGTGACGAAGCAAAGATCTGGAGCAGGTGGGGATTTGTGTTCTTGCTCAAGGACACTCAAGGCAGGTTTTACACAATGATAATGTGTCTGTGCACAAGCCAAAGCACGATTAGACAGCCAGAGCTTCATGTTTCTGCCAGTTGCCTATTTTGTGATTCACCACAGACGCCTACATGGTCTTTAAATGTCTTGCTCTGCTCGAGTCGGGGCTTTATCAGTGTCAGTCAAATCTGTCCTCGGCGCCTTCTGAGAAACCAGCGTGCGCAGGGTTAGGGGAAGTTGCCCTCTCTGCTCCACCCCGTTTTGTGCAAATCGAGGCGCTTGCACGGAAGTCAGGCTTCAGAGCAAGAAGACACAGGTGGCTTGATGCTGTGATAGTGAGCGTGGATGTGTGTGTGCCAGGATTCTGCTACTGGAGCTGTGACATTATGATAGAGACTGGGTTTGCATAGGCACAGTCACAAGTCTGCAGACCAAAGTTACGTGAGTTGGACAGGTGAAAGTCAGGGGATGGGGACATTACCGACGGACATTAAGAGACTTTTGAACGGTAATGCCTTTTTGTTTTTATTGTAATGGTGTTTGTTCAAAACAAAAGTAAATCTATAACGTACGCTGTTAGTTCCTAGCTCTACTAGTTTGTTCCTAAACAACAACCCTAACTTTTAGCATCATTTTCTTTCCATCGTTTTTATTCTTTAATCTCTTGCTAATAAAACGTTCACTCCTAGTGTTGCTTCAAGTTGAGCAAACAAAACCAAACAGTAAAAAATAGGACATTTCTGAACTTGTAACAAACATGGTTCCTGACGTGATGGTGCTGTGGTATTTGCTCCATTGGCATGTTCTGTCAGAGGGTCCATCGCGGCCTCTGGATTTGCATTTACCAGTAGGCTTATGTAGAGGATTGAATCAGATAAGGGATCTGAGCCAACGTGTTTTGCCTACAGTGTCACGGACAGGTCTCACTTCTTATTCCGACCTAAAAATGAGTTTACAGCTCACAAGAGAAAATGTTGACATAACTGTTTACAGCACATTTGTCAATGTAACGTCTTTTGGATTTTTCTTTGAGAGGTCACACAGCCAGTAGATTTAGATTTTGTTTAAATTTGCCTTCAGAAATATTGTGGTGGTCACGGTAGAAGCAGAAGAAATAGATAGTTCAGAGATTCAAAATACAATATTTTCCTTAATTTGCAGACTTTACGAATGTGTTGTGAGGTTTAATTTGAATGATGTGTAGAGTTCAGGCTGTGCTCTTTTGTTTTTGACCTGATAATGAGAATCAAATGTTAAGAGGCATGGATTTATGTTTTATCAAATATATAGACAAATAAAACAAGTTGTGATGAAAACTTAAAGGTGGTTGTATCGTTCATGTGTCCACCTGCTGTATAATGATACAGATGTCTAACACACAGCAGTTCTCAGGATATGTTGTTTCCAAAACCTTTTGAACAAACGTCACGAATGCCGTGTTTTCTGTTTCCTCAGACTGTGAACTGTTTGTAGGAGAGATCCTTCAAAATGAGCAGCTCAGTGACAGCGCCCAAGAGACGCGGAAAGTGTTGCTGAACAACTTTACGGTCGTCCATGTGAGGTAAGGAGTTCACCTCCAAGAGCTGCGTCAAACCAGCAGGAGACAGAAAACTGCGTCGCCTGTTACCTCTGCCGAGGAGGTTGTGTTTTCATTGCAGTTTGCCGGTCTGTCAGGATTACAGAGAAACCACTGAACCAATTTCCATAAATGTTTGCGTAGGGGTTGAACAAGTAGGGAAAACTGAATTTTAAATAACCTTCTCTAACGGGGGGAGGGTTGCAATCTTCTAGTTACAGTGTCATTTCATTACACCATTACCCAACTTTTGCTTTTAATGCCTTTAAACACAGATTGCAAAATTGCATTTGAAGGAAGTCATTTAGTCTAATGGTGTCACCTTCAAGATGTCTTACTTGCTCTTTTTTTAGATTTCTATTTCAAGTTTATAAAGCTCTCATAGGATAATCTTAGCAGAATAAATTACTCTTATTCTTAATTTCCAAACAGGATATCAACAGTCCTTTAAAACCCAAAGAACTGCACCTCTCGTGTGAAGTGCAGCAGTTTGCTCCGGAAACAGCCGTCTTCGCTTGTGCCTCCTGCACTACTCGATAAGAGACTCTTGCAGAAAACCTGTGGTTTTGTGGTCTTATGTGCAGGAAACAATTTGCTAAATGTGTGACGCAAACCTGGTGCTGAGTCGTCTGAACGGTGCCAGCACAGACAACTTTGAGTGCAACATATTTTGATTTATGCCTAATTTGACTTTACAGAAACCTTCAGGAATTCCCTTTCCCATGTGAGTAAAACCACCCTGAAACAAACCATCAGAGGATTTTATCAACACCGCTGAGCTGTTTTTATATATGTGCGCAGATGACATGCTCTGATAGAATAAACTGCACAATCTTATGACAGGTTTATCATTCACCACTGAAATGTTCCTTATCTCTCTCTTTCACACACCCTCTCTCAGCGGACTTCAGGGAGGACGACGGTTCTGATGACAACCGCAGCTCCAGTCTGGGTCGCTCTCTCCCGTCAGACGACGCCTCTGACTGCCAGGACGATGTGGGCCCTGACAGTAAGTTGACAATAGTCCTGATTCCCTGTTTGTTTCAGTGTGTGTGAAATCTATTTGCGCAGTGCAGAGATCTCGGCTCCAAAAATGTGTGTCTCTGCGCGGCAAAGCGGCACTAATGGCTTTTTCCTCACAACATTAGTTTGAGGGCAATGATTCTGAATTCGAGCAGCAAACATCGGCCCAGATTATATTTATCTTTCAGCTCATAACAGCTGGTTCAACCAAGGACAATGGGAGGAAATTTTAACCCCACAAAGTGACACGTACATGTCGACATCGTCTTGGTAAACACGTGTTTCCGCTGAATGGCTACACTGTGGAGGGAATTCGGTATCGAGGTGGAAAGGACGAGTTGTTGTCACAGGAGATGAAGCGGTTTTCAAATCAAAGAAGTAAACAAGTGCAGCTGTAACACAGGATCCTTCACATCGTCCCTGAAACACCGACACCAGATGTTTTTTGCTGAATGCTGTTGCTCGCCCTGTTAATTTGAGACCACATCAGTGAAATTTCCCCTCTTGTCCCGGCCTCCTACCTCTTCACCCTACTCCGGTGACATCATTGGCTCCTCCTCCCTCCTCCTCTCCCTCACAGCCAGTGTGCAGGTGAAGGCCAACCTGTGAGGAGAAGCAGGGCTGCTCCCGAATGGTGACCTAGAGCTCCCTCCAGTGGCAGAGCCTCTGCTCCTGGTCTGTATCCCTGAGCTGTGGTAGGCACGGAGGCAGCCCACACAGAGAGGAGGCTTTGTAGCTGCAGGCTAATGCAGTGATTGATTGACCCCGAGCCCCTCTATTCTTTCACAACCGGGTTTGAAATACAACACTGTACCTGAGGGGCCATGTGGGTTCTGTCCCTCTCTCTCTCTTTATCAATCTTTCTCTCTATCTTCCTTTCTCGGACTTGCCCTCCCTCCCGTTCAGACTTTTTATTTTTTTGTATTTGAGAATCTACGCGCCGGCTAATAGCCCTTGACGTGACATGCTGCAGGTGGGCATTACCGACTCCACCGCCTCAGGTGCCAATCTCCACCCTGCACACTTTTTAAGCTCGTCTCAGGAGGTAATATCGGAATCATCTGGATTTTCCCGCTGCAGTCACTTTGTGTTACCGGTAGTTAATGCCAGCTGGATGTAGTCAAAAAAAAACCCATCCCCTTATTTGGAAACGGCATAATGAACCGCTCCGTCCTCTGCCCACAGAAGAGTAACTGCCGCCTTTTACTCCACAACTTTGGAAAGGCAAAGTAAACAATTCACGGCAGATGGCGGGAACATGGACCCACGAGGAAATAATAAAGGCGAGATTTCCTTCGGGAAACAAACAAAATCAAACTATAAAATGCTTTAAAAATTCCCCTTTAGGCTATAATGGTAACACGCCCGGCTACAAATATGCCGTCTGTTACCGTGGAGCGCGATGGTTGTTTACGCTCTAACACGATGTCACACCATTGTCGACGTTAAATGTGAGAAATAGCCAATTATGCCGCATCCCCGGAATGTTCTTCCCCTCCCATTTGCATTTAGCTTTTATGATCACCAACTGATGCCACTTGACACCGAATAACTACACCTTAAAAACAGAATCACATCTTTTTTTTTTTTTGTCGGATCAATAATCACAACATTTGATTCCCGTTAGAAAAAGCTACACGTCACAGGGCTGTGGCGTTTTTATTGCTGTGGGACTGCAGCCGTGTTGGTGCAGTGAATGGACTGTGTCCTCACCGAAAGGGCACCGGGAGTTCATAGTTCATTCCCTGTTCATTGCCAGTTGAACGGAGCGGCTCACACTTCTGTTTCAAGGGAAGAGGGGGTGTTTGGGACCACCTAATGAAATCAGTGACATTTCATTGAGGAGGACTTGTCCGTGATGAAGATTTAACATTTTCTTATATTCCTTTTAATGCGGCCGTAAGCTCGTTACGTTGAGTTGCGGCTTTCAAAGAATAAAGTTGGACTGTAAGGAAGAGACAGAAAACTCGGCCGTTGCTATTGAGTGTAATTGTAGTATTTTATTTGGGGCTTACTGTACACAATAGAGACGTTGTGACTCGGAGAATGTATTATCCGTGGTAATCGACTGCCTGCCTCCGCTGCTCTCTGCTCCCTAACCAGAGAGTGAGTGAGTGTGAAGTCGATGGTTTTTTTTACACGCGGGAGGAGCCTGTGCCGTTTGATTAGATGCGGTGGCCCGTTGTCTTCAGCGGACTGGGTGACACCAGATTTGTAATGGCTGACAGGAACAGATGGAGCCTCCATTGTTAGCCCGGGTGTCTGCATGGTAATGTGAACTGAGTTTCACCCGCCGACCGCACCGGTGACCTGACCGCGCCTGCAGCCTCACCCCAGCCTCGTCTGCCCCCTATAGCCAACTCCACCTCTCTCTCTCGTTTCTGTTTTGGGCTCACACTCGTTTTGAGGATGCTTCTTTTTCGCTCCACGTACATTCCAGTGCGTTTTGCATACATAAACAAAAAACTTGTCCCTCTAGTGTAGACAATCTATTTCTCACACACACAGACACACACACCCCAGGAGACCCCAGGAGACAGCCGGAGATGTGGGGCTCTTAGTCCTGTCAAGCTGTTTGCAGGTCAAGTTTATGAAGTCGAAATGGCCTGTTTGTTTTTCTTTGATTGGGGAGCACCGCTGGGCGCTCGGGGGTGTTTGCTGGGAAGCTGCAGCGATGACAGAGCGCCGCAGGAAGAGCTTTGTTTCAGGAGGCGTGCAAAAAAAAAAAAAAAAAAAGAAGATGGCGCTTTTGAAAAAGTCTTGTGTCTTCTTCTTTGTGATCGTCGTGATGCTGTCGTCCTGTAACTGCGCAGCCAGGTGCGGAGGTTTGCTCTGAGTCATTCACGTTGTCTTGTGTTTGGTTATTGAACCGTTCATCTCACATAAAGTGTGATTATTTACTGAATATAATCTGGTTTATATTGTTTAATTTGACATAGAGGTGATTAGATTCAATTAATTAATCAATGAATCTGTCATGAAAAGTCTTAATTACTTAAAACTCAAAGTGCATCAATAAAATGTCTTTTTACTTTCACACCAGACAAAGAAGCTGCACATTCCTGAAATATAGAAAGTGGAGCAAAGGATTATTTGACAATTTTACTTTTTTATGATTTTAAGTTTTTTAAAATATACCCCAGCGTGACTCCTGTCAGTGATTACAGCTCCAGTATAATTTCCTAAACCAATTACTGGCAGTAGAATGCAGTGGGATAACCAATTTGAAGGCTATATCTAGCTGTGGCCTATTCCTCATTTGAATACGAGGAGCCACTGCACAGTAACAACATTATTACATGGTGCTGGTAAATAGAATAGTAAATTAAAATTTTGTCATTTTGGCTGAGCCCTGAAAAAGCTATTTAACGCGAAGTGTTTTTGAGCGTGCATGCCCCGGTCTCTTGGCTGCAGAACCAGGAAAAACAAAGCCAGCTGACGGATTGATGCTCCATTAGGGGGTTAATCAGCGATGCTGTAGGTGCCAACTGGCCCTTGTCTGTGTTTGAAGTCAAATTGAGTCATGGAGGAAGAGGAGGGTTGTCGGTGCTTCACAGAGGAACAAATGACTTTAAATGAAAATGTGTGAACGTTGCTAAAGAAACAGCTTAGTAACATTAATACCAGTTTTCTTTCTGGCGTTTGCTTGAATGCACCTGGGAGGTTTGTCGGGCTTGTGACGGTGCCATCGCCTCACTCGCTGAACTTCTGACCTTTTGGCCTCTCGCCTGTCCGACCTGTGACCTGTCTGCACTCACTCCACAGTTGAGTGAACGATCGGCCTTCCTGTCTCAGAACGCCCATCGCTCACCAAGTTTCTTCGGACCCGCTGACAACCATCTACTGTATCCACCCGTCAGAATATCTGCCCGGAGATTAATTTTTCACCCCGTTCGTTGGTGTATGGATTTCATGACATTTGCATAGCGGCTGCTCGTTTGCGAGGAAGCGAGGAACATGTTAATGACCCCCCCCCTCCCCTCCCCTCACTCTCCTTTCCTCTCCACCCTCTGTTGCAGCCTGCAAGCTTTTCTAGAAAGACACACACACACACTCACATTACGAGGCAGGAGCAGGCACCGTGCATCGCTGCAACTGCTTGCCATCAGGGTTCAAAAGTTCACTCTATTCCCCCAGGGCTACTGTGCTGCTGCAGATGCTGATAGTCTTTTCTCTCTCTCTCTCTCTCTCTCTCCTGGCTGCCTTTCTCTCCCTCGCTGTTTACACTATTAATCTTGTACACTCTCTCTCACACGCTCACTCACGCTGCCTGGCAAGAAGAGAGCGGCTTGAAGGGGGGATTTGGACGTATTTAACCGAAGGGCATCCATCACTCTCATCTCTGGCTTCACCCCCACGAAAAGCCACACTGTGTAGTTTTTGCATCCTCCTGGTTTGTGAGCTCTCCGTTGCAGCTCTCCCCTCGTTTGCTTTGTTTTATTGTTGCATTGCATATAATTACATCCCTCCGTTGCCTCTGGTGTCGCTGCGCGTTGAAACCCAGGGAAAACAGGCGAAGGTAAATGTGCAGCAGTCCATCTGTAAGGAGGCACATAGGCAGAATGCAAAGTGGGAAGCTGGGGCAGGGTGGCTCCTAATCTCCCCCAGAGCTGTCAATGTCACAGACAAATAGCAAAACTATCAGATGCGGCGGGTTCACCCAGAGGTTAGCGTTCCCAGGTACCTCCTGCATTCACTCCCTCTCTTTCTCCCCCTGCCTTGCAAATGAGAATTTGATTTTGCCCTCCACTGGAATCCATTCCTGGAGATGAATGAAGTTTCAATGCCAAGCCCAGGTGGCCCCGCTGATTTCTTAGGGAAATAAATGGAGATGGGAGAGATGTGTTGGCCTGTAAACAGACAGTGACACGACGGCTTCCAATGCCTCTGGGATCCCTCTGTTTAATTGTTGCTGTAATGTAGCACTTTAAGGTCATTAACATACCCTTGTGGAGTTATTCAGGGATGCTGAAGACGCATCCCTCTTTACACCGGGATCAACGCATGGCTGGGAGAAGTCAGCACCGTGTGTGTGTGTGTGTGTGTGTGTGTGTGTGTGTGTGTGTGTGTGTGTGTGTGTGTGTGTGTGTGTGTGTGTGTGTGTGTGTGTGTGTGTGTGTGTGTGTGTGTGTGTGTGTGTGTGTGTGTGTGTGTGTGTGTGTGTGTGTGTGTGTGTGTGTGTGTGGGGGCTTAGGTGTCGTTTGAGGATTGAATATCTACAGTTTTTTAAAACCATTGATCTATTCATGATACTGACCTGAGCTGTAAGTCGACTTGTCTCAAAGAAGTGGAATCAGAAGTGAGTGGAATGAGGCCTCGTTTTATTGTGAAGGAACTTGACAGTGTTGTTTATAGTTTGTTTGATTTAAAGAAACCAATTATGCATTTAGATGGTTAAGTTCAAAATATCAATTAAGTTATTGCTGTTAAACATTTTATCAAATGCAAGATTTAAATGAATAATTAAATTCTGTTTTATTTTAAATTTTTAAAAAGCTATTTTGCTTTATTTGATTGTAATTGTTTCAATATCCTTTTCAGAAACTAAGTACAAAAAACCATTTGTTAAATAATGTTCATCTTCCTGTTCATCCTGTTTTATATCACATTACTTCATATGAGTTCATTTGTTTATTGTCACTAAATCAGTTTTGAATAATTTCTGCGGCAGTTACTGTCGTGGACGAGGATTTACCGCTTTCCTCTGAACGCCACACGACAAAGTGTTTTTCTTAAAACAAAATAAAGAGGATTAAAATAGTTAAAGGAAGTTGAAGAATTTTTAAAATCTTGAATATTGAAGATTTGTACAATTATCTTATTTTGACTCATAAATGTAAACAGTGATTTTAAAATATACATTTATTTACTGACAAAATACTTTTATGGCATCTATTTAAAAATGAGCAATAATGTCTGTAGAAAAAGAGGAAATAAAGACAATAGTACTGCAACATTTTCTAATTTACTGTGAAAAGGCCAAATCCAGTCATTTTTCTATTATTATTATTAAGACAAAATGGAATCCTGCTAAATTATATAATAAAAATATCACAGTAATTATGTTAAAAATACAATTTAAAAAGATAACATTTATAGAAGCTGTAATAAGAAACGTATTCTTCATTCATAATCATCTTTTTATGATTTCTAAATGGAAACTCGTACGGACTTTTGAATTATATGTAACCCGAACGAATAAAAAATAAAAATCCATGATTTCACCCATTGAAAATATTTGAATAGAATTTTCTTATGTTTAAAAAAAACCCCGTCAGATTTAACCTGATCTGAATCTTACTGAGCGTTTTTGCTGCATTTGCTTTTGAGAGAATAATTTCCCTGTTACACCTGTTGCCTGCCGACCTGCTGGTGATTTATAGAAGGAGTCCATGAATAAATGCATCATGTAATTGTTTACTGGCATAAGATGTAACGGAAGTGACCATAAAATAAGAGTGATTATATGTAAAGGTAATAGGCATGAGATATCGCTTGGAAGCCACAGTGCATCGCCACAGACCTCTTTGAACATATTTACTTACCATTATCGCCGAAATGATATTTGAAGCATTTTAGTGGAAATAATGGAAGCATTGCAAAGTTGCAATAACTGTACGTTCAGAGGGCGAGTGTCTCTGGAGTGCTTCTCCCTGCAGGCTCGCTCGTTGACGGCGTTATGTCCCGTCTCTATCACCGACACGCCGGCTCTCCTGTGGGCCCCAACTCCTCCGCTCTCTGTATTTATATTCCTACAACTGTGGGGGGGCTTTCTTTGTTTTTATTTCATGTTTTTTTTTTTTCTCTTCCCGTTCTTTTGTTTTTATATATATATATATATATATATATATATATATATTTTTTTTTTTTTTTGTGTGTGTGTCTGTCAGTGAAGCAGCTGAAAACCATCCCCAGCGATTAGAGGATCATTGTATCTGCAGTTAAGCATTTGAATAGTGGTAGTAAATCTAGAAAAGGGAAAATCAGGGTCGCTGTAGACGCTGCTTATAGCTGCCCAGGGGGAAGCTGATGTCACATTGTAAATTTAGCCCCTTAGTGTCTTCACAGTGGCTGTGGCCTGAGATGTTTGAACGCAGGTGTAGAGCAAAATGAAACCGAGAATGACTTGACATCTATTCTTGCGCAGAGGCCACGGACGTTATATTTTTCTTCCAAATTGCTTCAAATGCAAGAGTCAAGACAATAAGAGAGAAACACTAGATATGTCTGCGTGGCGTGTAGTTGCAATCACATTGATTTTTCTTATTCCAGGATCCAAATCGTTTAAAGAAACAAACCTGTGCACGTCGAAGCTTTTATTAAGGCGTCGCTCAGTCGAAGAAAGCTTTTATCTCAAGTCCGAGACAGAGATTTGTTCTTTAATCTGATTGACATGTGTGATTCAAAAATAAATAAATAAATAACCCCACCTTAATCACTCCTGCATAAATTCCCATTAAACATCAGTTGAAGCCATGCAGGCATCATGCAGCCTGATATAATGCACTTCATGTTTTCTTTGGTTTAAACACATGCATTAGGAGGTTCTAAACACGGTTTATGTATCGATGACTGAAGTCCTAATCAAATCAGGAGGGGAGGAGGAGGAGGGCAGGGGAGACGTTCTGCCCTTAACCTCAGTGCCGCTCAGTCTCTCTCCTCCCTCCTGACGACCGCCTCGCTGCAGGGACGCGCAGCCAAAGGGCCTCCTGCGCTAATGAGGAGAAATGTATCAATTTAGCTGTGGCCTGCTCGCAGATTGAGCGCCGGCTGGGTGAAGGTGCACTGAGTGAATCCTTTTTCCTAATCAAGGACAGTATCGAAGAGGATTGTGGTCCCGCTCGCTTCGTCTGTAGAATCAGCGGCATTCCTCCCCTCAGCCCCCCAACCCCCCCACCCCCCCCGGGGCCCGGGGAGCCTCTTTCTGCCTTCTGTTTCACCTCATCAGCAGAGTTCACGCGGAGGTCGGGTCCTGCCCCCCTGATGCTGCATTCAATGCAATACCTCTTGCATGGAGAAGGCAGCGTGAAAGCCCCCGTGCTCAAGGACTAAGCAGAGGAGAAAGAGAACATATGATAACTGGACGATTCTGATTCCAACCTGCGCTGCATGGGGGGGGGGGGTCACCTAGACTTTTACTTTAAAAGTAAAAATCCCTTGTTACATTCCTACAGAATAGATGTGATGCATTGAAAACATTTGTGTGACATTAATTTGCCACGAGGTTCATTTTCATTCTCGGCCCTTTTGGCAATTTGATGTTAAAAATCTGAAGCAATAGCATTTTTTGTTCATTGTTTTAAGTCCTTGTGAATTTTCAAATGCACTGGATTCAGTTTCTCAGATGTAACGTTAACACCTTCTGGTTCTCGACTGTACGTCAGAAGAAGAGAAGCGGTTTCAATCTAACTCGTGACGCCCATTTTATCGACCGAATGTTTAATACAGAAAATAACTGATCTGTCAATAATGAAAATGACTAAAAAAGAATATGTAGTAGATCATGTTGTGAACGAAGGGACCCAATAAAAGTTGTGTTGCAGCAGACGAATACGTGACGATCGCACTGTCGACATCGCAAAGGAAAATAAATTTAGAATTTAGCATCACAAGCACAGAGATGATAATAAATTACTAAATACTAAAGATGCATGACACACACACACACACACACACACACACGCTAAAAAAAGAAAGATAGAAGGAATAGATTAGACACTGTGTTCGATGCCAGATTTTCACACAGCAGATGACGAACAGAGCAGGAATAATATCAGTTCATTTTTATTTTCTTTAAAGACATTTCCCCCGTCACACTTGTTTCAGACGACGCCGTCTGTAAATCAAACATCGTAAATACAGTAATTTTCCACGAGGACACGTTTAATACATTTGCGAATCTATAAATCGGCCTAATTTCAAGTGACAATAAAAACAATTGTGTGGATTAATTTCATGAAGCATGGAATTGCTCAAAAATGTGGTATGAAAACTCTCGAGCCTGATTTATTTATTTTTTTAATCCTGATCAGTCTCAATTCCTGCTTCTTCCAGTATTTCTCCATGTAAATGATAACACAAGTGTTTCTGTAGCTGGGGACACAACAAAGACCTCCTGACTCAAAGCGCATGAACCCCTGCTGGGTCTGAACCGTCGCTCCTCGCTCCCTTCCTGCTCTCCAAGGGAAAAGATAATGAAGCGCCTGCTTACTTTCCTTTTACCGTTCCCATCATCTGTACCACTCAACATCTCCGGTGCGTTTCTGTGTTTTCACAACATCTCCGTTGCATTATGACCACCGTTAGATCTAATGTAACGTATTAGTCCTCCCACCCAACCATTTGCCTTCATTTTGATTCACTCTCTATCCAGCCTTTGATTGACTTTCAGCCTAACTAAAGTGGATTTTAATGAGAGAATACATTAACTCCCTCTGGTCATGCTAACATAAATCAGCCCTTTCTCGCAGGATCAACTGCTGAGCTCATAACACCATGCTGAGAGAGTGTGAATAACCAAATGAGAGATCGTGGCTGTGGCAAACTGCTGCCAGCTCAGATGCATTGTTGTGCGTACCCCTCCGAAGCACACCCACCCCATCACGAGTTTAAAACAAGTTCAGGGAGGCAACAGAACGAAGCACTCAGCAGCACACGGGTCAGCTCGCTTATGGAAAGGCTCCCTTTTGTGTTGGGATCAATTAAACACATATCTCTGGTCAATTTCTATTGATTATCTCCTTCCATTTGGAAACGGGGGGGGGGGGGGGTGACTCGAATCTTTTCTTGCTGATTACCACTGAGAGCCGTTAGATTCAGTTATCGCGGCCCCGTAGCAAGTCCTCACCTTGATTTACGAAACACGGGGAAGCGCCTCCCAACATCACATCTATCTGCTTCTCTTTGTTGGTAATTGCACTCAGCTAAATAGGTTATGCTGAAATATCAATAAATTGCCATCAAATTAATGTCAATACCAAAGCTGTGGATGGGGCTAATTAAAACGCAAAAGGGATGAAAATGAAGTCATGGCATTGCCCTGAATAATTGATGCCGCAATTTATGATTTTTATGAAAGAGTGCCGTCTGTCTGCGAGTTTGATGAGCCCTTAATTAGATGCATTAATGTGTCTCTCTGTGCCTCTACTCAAACTCAAAACTCAAACACCATGATGGCGGCTGGGCTTTTCTTTTCTTTTTTTTTTTTTCCAACGCTCTAAATTACACGTTTTTCAAATAACATTACCTCTTGAATATCCACTTAAAATTGCATTGGTCCCAAAGAGGTGTTAGTGTGTAATTTTCATTAAAAGAGGCATTGTTAACTCAGGACCAATCAGACTCTGCTTTTGTTTAGGGAGGGATCAGGGACCTGAGCAGAATGAAGCAGGGTGATGCTTTAAGGCTTTGCTGCGACCCCGTGGAAGAAACTAGAACTATGGTGCACGTGTTTTGAGTTTCATCTGAAACCCGTGTTCATGCCCCCCCACCCCCTCTGTTGTGCTCACGTTTGAGGACGCGTACAAAGGACCGTCAAGTGAGGTCAGGTCACTCTGCACCAAAGTGTTAAACACGCACAAATGTGTAATGTTTATTGACTCGAGCAGATCAGAGTGATCCCATGTTGATTCTGCACCTCCTCATCTATTAGCCGGGCTCGACCTCGGAGATAGATGAAGAGCGAGGGAAGCAGACGGATGAGGGGATAAGACGCGGGCCGCAACAGGGAAGCAGGACCCAGAAGGGAGAAATGGACGGGCTGCTGGCGGATGGATGAGGTGGAGGAGCGTAATGACTGCTCGATGTTATGATGTACTGAATCAGGTTCTCTTTGACAAAACACTCCTGAGCACCTCTGTATTTATTGTGTCACCGGTCAGTCCATCCACAAAAGGCCGGCTGATGATATGTGAGCGTGTTAGTGCCGTGAGGTGTCTGGGGCTCTGCTCTGGAATGACCTGCTCATCTGTCAGGCCCACGAGCTGCGGCGGCGGCGGGGCTGTCGGATCACATGCCGGACTGTTGAGAAGTTAAATCCCAGGAATGTTAACCAGGGTAAAGGCAGATATCGACTTCATTTGCTCGCTATGAGAATCATTCTCGACAAAGTCGAGAGAACCTCCTCAAATCAGCCACTTTCAGACGGGACATTTGCAGTGAGTAGTTAGTAATTCTTAAAAAATCAGGAAGAGGTTCCTGGTTTTGTAATGTTGGGGTGGGGGTCTTTGTTTAAGCTAGAGGACCCTGTTTGGGTTTTCCCAGCAGTTAAACAGGGCCCCTTTGAGGGGGAGGGACTTCAGGCATTCCCCTTGTCATCAGCGGTCTGAGTGAGGTGTCACACAGGCTCGTGGAAATGGTCTTTAAATTGTTCCTGTGTTTCAGACTCAAAAGGCGGTTCCTGTTCGTGAGACTAACGCCTGTTGACTGATGAGTTCGGAGGAAGCTGAGCTTTGTTTTTGACATGTGGAGAAACTGGGTAGTCCTGTTGGAGTACAGGGCAGAAAGTGGCCCTGGAGGCCGACCAGGGGTCAACGACTGAAGGCGAGACAACAGGTCAAGTGAGCTCATTGCTCGTTAGAACAAGGAGCAGCTGGTTAAAACCGCTTCTCCGGAAGTGTTGTGGTGGACGAGTGGTTAAAACGCACTTCACGTATAATCACATATAGATTCCAGCGTCTCCATTAACAGCCGAGCAAAGTCATCCCAAAACTTCTCCCCAGCACAAATGACTCAGTCGACTTAATGCCATCGGAAATACATTGTGCGTTGCTTTCCAGCAGCCGCACTAATTAACTTGAGCCTCTTAAGGTTGTGCCATTGTCCTATCATGTTGAAAGTTTGACTTTGCAAATTGATGAGAGTTGTTTGAGTCCCCACAGGAAGGTTAGTCCCATTAAAAGTGCAATGTGAGCAGATGAATGGACTGCAGTGCTCAGCAGCACTGTAAATGTATTGATCCCAGTTTCCTACAGCCTTGCAGGGATGTATTTGATCCACAGGGTTGGAGCCTTTATATTCAGTGTGTGTGTGTGTGTGTGGGGGGGGGGGGGCTGCAGCTTAGCAGGCGTTAGTGGTGAAAAAAGTAGCTGATTCATTTTGTATGTATTCATGTTAAAATCCTGTTTATTTCCCATATATTTGGTCGTATTGGTGTTTTCATAATTATAGTTATTTATATATAAACTGTAAAATATCAAGCCTCAGTTACATTTTCAGTCATAAGGATTTAATAAAGACATCTTGGGTCATTTTTTAAATCCGTATCAGAAATGTTTTAGTCCCTAGTTTCAGTATCTAGGGACGTGTCTCGGGCTCTGTCTTCATACAGATGAACTGTGTGTGTTCACAGACTTCAGTGACATCCCTCCTGTGGCGGCTCAGGACCTCAACAACATCTTGAAACAAGGCTACATGGAGAAGAAACGAAAAGGTACAGCTGCTTCTAGACACCGGTCCCGGATCGATTTGACTCAATAAGAACTGTGTATTGATGGAAACCTACATATCTGTATGTAACTAGAACACAGCTTCTTTGGCTCCGAGTGGCAGAAGAGATGGTGCGTCCTGAACAACTCAATATTCTACTACTTTCGCGGTGAAAAAGGTTTGTATGAAAAGCCACCATGCAGAAACATCACAGCTAAAACCTAAACTGAATCAGATACCAGCCCCAGCGCCTGTTCTCCTCCTCCTCCTCCTCCTCCTCCTCCCCCCCCCACAGACAAACAGCAGAACGGTTCCTTTTACATCAACGGGTACAGTGTGCAGCTGGTGACCAACCTGAGGAAAGACTCCAGGAGAAACGCCTGCTTCGAACTCGTGGCACCTGGACGACGAGCTTTTCAGGTCGGGATTAGCACCACGACCACCAGTGTGTGTTGGGAATTAAAAGCAAGGCGAGAGATGCTATTGTGGAATTGGTTGTTTTGAGACTACAGGAGTTTCCTTACTTGAAATGTGCCTCTCTCCTCTCGAGGAAATATCTAAACCACATCTAAATATCTACATTAATAAAGAAACAGGTTTTATGTAATTCAGAAACAGACTCTGTTACGTGGTTGGTCCACTAGGGAGCAGAGACAATTTAAAAAACAAAAGTAGATATGTTATTTGATTAGATCTGAAATTATTCATCCACATAAAATTAACTGACACAAGTTGATTGACTTAGTGCATAATTTAAATGATCCCTACTTGAACCTTTTATTCGTTCTTGTGTTTATTTTAATATATATTGTTGATATATTGTCATCCGGCAGATTTGACTTTATATGTCCTAAATATTTGAATTACTGTTTTAATGTTTTGACAATTCCTACAATGTAATTTTCTATCTTAAGAGGGAAATTTCCTGTTAGCTTTTTTATTTCCAAGCCGACTAGAGAGAGATTTGTTCTGTATCTCAAAGAGGAAGAATCAGGACTTTCATTTCTGCGTAATGCTTCTGCAGATGAGATGATAATTACAGGATTACTGCCCCTCTGTCCCTCCAGTTCACCACCAGCAGCCCTCAAGAGGCCAGAGAGTGGGTCGACCAAATCAATTTTGTCCTGAAAGGTAAGCCTGTTTGTTTTCTGGCACCCACCACATGTGTGTTTTTAGGGAAGAGCAACGTCATCTTCAGACAAGGACATTTAAAAAGTCGTGAGTCGAAAAGAAATTCATTTCTGGATTATATAAATAAAATTGACTTGACTTTTAAATAGTCACAAAGATGAATTTAGAAAATCCGGTTAAAGCAGAATAAACCCTCTTCTCTTTCTGAGTGTGCTCGTGTTTCCGAGGGGCTGAAAGGGCAGAAGTGAAAGAGTCTTTTATCATCTCTGACTCCAGTGAAAACCACCAAATCCATCACTAACTGCACACAACTCCTGAATCTCCTGAAGTCCACAAGTCGCCCACCGTGTGTCACGTGCACCATCATGTAGCTCTAGTTCTCCTCCACCCCCCACCCCCTCCCTCCTCCGTTCGACCACTCCTCCCCCCCTTACCCTCCTACCAAATTCCAACTTACAGGAAATTGATTGGTAGATGTTCTGGTTATCCTCCAGTGACATTGATTTCTGCTTGGCCGCTGGTGTACGGCCGAGGACCTGATACCCTGTGTTGCAGTGGCCGGTCGCCTGCAATGAGACGGCTCCTCCATCTGAGCGAGCGGTGCTGCCTCGTCTACTCTAAAATGGGCTCGGGCTGGGCCACTGATTTGCGGGAAGTAACAGACACTCAGCAGTTTGTCTTACTTCCTCCCAGTCCGGTTTTACTACGAGATGCAGTCTGATGCAGGAGATGCAGATGATTTTGAACCAGGCTTCATTTTGCTTTGCAACGTGTACTTTTGTTTTTCTGGTCACTCGTATCCGATAGTGACCGACGGAGGGATATGATGCAACAAAAGATATTATATGGTTTGAGAAAATGTGACGTATAAAATGTAAGAGTAACCAGTTCACGGATCAGTGTATCGACAGAAAATGGTCAGAAACATTAGTCTTGAATTTCTCCTTTATGATTTAACAAAAACTGTATTAAAAGTTCAGATTACTAATGAAACTGACCTATGACCTTACGCAAAATTATCCATTCATCAATAAATTTCCTGCTGTTTATCTACATCATTATTTGAAATATATTTTTTTACACTTTTAGGAAGAAACAAATGTGACAGAAATGTAAAAAATAAAATCATGCATTTAATAATTCCAGGTCTTATCGTCCCTCCTGCTCGTCCTTGACGTCTTTTATACTCTAGCTCGTGAACCGGGCATCAAATTTCACACAAAGTTGTTTTTTAAAAAAATGTAACTTTGTGAACGATGTGGAGACCCAGAAGAAATCATCTTAATCTGTTGAGCAACATTACCGAACATCCTGCTTCTAAAATCTGCCGCTTCTCTCTGTTTATCATCGACTGAATTGATTTTAAGGAATGAAGCGTGAGCAATTCAAAGACGTCCGCTTGTTTTTCACAATTTCAGACATTTTATAGACTCGACAAATAACTGAATCAATGAAAAACACAATATAAAAATCATTATTACGCCGCCTGAATACAAGCCTCCGTTGTTTGTTACTGCTGCGATGTGGCACGTGTCCTCGACCGTGACCATTCAGGCATTTCTCTTACTTTACCCTTTTAATACATGTGAGTGTCTTTTGTGCGGCGCTGTGCTCCATCTTCAGGCTAACATCACGTCGTCTCTCCTTCCCTCATAGATCTCAACTCCACCTGCATCCCCTTCGACGACGAGGAGGAGGAGGAGGAAGAGACCTATGATGACATTGGGGGGGTGACCCACCTTCCCCCGCTGGGGCCCGGTGCTGCCCAGGCCTCTCGGAACGCCAAACTGGGCGGAGGGCGGGAGACAGGGGAGGTTGATGAAGAGGACGAGGATATCTACGAGGTGCTGCCAGGTATGAGGATGTGGTCACTGCAGCAGCAGCCGCCCACACACAGATAAATAGACAGGAAGGTGCTGCTCGCAAGGAACGTGTGATACTCAGTCAGACAAATAGACACACACTCCCAGCCCTCGGGGGTGTTTGCAACAAGAAAATATTTGTGATGAGCTTCCCTGGCTGCGATGGTCGTGTTGCCAGGTGCCTCCCCATCACCACGACACCCAGGCTGATCGCTCATTTTAAATCAAGCAACACTAATAAGCCTGTCAGGACCCGGGCGGCCGCTGCAGAGCCACACAGGACGAGGAGCAGATTCTCCTGACGCTTCCTCTGGTCTCTGTCCTCTCGCTGAGGATCCGTTACTGTATGTTGTTGAAATCAGCGAGAGCCAGGTCGGCCCGAATGCTCTGTCATAGTACATCCAATTAGCTCATGTTGCCAGGCAACAAATAGCTCCACAATTCAATCCACTAAGCAGAGTTTTTTGCTAAAATCGCCTAGCAACAGCAGTTTAGTTGAAAGGAAGTAAAAAATAGTCCTGGAGCTCTTAACGTCACAGTCTCTTATAGAAACTAGAGTTTGATTGAGACCGTTACGAGATGAGCTGTGTGTTTGTGTGCGTGTGAGAGAGACGGTCCCGTGTGTCAGGGTGGCTACAAGATCCCGAGAAGGACAAAAGGGGTGATCCGATCTTCTCAGCGCCGTCGTCCATCACTCTTTCTATTAAATAAGATACATCAAGATTCTGTTTCACTCAGTGAGTACATTACCTTCGCCAAAATCACTGGTGAGAGGGAAATCAGTCTTCAGTCTGTCACACCGGCGTTCAGAGCCATCTGGGAAGAGGTACAGACCCTGACCACAGATGGCATATCGAATGACGGGCTCTTTTGTTCACTTTCTCACCCCTTCACTTATCAATCACTCTGCAGCTCCCCTTTGCTCACGTCCAGCTTCTACACACAGATTACACTCATGTGCAATTATTAGATGTTTATTGTTATTTTCATTGATGAGGAAAGATGCTTGTATTCAACACATCATCTTTTTCCTTTCTAATGCTCTCATGGTTATTTAAGATTACTTTGCAGGAGTTACCTTTCAAAGTTATTTTCCTAAAGCTACTGATATTAAATGTGTAAAGAAATGCAGAGGAGGACTGAAGCATCGTTTGCTACACGACAAGCTCCCTCGGTTTTTGGCTGAAAACTCGGAACAAGGCTCAGTTTCCGGTGGAATGAAGCGTCGGAGCTGATGACTGATTTTATTGACTGGAAAATTAAATCACTTTGATATAGAAGCCGTTGGCCCAGAGCCGGTTCCTCTCGACTGAAGGATGCTCTCCTCCGCAGCAGAGGAGGGTCGCTTCACAAATGTAGTTTTTATTCTTTGTGTAGGAATAAAATAAAAATCGAATAATCTAGTAATAATATTTTTTTATTTAATTTGAATCATAGTGGAGCGATAAAGTGTTTCTGCATCCAAACACAGACTGTTCTGATGGTCACGTGTGTGTGTGTGTGTGTGTGTGTGTGTGTGTGTGTGTGTGTGTGTGTGTGTGTGTGTGTGTGTGTGTGTGTGTGTGTGTGTGTGTGTGTGTGTGTGTGTGTGTGTGTGTGTGTGTGTGTGTGTGTGTGTCGCCCTTCCTGGAAGCACAGGCGCAGGTTGTGCTGGAAGGTGGATAGTATTGCTGGGTTGTGGCGTTGCTGTCAGCCTCCGAGTGTTAAGGATGGATGTGGGAGACAGAGGGCAGGCATATCACGGTGTCACCTCTCAGACCACCGGGTGCCACGCCCCGCAGTCGATGACACGTCCGCCTCCACGTGCCTTAAAGGCAGCCTCGTGCTCTTCAACTTTTCCCTGTCTGAGACTCTGATCAATTTGATCCCATTGAGGAGTTCTGTCACACGGAGGGAGCGACACCAGAGATTGTCTGACGATGCTTTTTATTTCCTGTGAGATAAAAAGAAATCTATTGAAAAATTGTTTTTACTTTAAGCAGAAAATGTGGAAAAATGAAGTTCCTCCCTAAAGGTCAAACAGACAGGTATAAATGTTCCGTCACAAATATCATTATGTTCTGTTTGTTTCTTTTAAGAAGAGGATTTTCTGGATCCAGATGAGAACAGTGAGAACCACAGCAAACAAGGTCAGAACCTCATCACACTCATCTACTAATAATGAGAACGTTTCCAGTCTGATAGTTCACGAAAATCACCATTATCCTGTTTTTTAATTTAAATTTGTGCTCTGCGTTTTCCTCCCAGCTTGGTCATCAGATTACGCTAACTACTACCAGTGTCTATGGGACTGCCAGGCCGACGAGGAAGATGAGCTGGCCTTCGAGAGAGGAGATCTCATCTACGTCATTAGCAAGGTCAGCAGCAATAATCCAAGAGGGTTTGGGCCTTAAAATCTTGAATTAAAAAGAAAAATACAAATATATAGATTGCTTAAAGTGTATAAACACACAAAGAAGTGAGGTACTTCCTCGTCACAAATCAGACACCAAACAAAACGTCAAAATTGAATTTCCTTCCACAGCCTGTTTTTCTATTTGTGTATTTCGGACTTGAGCATAAGATGGCAGTAGGGGAAACGTGCTGTAAATAGTTTGTGTTGGACTTCATGAATCTATAGCAAACTGATTCCCAATTCCCAATTAAATATGAAATAACCTAATAGTTTCTAATCTTCTAATTCTCTACACTTCACCTCTAACACGAATAATCTCCGACCGCACACTTGACTCATGTTCGACACGATTACGATGTGATGCCGATGTTTTCAAAATTATTTTTAGGGGTTAAACAACATCAGCTCCAGTAATCGCTCGTGTCCTCATTCGCTTTTCACACAACCTGCTGATCTCCCCAACATCTCAGCGAGCACTTGCATCTCGATGCAGCAGCAGTGGCGTGGTCTGTTCCCCGGGCCACTAGGGGTGAAGCGCCATTCGCGCGCTGCGTAATGGAGCTGTTGTTCATTACGGCGCCTCTATCACAGGGGTTAATTGAGCAGGCAGCCATGCGAAGCTCTTCCTTTTCTGTTCGACATAAACTGCAGGTGCATCTCAGCTCTTTTCTCTCAATCTGTTTCCTTGTGTTTTATGGCCGTCTTGTAGTTGCATGCAGAGTATCTACCAGTGAAAAGACACCCTACTGGAAATCAATGGCTTGTAATTTGGGCACTTTTACTGTGCTGCTTGCGGCGACTTGTTCCCCCGACTGTTGAGATTGAACCATCGTGTTCTGCGTTGAGGTTAAATTATCTGACGAGCAGCGAGAGGAGGAAGTTACAGCGTGTTCAGCTTTATTCTCTGTCATGTTCCGGTGGAGATTATGGATTCAACCTCGTTATTCCTTAGTTAAAGAAGCTGAATCTTTGGAGCAGATTAAATACAGAGACACTCCCACTTTCTGAGTCGACTGAAGAAGTTCGAGGTTTTAGATTTTGTTGGATAAACGAACAGTGTCGGTATTTGTTGAAGAATAATGAGACTTTTGTTTATAGCAGCAGACGTGGCTCAGGTGAAATATGCTTTTTGCACATGATGGACTTTTAATTGAGGCTCTCGTGGCAGTGCCAGATTAATGAGATGGCAGCATTCAGTGTCTGTGTGCTGGTGGATGAGGGGAAATGTCAAAACAGCCATGTTCATTTCTCACACGAAGATGACAGAGGCAGCGTACTTGGGGAAACAAAGGGTGGTGGTGGTGGTGGGGGGGGGCTGGCTCCGTGCTCCAGCCCTGCCTGGAGGATCACTTCTCACTGTATGGATCAGATTACCACCTCGCTGGAGAGCTTAAAAGCAAACCAGGTCCAGGTTGGAAGCAGGACTTGGCTGCAGCGTCTCCCAGTCGTAATGACACAGATCCCTCTCGTTTTGTCAAGCTGTGCGCTGAAGTCATAACACGGTGACAGAATATTCTAACTGTCTTCCAGGAGGATTTAAAGCCAGAGTCTAAGCAAGGCCGTAAATTATTCAACGGAGATGTCCGGGCGGCTCCTGGATGTTTGGTTCAGTGTGACGACACGACTCCACCTGTGTCCCGTTCTGCGTCCTAATAGCATCACATCTCCCTCCTGAATAGCATTATTTGGATTATGGCCTGTAATCGGCGATTCACTTTAACGAGCCCTCGGGGAGGACTTCCCTGTGTCTTCTGTGCTGCTCGCAGGCCCCTGTCGACGCTCCGTTTTACGGGGGATTCCTGAGAACCCTGACCTCCGTGAGTGAAATACGGGCCCTTGGCTAGATCTCAAGTCTGTCGCTTAACTGGGGACCCAGACACATGAAATGGCCGTAATAAAACCAGGGCCCATAAATTCTCTCAGAGGGTGGGAGGCCTGGTTGTCTGTGCTGTTATGTCAACACTGACCATAATTACAAGGTAATAAGGACACGCTCTAAGTGCTAAATCAATGGTGCTAACAAACTGTTATTTTTAAAGCTGGGATGTGATTGACTGCTGAAGTGCAGAATGGGATCGCCACAGGCGTAGTGTCATATGGCTGTGAACTGAGGAGAACATGCCGATTGTATAAAAGGCCCTCATCCATCATTATTGATCCCTCACTTACTGTAAAGTGGGGGCATTTTTACTGTATTTGTGCCCACCCCCCCCTTTCCTGTTGCTGTGTGCGCGCGCACGTCTGCGTGTCACTGACAAAGTAAATAAATTAGGAACCTCACAACTCATATGAATCCCATTAGTTCAGGAGGATTAATCTCGTGGTGTGGCTCCGCCGCTGCAGCGATGCCTGACTCGCTCTCTGCAGAGCTCGATGCTCAACGCGCTGATACACGAGGTGGAAACACGCCGGGAAATCCATCTTGTGATTTCTTTTTTTTTTTGCTCTGGCATTTCATTTCTGAGAGCTTGCATTTTTCTAATGCGCATTATGGCTTTACAATGACATTTCAGTGTGTGGTGACTAATACGGCACATATCACACTCATCACACCTTTTTCTTTTTCACTTGATTTAAATTGTTGAGGTGTTTCCCTGCAACACGACGATCTAAACTGCAGCTTATCCCAACATGCAGAGGGGAGATTGTGATAGGATTTACATTGTGTACGTTGCAGCTGTTGTGTTCATTTATCACAGCTGCTAAAAGCTGTTGTTTTACTTCTCCCTGACGTGTGCACATTGTCGGCCACGTCCCGCACTGAACCATAAGCTTGTCCTGCATTCTTCCGATCTAATTTATGTATCCACAATCAAAAGACATGGGCTCCACAGGTCAGCTGTCACATTCCTGTATTCCCACAGGCACTCATGGAGAACGGCGGGATGGAGTGGGGAGAGATTTATGGCACAAACCCATCCAGGGTCCTTAAAACTCTGGCAAGCGCTGCTGCCACCTCTCCCTCGTTCTCTCCATTGCCCTGCTCACCTCTCTTCCTCCCGGCTGTCCAACCACAACGCAGAGACGGGGAGACGGGCCAGCCAATCCGCTGCCTCTCCCAAAGCAGAGCGTCATCTCACATTAGCCTGAAGTGTTCAGCTGCCTGTTGGAGACAATGACAACGTGGACACCACTGCCACCCTGTGGCAGAGTCCTGTAACAGGACGGTTTTATTGAACTTGTGCAAACACCAAAATCTGATTTAGAGCCTTTTTAAATTCACATGCTGGGATTTTTAGCCTTATTATGGAATTAAAAAAGGAAAATAAGAAATTCTAAAACTCATGTTGTGCCTAAATGGCTACTCTCCTGTCCAAACTACCTGGGACGGACTCTGTTCGGGGTCATCGCGGTGGTGTGGTGCACTGGCCACAGGTCACAGCCACTGAATGCAGCTGAAGAAAAGCAAAAGTGGGCAAACAATCAGATGGGAAAAGTCAAGCTAGAGAGACAAAGGGGGGGGGGATCCCTTTATTCTTTTGTGTGAACCCTCTACCCCCCCTCTCCGTTCTCCGTTTCTCTGTCACACTCCCATTTAAAGACCCCTGGCTGCTATTGTGGCCATAGACACCAAGACGCTATAGACAGGCAAGACATCCTATTTACCACCCGGAGTAGCGGGGGGGGGGGGGGGGGAGTCTGGGGTTTGGGGTCACGCAGGAGGCAGCGGTCATCCCCCGGTCAACTACAGTAGGTCATTATTCAGCCCAAGCCAATAGCCCAGAACCGTGTCCGAGCAACCCACCCCCAATCCATTCTGCTTAATTATTATAAATGAGGGGCGGCGTAAACAGCCATCATTACAGACACTCAGTGGCATACACAAATCCACTTTAAATTGCTATTAAGTTAAGGAGCTATCTGTAATCCCAGGCGTGCATTAGAAAGGAGCGAGTAGGTTTTCTTTTTATTAAATCTCACCGTCCCTGAGATATTTTCAGATGTTCTCGTGCTCTGTCATGTTTCCAATTTGAAGCCAATTCACTGATTTAATTAAAAGCCCACTTGGAAAAAATGGACACTAAGTAGCCGTTTCCATCGCTGCTCGTGCAGAATTACCTTCAATATTTCTGGATTGATTTCAACGGGATTCTTCTTTCTTTTTGTTTTATTCTTTGCACAGAGTTTGTACGGTTTCACGTGTTATCGGCTCATTTGCGAAGTGTACCTGGGCGAGCGGCGAGGAGGGCTCGCTAACCCGATTTGCGGATTACAGATCGCGGGCTTCTAACGGGCGAAAGGTGTTCATGCTTCTTTGTTAGGGTGACCCCCGTGATGGAGGAACTGCAGAAGGGCTGCAGTGCATCTGATGAGTCCACGTAGAGGATGAAGGGAGGGAGGAGGGGGGGGGGGGACAAGAGAGGATGCGAGCAGAAAGGCTGCTAAAGGAGGGAGGAGGTGAGGAGGGAGGGAGGGAGAGATTGTAACACCCAGGCGGCGGGTTCAGCAGCAGGGCAATGAGAGACTTCCTGCGCTCCATCACGCCCAAGGCCTGCCTCAGTCAGCTGGTGGCCGAGGAGAGATGCCTCATGTGTCAGGCTTATTAGCACTCCTCCTACTTTGTATGCATTTGGGATTTTGTGTGTGTGTGTGTGTGTGTGTGTGTGTGTGTGTGTGTGTGTGTGTGTGTGTGTGTGTGTGTGTGTGTGTGTGTGTGTGTGTGTGTGTGTGTGTGTGTGTGTGTGTGTGTGTGTGTGTGTGTGTGTGTGTGTGTGAGAAGAGGGACTCAGAGAATTCCAAATTTCTATGAAAAAGAAGTAAAGGTGTATTTCATAAAGCTGTGTTTTCTTTAGGTACAGTCAGTGGCGGTGGCGTGAGGCGACACCTGCCCCCCCCCCCGCTGTCTTTCACCGCATCCGACCAACCTCGACTCACCGTCCCCCCCCCCCCCGCTTCGGGCTCGGGCGGCTGTCAATCCGTCCTGCGGCCGTGGAACGTGAGCGATGGGCCCATCAGAATGCCGCCATTAGCCAGCCCCCTGAGTGGTAAATAAACGATCGCGCCGGTACACTGCAGGTGTTGTCATGGCAACCTGCTCCTTCTCAGCACCAGCCCCGCCCATGCTTGTTCACCCTCCCCGCTCTCTCGGCAGAGGAGTCACCGGGAGGTTAACGAGTCAACGCGCCGCAGCCACCACAACACGGCGCTGTTTGCTCCCCCCCCCCTCTGCTCCCACATTGAGTTGATGTGATCTGCATCCAGGTTGCAGCAAACACCGGCTCTGATATGTGTCACCTCTCACCGCCACACACTGTGTCCCGGTTCGTCTCCTTAATGGGACAAAAGCAGACGTTTCCCAGGCCTCGGCCGCTCGGCCCCACTTGATTTAGTTCACCCCCGAGCGTCTCGCGGCGAGCATCTTCCATTTCCAACCGATCCTTAACAACTCGGGCCTATCGCTCACGGGGGCACGGCGAGCCCGAAACACGGCCCGACCGCCGCACTTCAAAGCTTCAGATGCAAAATTACAACCAAAAACAAATCAACCTGAAAGAGGAGAACAAACAGAAGGAGGAGGACATTGAGGAGTTGGCTTAGTTTTTGTCATTTGGATAATTTACTCTCCGCGCCTCGTGGAATGTCCCTATTACAGCAGGTGTACTCCGGATGAACCCATTCCAAGTATGAGGAAGATGGACTCTGCACGCCTGACAGACTTCCACCGCCATTGGCAGCCAGTCTGTGATGCAGCAGTCGTATTAAAATGGCGGCGCTGATAATCCAAAAGACCTTTCTCGGGGAGAATTTGAGGCCGACTGCACAGATGGGCCACGGAGATAAATAAAAATCTCTGTCACTACGGTTGGTGGAATAGTGCTGCGACGCCCCCAAGGGAGAGGAAAACTGTTTCACTCTCTCTCGTCGATGCACCCCCCCCCCCGTCCGTCTGTCTCCCCTCTCCTCCTCCTCTGTTCACGTCCTCTCAGATGGGAACCGGAGCCAGGTTTCCCACAACCGGGCTCTGTGCTCTTATGGCGGACTTAACTTTCCCCTTCGTGGTGAAACACACACACAGAACTGTGGAGTGAGAGTTCGTCTGAGTCTGGAGTCACAACGACTCAGCCGTCTGTTCGAGATGAAAACACACATCAGCTGCAGGTCACATGACTCTGAGGCGTTTGGATGACTTGTTGACCTGATGACAGAATCGTAGTCTTTTAGACGTGTGTCTAAACCCCCCCCCCCCCGCCCGCCGCCGCCGCGCCATCAGGCCGGGGAGGAACGAAGGCCGGCTGGTGCATCCTCTGCTCCCTCCTCTGGGCTTTAACGCCAAGATCCAAATGAATGTGTATTGGGATGTTATCAAACATACATTTTATTGTTAATGATTAAATGCAACATAAAATATCACAACTTGACATAATTTTGATATTTTCAACAAAAACATGAATTTTAAAAAGGAACATATCTGACTAGAGGAACAATTAGATTTACATTAAAAACACATTTATTTTAAAGCCAAATTTGAACAGAGTTGAAATCAACTCCTTCCTCATATTTAACTAATACATTTCTTTTTAATTCAGCCGTTCAACACGTGCACTTTATTTTATCTGTATTTAAATTGATTTAAACCTATGAAAAGTCCCAAATGCTCGTCAGAAGCAACAGAAAACACAAAGTGATTCTGTAAAACTGCTGATTGTGTTTCAGCAGCTGTCAAAAAAAACCACCTGCAGGTTTTTATTGATGTTGAAATAAAAAGGATTTTCAGATTGAATGTTTTCAGACACCAGCTTGAGTCACAGTGGATTTCATCTAATGTCAATATCGTTATTTATTCTCTGGTTTCAGGTCGTTTGTTTCGGTGATGTGAGGATGAACGGAGTCCGATTCTAAAAGTCCTTTAGGCAAATGTGTGAATTATCACTTTATGAATGTAACTGATTTGATTTCACACGAGAGAATCTCCGACTCTGTCTGTTTCTCTTAATCACAGCACAAACATGAACTTTAGTTTGAATCAGTCTGAGGGAAAGCAGTTGTCTTTTCATCCGTGACTAAAAAGCAGTTTTATTCCAGACTCACTGTCTCACTCCCGTTGTTTACCACATGTTGGAATGAACGCCCTCCAGGTTGAATATCGCATGCGTCTGTTTCCTGTGAGGGCTCTGGACTTTTTCTGGATTTCCTTTGCTAGAGTAGAAGAACATTTCTTAATTTTATTATCTCAGCCGCCACTGAAAAGCAAAAGGCCAAAATCTAACTGCAGTTCAAATCATTCAAATGGTTCTTGTGTTAATATTATGAGACCAGCGTTACATTAAAATGAAATAAAAATGTGAGATTGGTGCTGGTTGCTGCTTCGTTGGCTTGTTCTCCGACTCCTCGACGACTCGCTGATCTTTATTTGTTCACTTTGGGTCCAGGAGTACAACATTCACGGCTGGTGGGTCGGCGAGCTGAACGGCGCCGTGGGTATCATCCCCAAGGACTTCCTGCACCCTGCTTACATCCTCTGAGCTCCGACAGGTACGGAGGTTCTCTCTTATCATCAGCGTTATGGACCATTACTGTGGCCTGATGCACAGAAACTGTCCCCCTGGTGCTCGTCCAGATTGCCATTGAGGTATATTCAGCCGTTGACCTGCCGTTTATGGCATCTGCTGGCTGGAGGAAGTACTGCAAAAAGCAATCTGAACGCTGCAGTGGGCGATAGGTGAGAATAAATATGTGCAGCAGAAGCACGATTACAGAGTCAGATGTGGTATTTAAGAAAATGTTTCCCTGATACTGTTAGAAAGGCACAGATTCAAATGAAAACTGAATTATTGATGCATCTGATGGTGTTTCTTTTGTTTCACTACAGCTGCTGACAGGCCTCTCGGATAATCTCATGACATTTCAATATTCTCTCTGATACAAACTGTAAATTATTATTCTCTCTCGTACAAATTAAAGTCTTTGTCAATCTGCTGCAGTTGAGCACAAACGTGTGAAAGGCTCCTTCGTGCCAAACGAGATGAGGCAGTTAATTCATCCGTTTGTCAATCAACAGAATGTTAATAAATAATTTAAGTTAAGAAAAATACTAAAACATTTTCTTGTTCCAGCTTCTCAAATTTGAGGTGTAATTATTATTAATGGAAAATATTTGGCTTCTAGGCTTTTAAAAAATTTCACCATTATTTTCTTGTATTTTATAAACTAAACTTTACCAATTTAATAGAGAATAATTTGACAATTTAAAAAAAAAAAAAAAAACAACTTAGCAGCAGCCCTGTTATGAACTGAATGATCATTTTGAAATATGATTCTGACTTTTATTGATTCACTGGTTGAAAATGTAGATTGACTGAATTTTATTTGTTTTTTCATCACTGACATCCATTTAATAAAATCCATATTTGTTTTGTGTGATATGTGAAATATTTTAAACTAAATACTGTATGAAAAATAAGAGAAATCTCAAATGTCAGTTATTTACTGTTTAAATTCAGTTTTATTATTAATCTTGTTCCATTTCCACCCACTAGGGGTCAGGATTGCTCCAACATGGTGTATTAAAAGCAGGAGATGTGTGTTGATAGAAATACACAAAGTCACACGTGACACAATAAAGACGAAACACAAGCGATTTGTAAATTATATTTTCTGTGTTTACATGGACACGTCTCAGGTTGGTATCGTCCCTGTAATGAAACAAGTCTCTGTGGCTTTGTCTCCAAACTCATATTCTCATTTTCAGTGTAGAAGCAAATCTCAACTCAGATCTGTTCAATCCAACAAACAGGAAATCCCCCAGTTTAGGATTACTGGACGTCTACAGTCAGATCTATGAGCATTGAACAGTGAAACAGTGAAAGCTTGATGGTTTAAATGGTACAACCAGCCGTGCGTCCCCTTTTAAAAGCATCTAAATGAGTTAGAATCAGCAGTAGTGTGAAGGGAACCAGGTGGAATCCACTGCTCCCCAGTAAGTCAGACTCCTGTCAGTGTAGCTTTTACTTCAAACCAGTGACGCTCACCTTTAATCAACTGTGGTTAGTTAGAGAAGAGGAAGTGTTGTGACGTGAAATAAGTCAAGTTCACAGAGAAAACTCCAGTGAAAGAAGTGAACATGTTCTAGAAGTTAGTTGTGGAAGTGTCTCGATGTAAATTAAGTCACAATGATTCCATTATTCTGATATTTGTTCATGAAACCAAACAGAAATATTTATCTGTGCTTTGTTCTGTTAACGTTGTCCCCCCCCCCCCCCCCGTTCGGTCGAGTGTCTGTTGAGACGACTCTGAGGCCTCGTGTTGGTTTAAACCTTCATTCAGCCTCTTGGCAGGTAACTGGAACTGACTGGTCCACTGTCACTTCCAGTTGCATCACGTTACGCCCGGGACCCAGTGGAGGCACGAGCCGCTTCTCAGGTCTCTGGTGTCTCACCGTGAAAATCAAAGTAAAAGCACTCGAGCGTTTCCTGTCGACCATTTCTTTGCTTAACGAGGATTTTATTGTTAATGCAGGATCAGCGACGCAGTAAAAACATCCAGTGAGACCCGGGCGTTAAGAAGGAACCTGCTTATGGTCAGCACAGCACAGCAGATGCAACCACTTATCAATCTGCAGATTATTGTTCCTCAATTCATTAATAATTTTATCTACAAATGAAGGAAATGTTGAAACAGACCTCGGTGATGTCACGTGTCCAAAACCCAGAGATTTTCATTTTAATGTCGCGTATCATCATAAAAAAACCAAAACATCAACTCCTCACATGAGTAAATTACAACTGATCCTTTAATTCAAATGTCTTTGTCATAATTTAATAAAGTTGTAATTTCAGCTCTAGAAATATTCACTTCATGTTTATACAATAAAACCTCGAGCTTCTGATCTGTAAACCTGGGGGGGGGGGGGGTGCCAGTGTTTAGTGTTCCTGAGTTTAAAAGAAGAGAAAATACAGTTTAAAATTAAATAAACTCTATATTAAAAACAACTTGAGCCTAGCGACTGAGTGGTTTCTTAAATACCCTACGTCTCTGTCCTCGTTGGACTCTACGGATCAGGAGGTAAACACAACAATCTGAACAGCTCCGCCCATGAACCTCGTTAATCTGCGTGTGACTGAGTCTTTGTTAGAGGACGTGTCCCTCAGCCGCCTCATGGACCACGGGTGTTAAACTTGAACCTTGTGAGTCTTCCAGAGTTTCCTCCTCCTCCTCATCACATTTAGCGTCGGCTGCTCCGGGAGCGCAGCTGCTCTCCAGGACGCTGAAGTCTCCGCTCTCAGTCAAGTCTCCACCAGCTGCGGTGGAGTTCAGGTCCAGAGGTGTCAAGTAGTGCAGCTCGTCTTTTTCCACAGGGAATCCGTTCATCTGCAGGTCCAAGATGTTCCGGCTGGAGGCGTCCACGTCGGGCATCTTCACGAAGCCGTTCACAGCCTGGATCGACTCCTCGGTGTCGTCGCAGATGCTTTCCTCGTCGCTGACCTCGACGATGCTCTCATTGGAGGAAGGCAGCGAGTGCGTGTCCTCGTCGCTCTCATCCTTGGTCCCCGCTAAATCCACTTCCTGTTCAACTTGGTCCATTTGTTGAACGGCGCTGCAACTGTCCACCTCTGGGACGCTCTTCACATCCTCAGTTTCTACGTGGATTTCTGACTGAGGTGTCGTCTCCTCTTCGCTCTCAGAACCAGAACTTTCTTCGCTGTCTGATTTCTTTGACTCCTCCTCACAGCGGACGAGTGGAACTTGACCCTCGGTGTTGTCAGCGTGGTTTAGCTCAGAGGTGACGTGGTTTTCTAGAACCTGCCTCTCAGAGCAGACGACTTCCAGAACCTCCTCCTGAGATCTGCCGTTACTTCCTCTGATCGTATTCTCACAGTCATTGTCTTTAAAATCTAATATCACTTCAGGATTTATACATTGTTCTGGCTCACAGGCGACATTTTCTATATGTGCCTCCTCAGGACTGAGCAGCTGATCGGTCTTTACTTCCACTTCTGAAAGGGAAACAGTCTTTTCTTCTGTATCTAAAGTCACACCTCTTTCCTCTTCGTCTTCTTCTGCACTCTCCTCTTCAAGCTCACAAACCACCTCACAGCCCTCCTGGAAACCAGTCCCCATGGGCGAGTGCACCTCCACTGGTGTCTGTATCTGGCAGCTCATCTGCTGGGTCTGTTCTGCGAGGCCGGGGCTCTCCTCCTGGACGTCACCCAGGTAGAAGGTGGCCTCTGTTGCTTCACACTCGACGACGGCCTCTAGATGGTCGCTCCTCTGGCAGATGGTTATTGAGGATTCCTCCTGGTCCTTTTCACGGAGCTCCAGTAAACCTGCCAGAGGGTCAGAGTCTCCACAGGAGAGCGGCTTGGGCCTGAAGGTCGCTGTAGCTTGTAGAACTGGTTGATGAGGAGCCGGACTGTACAGTGGGAGAGAGGGAAACTGGTCAGAGGACTGGTTTGACTTTTTTTAGAAACTTGTTCTCAACTTGAGCCGAGACTCAAGAGGATGGAAACCAATGACGTGGAAGTTACAGATACTTGGTTGTTAAAGGTGGTAAAATAATACTTTGTACCAACAATAACACTTTAATTATTAAACATAACAAATTCATTCATGGTGAATTTCAGCTGATTTGAAGCTGATCTGTTATTATTCAGGTGCTTGTTATTAACTAGACCCAGAGGCAGACACACAAGTCACAACTCTGACATGACGATGACACAGAAGAAAACTTAACACTTCAAAAACTGAAGTCACCAAGTTAGATTGTGTGGTGGCTGCTTCCTCCACTTTTCAGTCTTGATGCTAAGCTAACTAGCGAACACAAACATCATCCTGTAAAAGGAGAACAAGCTAAATGACAAAAATAAACCCATTCTATTCATATCCAGTTCAAAATGAAGCTGTAATTAATTTAATAATGGTTCAGAATATGGAATTTATTGCTGAATTAAGCAACATTTTTATATTAACATTGAATCTAATGAGAAATGTTGGTACCTTGAGAACTAACACCTGAATATGCTGAACAATATAAGTCTTGAACTGTAAAGGCAGCTCCTGCACAAACCATTTGAAATAAAACTAAATTTAAAGACTGAAGTTAAAGATCATTTCCACATTAGTAACAATAAACCTGCAGTCCAGACCCCCCCCCCCCCCCCTACCTCTCCATGGACTCATAAGAAACGGTCAAACTCGGCTCCTTGATGGAATCTTCCTCCTGAGCCTGAGCGAAGCCCCAGTTGGACGAGGCGTAGGTGAGGATGGCGTCGGTCACAGAGTAGGGGGTGTGGCCCTGAACGCAGTCCAGGATGTGACCGACCGGCAGCTGGGTCTGCAGGAAGAGGTGGAGCTGGCTGTCCGACAGGCACACGGTCATGTTCACCACTCTGTCAGGACAAAAGGTACACAGGGTCAGGACGCCTGGTAACTTTCAGAGCCACAGCAGATTAAATACTGAGCTTTTATCAATGCTTTTCTTCAGAAGAACAAGATGAAGAACTGACTTGTCCAGAAAGGCCTGGAGTCCGTTCCTCCTCCTCTCCAGAAAGTCCTCATTGCAGAAGGAGAAGAAGGATTTTCCTGGAAGATCTGGGACGGGCCTGGAAGAATAACCACAAGCAAAGGTCTCAGCTTATTTACTTAATTAGGTCATACAGATGTTGGGTAATTCCTGATAACATACATCTGGCTTTAGTTCCTAAATGCTAACGCACCAGTTAGTCTGTACTTGTTTGTAAATAATAAAATAAGTGTACTGTGGCCTTTGAGAAGGTTTCCACTGAAAACAGTAAAGTTAAAATTAGATTTAATTGTGTTTTTCACAGGAGGAGGTGGAGGGAAACACTCTCAGTAGTGTTACAGTATATGAGGGCAGGGGTTGTCAAACCGCTGTCCTACGCTTTAGACCTGGGATGAATCATCGTTTCAAAACTCTGCCGTCTCCTCTGGACAGAAAGAAAACACAAACCGGGACGATGCACTTACACCAGACCAGCGTTCTTCTGCATCTTCTTCTTGAGCCACACAAACTCGCTGTAGCGCCGACGCACACAGGACGTCTTGGCTGTGAAGGCTTTGCTGTTGGTCTGGGAACAAAAACACACTGATTCAACAGTTTAACAGTGAGTTAACTGGTTATGGTAGGTGATATTTTATATGTTTCTTCAACAAATTGTAATTATGAAATCAGTAAATAATAGACTGAAGCAGTCAGATTCTAAATGTTTAAGCACATTTCTTTTTAAAGTATTTAAAAGTTTAAAGTATTTAAAGCATTTCTTGATTTGCTCTCTCACAGGATTTGACAAATAAAATACAAATTAACATTAATTTACTGTACAATCACTTCTCTGTATGTTTGTGACTAATGTCAGGAGAATGACTTCTGCTGTGGTTATGGAAGAACCAGAGCATAAATCACATGCCAGTGATTCCAACGTGTGACAGAATCCACTTATGTTTGCATAACAAGCCGGCTTCAGACAGGACAGAATCAATTACAGTGCCGGCTGCGCTGGTTCAATTCCCATGTCATTAAGACACGTGGACAGATTCCTCGAGTGGGTAAAAGTCCCGGGAAGCAGCAGCAGCAGCAGCAGCAGCAGCTCTCTACTGCAAACAAAAATATCAAACATTTCCTGATTCCAGCTTCTCAAAAAAAAATGTTTTACATCAAATATGAAAATATCCAGATTATATTTAGATTTTTGAAGATGTTAGATTTGTCTGCAACAAATTATAAGTTATTTTTTACTATTTTCTGACTGACAAAACATATCCTGCAGCGTTATCAATAAAGAAATCTAATAAATGACTTTACAAAGATCATTTAAGACTTAATACCACATGGATCATTATCCAAAGTAGGAAAGATATCAACAAAAATCTGTTCTTTTAAGACTAAAGTTTACGGTGAATAATCGTGTATAATGTTTATAGTTTCCTTTACAGGTAATGAAAGCGTTGTAGTATTTTCCTGGAAGGTGTATGTGGAGCTGAAAACAAAGGAAAACGAATTCTCTTAACTTTCTGATTCCCACATTGTGCATCAACAAATCGTCCACAAGCTGAATGATGCCTGATCATGTGATGTCACACGATCGTTACCAGTTTCACGAGTCGACACCCACACAGCACAACCGTCTCTGTGCTGACGCAGCATTCGTCAACACAGCCCAGTGCTGAGACAACGATAAGAGCTCCTGTCCACACGCACCATAAGGAATCTGTCGGCTGCAGTGGTTTCCACAGACTGAGGTTACGTCGGGTTGAAAAGGGCGACGGGGATCTAATCAAGCGAGTGGTATCTGAAGCTCCAGGTTATTTACTGCTTCGATTTGACCTATTTTCTGTAGCGTCAGTTATAGAAAACCAAGTTTGTTCCTTAGTGGCTAAAAACTGCTCCACTGTCGAACAACTACCGGTAATATTCATCGAGAATAAAACGTCCTCTGGGCATCATAGAATTGACTTATCTTCAGATATTTGAAGGGAAATGCTCGTGTCGCAGCACCGACACACCATCAAGGAATAAAAAGATAAAGACCAGAGGATAAACAGATCAATCTGAGGTTTACAAAACTGGCCAAAGGCTGGTAAACAACACAGATAAACTGTTATCAACTTCTTGTTTTCTCACACTCAACGTAACTGAGGTTACAAATATTATCCCACTAACAAATAGATGTTTAAATTGACTTCCATTTAACCTTTGGTTTCTTAATTGGCTTCTAATCTTTTTTTTATCCGACCAAGAAGTTTGAAACTTATGAACGTCACCAAAACAAAGCAAATCTTCACACAGCATTTGCACAGTTCTACTTATTTTCATTATATTGTGATTTGATATCAATACTCACATGCAGGAATATTTTAAAGTCCACATACGAATTCCACGAGCCTTCATTTTGAATGCGGGGATCTTGGACCCGCACTGCAACAAACTCCTGGAGGACGGAAACAGAAAACACATTTTTATACATTTAAATTTATATAAAAATAACCGTGTCTGTGTTTTACTGTATCGGGGCTAAACTAATAGGATCTGTATTTCTGCGTAGGGACATCATATCCATCAGATGTTGTTCCTGAAATGCTTTTAAAAATATCAATGGGGGAATTATTCAGCTTTTATTAAATGAGGAAATTTGCTTAGAAGTTAATCTTGTGTTGTGTAGAAAATGTGAAAGAGCTACTTACATCATCTTGATTCCTGTTCATCCTACCAAGCACTTCACTGCAAAGACACAGGAGGACACGGTTCAATCAAGTGGATCAGAAGCTCCATTTTGTTTTTACCTTTTCTACGGTGACATCGTGAGCTGATGACTCATCGTCTAAAAGAGAAGCTGGTCAGCAAAAATCCACTGAGTCACTCACACAAGAGTTTATCTTCACTTCCTGAACCGAGCGAAGATTCTTCAGGGTTTCTCTCAATTTTAACATGATGAGAAACGTACAGCTCAAAACACTGTGTTAACTATTGGTACCAATATTCATCTGTGAGTGCTGGTAATGATGTAATGAAAGTGATCCCTTCAAATTGCTTTTTGTGAGCTTCTATATTTGTAGTTCTATTTATACTGTGATACAGCTGCGATAACAGTAAACTGAAGTGGAACTAACTTTCTTCCCCTTTGGGTACTGGCCTCGTGGAAGGATCAACAAGTTGGCCGACCACACACGAGTCAGAGCTTCTGTTCAAAGTGTTGTGGGGGGGGGGCGCCGCCGCCACAATGACTCAACGACCACGGGAAGATTCAAATGACCACAGTAGAGACGTAAGTGAGAGAAACGCCAACTAGCTACAGAGAGAAATGACTAAAGAGACTGAATAAAAGACCAAATGACCACAAGACGATGGCAGAGACCAAAATCTAAGTCACAACGACCACAGAAAGATTCCAATGACACAAACAATGTCCATCGAGAGACAAATGATCGTTAAGAGACAAATAACGATCCACAGATTAGGGTTAAATATCAATTATAGCCATATAACAAATCGATAGAGTCGGTGAGGAGACACAACACGTAATTGATTAACAGCAGATTTAACTGTTTTAAAGAAAAGAGTTTAAAACCACAACCTTCTCTCGGTGGAGGACGGCTGTCCTGGATATCGGCTTTTTGTTTTTTTATCTTTAGCACTTTTTGCCCGTATCTTCCAGCCCGAAGACAAAACGACCAGAATGTGACAAACAGTCAAGGAGAGACAAATGAGACACACGTAAACAACTAATGAGCATCAAGTCCCCAAATGTCACGGCTCAATCACATGTAGTCTTTGAGGGGTGGGCGTTGGGGGTGGCTGCTCCTCTGTTTGTGCCCCGGGGCCCCTTGTTTTACCACGATCCGCCCATGCTGCTCAGACCTGTGTCCCTCCTGTAACTAAACGTTGGAGCCATGTTGGAAGTAGTTTGTCCTGCTGCTGTCTTCGTGTCTCCGTCCTCCTCGAGCCGCGGACACAAGGACACACACTCCTCTTAATGTGGAAGTGGATTAAAAACATTATAGTTTGAACCACGTTACTTCTCCTGGGGGAGTAAACACTCAATGCTACATTAGCTCCAAGCTAACCCGGGCGGGCGGGGACTTACTTTCACGCGGTGTGGGAGTTGGCTGCTGCTGCTGCGGGATCGAACCTGCGGCTGTGTGTGAGTGTGTGTGTGTGTCTGCAGGTGTTAGTGTTTTATCCTCCAGTGGAAACCCGCCGACTCTCGGACCCTCCGCGACCTGATCTCGGGTCCATTTCGTCAAGTCACAAGCGCCGCGGCGACGTCATGACGTGCGGCAACTGCTTCCGGGAGCGTGCGCTGAGACGTCAGAGAGGGGGCGCGGTTTATAATAAAAACAATCCAAAGAATTTAAAGAAACATCAACAATGTTTTTATTTAGTTTTATTTTCATTCAAAAGTCAGAGACACGTTAAAGGGAAAGTTCACTCGCTCTCTTCTCACCACTGGGACGTGTTTGAGTCCACAAAACACTGCCAGGGTCCAATAGAGATTGTATTATATATATTATTTATTAGTTATTTTTATATATCAATAAGAACTTTATTTAAAACTCTTCTCAAGTATAAAGTTGTACCACTTTTAACTATTCTATGTAGCGCTGCTCTACAAAAACTGTACATTTAACTGTCGTGTCTTACAGATTTGTTTCATTGTTCGATCTCTCGTCTCATATAGAGCAACGCAACATGTTTACGTTCATTATCTGTTGGGAAATAAAATGACTCTAAACTGCTGTGCTATGCCATCATGTGCTAAAACTGTCGTTTTAAGGAAATGTCATTTTTAAATGAATGAAAAGAAATACACAAAACATACTAAACCACATGTTGTGTTGATGTCTAACGATGTAGAGAATGTGTTATCATTATTATAAAACATGCTGTAAATGTTATAAAGTAAAGTGGCACAACTGTTGTGAAGTGTAGATGATAAATAAATAATAATGACTAGTATGAATGTGAGTCCGCTCCATGGATCCAGTCCGTAGTTTGCTCTCTCTCAGAAATCACAGATCTACACATCACTCGGGCTCCGCACCGCCCCCCCTGGCTGCCTGCATGAGTAAATCCACATGTTCTATAATCTGTGTTGTCCAGCGGATTCCTTTTTTTTTTTTATTCCTCCTCTCATTCCAGACGAAGGGGCGGCATCGAACCATTTTCATCACAAACAGCGACGCTTCTTTTTGTTTTGAACCGTAGAACTCCGAGACAAAGCCTCGTTGTTTGCAAACCTCCTCCTACCGAACCTCCCTCCGCCGCCGGTGATTGAAAGGTGAGTTCGGTTTGATCTCCTCCTCAACGCGTTGCTCTCCTTTGATTGTGCGGAGTTAGCTTTCATGTGCACATTTCCAAAGGGGGCGGGGGCAGGTTCAATAAAAGCACGTTAGCTCCCAGTTTGAGATCAGGTGGAATCTGCGATGATCGATAACCACCAGGATCCGGGCTCGTCCCTCTGCGTGTTGCATTAGCTGCTAACGAGGGAGGCAACATGGAGGAAACTGCAGCTCCATGCACACTGGGGCTTTGTCGTGCCCTGGGTTTGTGTTAACAGGCTAACGTGGCTAGCTGCACCGACAGACCCTCGGGGGGGGGGGGGGGGGGGGGGGTTTCCTTCGTGATTCAAACCTGCGTCGTTTTCTGCTGACGTGAAG
This sequence comes from Verasper variegatus, assembly GCA_026259375.1. NCBI lineage: Eukaryota > Metazoa > Chordata > Actinopteri > Pleuronectiformes > Pleuronectidae > Verasper > Verasper variegatus. Next base: position 1,851,685 of record CM048057.1, read on the forward strand.
CTTCGTGGTTGATGAAGCTGCCGTGGACAGACTGGGCCTCAGACCCATCACAGTCTGTTCCAGATGTGCAAGGAACACAAACACTGGTCCCACATGTGCAGCTGATCAGTGTTTATGAAGGGTTTGATATCTGCCCCCCCCAGCTGAGACACACCTGTAACACTAAAGGCACTTGGGTCATTTCAGTTAAATCAAATGTCAAATTATCTGATCTACTGGAAAATCACAGCAGCTATTTTACGTGTCGATTGTCTCAAATCATATTTCAAGCCACAATATTTCTTTTCTTTGTCGTATCTTATCGCAAAGTCAATATTTGTGGGATGTTGGACTCAACTTGTGTCACAGTTTGGAAACGTTCCATTGACTATTTGGTTGTTAATGTAAATAATGTCCCAGACGGAATCATCATACACTTAATGAGCAATAGAGGAAGAATAAAATATTGTATTTCATTCTCAATATTTTCGGGGTTGTTGCCTCCACCCTGAAATGTCTCTGCGATGTTTAAAGTACTTTTCTTTGTATGCGTCATCACAAACTAACACAAATAGTGTTGTTGATTATTGGACTGTAAGTAGCAGACAAACTGGAATTAAATCATAAACTAATCAGAAGGAAAAAACACTTTATGAAGCAATATAATCAGATTGGAAAATACAAGCAGTTAAATCTGAAGGATCGCTGATGATCTGCGTTGCCTCACTTTGTCGCCCACGTATCTTTTCAATCCCGTTCTCCAACGCTGTTCTCTCCTCTCTACCACGCCGACACCGTGACGCTGAGCAGGAACCTGCTGGTCCCCAGGTCCACCTGATGAGCATGAGCCTGAAAACAGAACCCTCTAACGATGGTCCCGCTGTTACAGAAGGTTTTACACTTTACTTTCTAACATTTCTCTGTATCACTTTGTCCTCATGGTGTGTGTCCGAAGTCAAGGGATGGGTGAACTAACACATGTTTGTCATCCATTCGATTCTAAGCTCAGAAATAGTTGTTTTCCATTCATTTGTGAACCAGAAAGTTTAAATAACATTTGTGAAAAGAGAAAATTCAGTGTCAAGGCTTCAGCAGTCGTTTGAAAAAGTGGATTTTCCTCAGGAGCAGCATCCACCTGCTCACTTCTCCTGTTTCTACCCCAGAGGTGAGCAAAATGACTTTGCCTGAGAAGAAGGAGAAGAAGCCAGACGATGTGGCTGAGGAGGAGGAGGAGGAGGAAGAATATGTTGTGGAAAGGGTCCTGAATCGGCGAGTGGTGAAAGGGAGAGTAGAGTATCTTCTCAAGTGGAAAGGCTTCTCTGAGTGAGTGGGGGAGTTGTTCTAATTGTTTCTATACATGAATGGGTTCTGACATATTCTGGTTGACTTATGTCATTATTGCTTTAAGTTATCGTAGCAAAGAATGAATTGAAATACCAGCATATTTAACAGGTGGCTAGATTATGAATTACTGTATTTTCTATGTACGTAATATCTGCAGAGAAGATAACACGTGGGAGCCAGACGATAACCTGGACTGTCCAGATTTGATTGCAGAATTTCTGCAGTCCCAGAAAACCGCTCACGACGGAAAGAGGAAGGCGGCCGGAGAGGCAGAAGGAGACGAGAGTAAATCGAAGAAGAAGAAAGACGACGTAAGTCCCAACTCGTCTGTACAACTTCTATCTCGCAAATTAAAGCTGTGGTTTGATATTTAGTTTGTTTTATGCGACAAGATGTTAAATAAAAAGATAAAAAAGAATAAAAAGTCTTTTTGACAACTTTAAGGCAGAATTTAGAAGAAACTGCAGAATGTGACAGGGTGAACATTTGGATTCAGTCTCAACATCTGTCCAAAGTCAAGATAACACACATTCCTCTTCTCAAGGTCGCTCAAAAAATACTTTGTTCAGTGTGTCCCACCCGTTTTTTCACTTTTACAGCAGTTTTTAAAGCCCCACGATTTAATGTAGAGTTCCTCGATTAGTTTTAAAATTCAGATGCTGGCCTTAAAAACACAGGAGCTATGATTGTATGGTTTTCATTTGTTTTACGATTGATTCAAGTTGTGTTTTGTTTCCTGATCCTCAGCCAGAGAAGCTCCGGGGCTTCGCTCGAGCTCTGGACCCAGAGAGGATCATCGGGGCCACAGATTCCACAGGAGAACTCATGTTCCTCATGAAATGGTTTGTGTGAAGCCTGCAACACAGGAGCTGTTTGAAGAACTACTGGAAAAACCAGTGGCTGAATCAGTTAAATTGTCTTTTCTGCTGTCGCTCGTGCAGGAAAAACTCTGACGAGGCCGACCTGGTGCCGGCGAAGGAGGCCAACGTGAAGTGTCCGCAGGTCGTCATCGCGTTCTACGAAGAGAGACTCACTTGGCACTCGTATCCCACCGAAGACGAGAAAAAGGAGGAGAAAAACTAACACAGGGCGAAGAAAGAGAATTTCATTGTACTTTCAACAGTGTGGGGGGGGGGGGGGCAGCAGAGACAAGTAAGACACCACTGGACTCATTCGTCTCTTGGTGTCGTATCACTCATTCGATTCTACTTTTATCTGGATATAATCTAAATGTATATAAGCTTCAGGTCCATCTGAATTAAGACAGTGTTCACTGTCAGTATCCATTCGAGTTTTAACGAGTCATCCGACTATTTCAGTCTGATCTCCACACGGCGTCCTGCTGCGACGTGGAATCAGTGCGCTGACGGTTTCATTTCATTATTGTGCCATTTACTCGGTTCACCGGTGCTTTTTCGAGGGCGGCACCGTTTCCTCTTAGCTGTTACCTTTGGACTTGTTTGGTGTTCAGTGATGAAGTCTCTCTTTCAGTTCTCTGTAGTGTTTTTTCATCGTGTCTTGCTTCTCACTTTTTGAAAATAAACCACTTTTTGTTACTGTGCCGTTTCCTGCTCGTGTCACTTATAGTAAAACCGGATTAAACCCGGTGGAGCTGCAGATGAAGATTGTTTTCATTTGAGATTAAAAAGCTCATCAACCAACCAGAAGTCTCATTTAGGACCCGGCTCATATGAGTTTTGATGTTTATGTAAAATGTAAAAATACTTAAATATATTTCCTCTGTGTAAACACTGTTCATTTTGAGCATTTAAATTATTGATAATGTTAAACTACAATTTGTTATGAACAAACGACGTATCTCAGTCAAAGAAAATGTTGGCATTCATTTAGTAAAATAAGTTTTTATATCAGCAAACAAACTGATAAATATGTGAATGACTCGTATCAGCTGATTGTTTAATTGAACAACTGATTATTCCGTCGGGCTCTAATCCTGTTTTGTTCTAATAAACAAAAACTTGAAGTACAAAATTTACTCAAATGCAAGAAGACAAAAATAACTAATTTTCACATTCAAGAACCTGTTAACGTCAAATGTTCAATTAACTGTCTTAATTGTTGCAGCTCTGTTATTCACGCTTCCTCGAGGTATCAGAACATGGACTCGCTCTCTGGACCGAGCTTCTGTCGGGCAGAACGACGACTGGGAACCAGAACACACGAGTCACTGGTGAAAATAAAAACACTTTATTAATCAATAAAAACAATTCTTGATTGCCAGCAAATATCTCAAAACAGGAAACTACATCCAAACTCAAAGCAGAGGGTGAGACTGTGACGGAGACATTTGACCAACGTCTTAAAATCAGGACAAACAAACATGAAAATATTTACAGAACGAGACAGACGGAAAAGAAAGTGCAGTAAGTAGTAGCAGTACTAAATAGTTGGTGCTGCACTGGGTTACACTGAAGTGAATGATAACCGGAGGTTCATGCCTGATAATCACATTTAATGGACATTTCTCTTTCTTTCAGAAACATTTTTTGGACATCATCTTAATGTAGCGTGTTCTGTTCGGCCTCTTGTAAAATATTCTAGCCTAACTTCTACCTCGGCCGCGACGACCGACCTGTTTTTAACTGTATTTTCACAGAGGGTGATGAAACATACGTACCGACGAACGTCATTCAAATAGACAAGTAATAGCACTTCTACTTTGAGAACGCGTTTCTCCGCTTCTCAAAACCTTAAAGGTGAAGATAGAGAGATTGTGAAATCTAAAAGGCATTCGACTCAAAGTGGCAACGACACACGCCGTCATTTCACGCATTCAAAGTATTTTTACCTCACAACAACTTGGCTCACTTTGTGGGTTCAACACAAAAAAACTGAAAAACACAGGACTCGGCCAAACAACTTGGCTTTACAGCAGTTTAAAAAGAAATCGCCTCAAGTGGCTTTCAATTGGCAAATAAAAAGGGATGTCGCTAAACCACGGCAACAAGTGTTTTAAGTTAATGCTCAAAAAGGCATCGCAGGAAATAAATAAATCCAGTTTTCGACCTGTGAGAGTCGGCGGTTACTCCTGGCTCGTCACAGAGTCGTATCCTCGACAATGATTACAGGCTCTGTGCAAAGCTTTCAAATCAACAAGGAGGATGTAGACTTCTATGTAAAGCTGATGTGGCGAGACCTATAACCTTGCTTATACTACAGATTATGAACAGTTAATAAGAGCCTTCCTAAACGCAGCTCCCGTATTTAAACCGGCGGCGAAGGGATAGCGACAGACACGGCAAAATGCATATAGCCAAGCCTTTTAAAAGACAAATTACAGTGCTATGTATAATTCATAAGGAAGTTGATACATTTTGCAATGCAGTGTGCCTCCTCCCTAAAACATACATCTCCTCCTCTCGCAGGGCTTTTCTCTTTTTAAAATCAGTGGCCAAACCCGGGAACACTTCAGCCTCCGACACCTCCCTCGTCTCTAAACCCGACTTCCACCCGTCAAACCCGATCTCTTTAGGTCCGTCTGGACTTAGGCGCCGCTCGCAAACCGACTCGAGAAACTGGGAATCTGTGATGCAAACCTACAGAATAACGAGCGCAGTGCTTGAGCGTTTCAAATGTGTTCAGCTCAAGCAAGACGCCCCATACAACCTTAGTTTGTACAGTATTTACCGACGTCCTCACACACGATGGACTTCCTTTAGCCTTTGGTATCTAAACTCCGACCACTGACGCTGCTCTTTGCCTGAAGACTTGCAACATTAAAGCTTCAGTGAAAACCACTAGAAGTCTCCAGGGTGGGATGCGACCTGTTAGTCCTTTAAAACCTTCAGTGCATAGCTTCTCCTCGTCGACTGTGTTCCTTCCTCTCAACACCAATCTTCTTCATCCTTAGTGGTTTGGTGCAAAAGGATCAAGAGCAGCGACATTTTTTTTTCTTCTCATAGCTCGTTTTATGTCCTTTCATATTCCTCCTCTCCCCGCTTATCGTCCCCCCCTCCCCGTCCAAATAATGAAATATCAGTACTCAAACGAAGAGCTACTTCTGCGTGGAAGTTTTTACAGGAAAAAAAATGCAGGAACAGAATGAAAAGGGAGAAACTAACGCAGGAGGAGTAGTCAACAATGCCGTTTTTCTACTCAACAGAATCTTCTTAAAGGAAAAAAGGACATCTCTCTTGCTTCTGCAGAAATCTTTCTTACTGATTTAGCAAAGTGATAGAATAAACAGCAGTTTCTTCCCCTCACTTCTTTTTGTCCTTCTGTTTTTTCTCTGGCTTACGGTTCTGCTCGGCCGCCGTCATGCACCGGGGCATGATCAGCACGCTGCCGTCGGCGCTGTACTGCAGCGAGTACTCGCTGGGAGGATAGGGCCGGCCCTCCTCGTCTCGAAGCTGAGTGAACACCTCCTGGTACAGACTTTGCATTTTCTGCTTCATCTGCCGGATGGAACGAATGAACTCCATCTTCTCCTTCAACAGCCGCGCCTTGTTGCGCCTCAGGTCTTGGACGCCCTGCTCCAGGTTTATGATGGTGTCCAGTTTGCGCTTGCGGCAGTTCTGGGCCGCCATCTTGTTCTTGCCGCGCCTGCGGATGTCACGGATGAGGGCGAGCTGGGGTTCACTCAGGTGGTGCTTGGCGAGAAGCTCGTTGAACTCTTCAACAGGCAGGTTGATGATCTTTTCGTTGGAGAAGGGGATTTTCATGGAGCGGGCTCGGCGCTCATCGCGGCTGGCGTGCTTATCGAGCAAGTCATGAGCAGGCTGAAGCTTTGAGCTCGTTTTGTCGCGGACAGATTTCTTCACGGATGATATGGGGAGCTCTGGGTGCTCGGTGAAAGCAGAGGAGAGCGGCAGGTTGTAGGTATGATTGTGGCTGATGCTGTCGAGCTGAGGGAGGCTGTGGAATTGGGAGGGGTCCTGATAGCTCATGCGGCAGAGCTTACTGTAACCGGGCTGGTAACCACCGACAGCACCTTCCTCTGGCTCCACAGTGGCTACCTCAGAGTCGGTGCTGTATCCCACAGCTCCTTCCTCAGAGAAGGTGGCAGACGTTGAGGAGGAGGAAGCTGCAGAGGAGCAGGAGGTCTCCGAGCTGCTTGGCGACGCCGGGCTGTGGCTGGAGTCCAGGGAAAGACCAGAATCTGAGTCAAGCTCGTCCTCCAGCTGGGAAGCTTGGGCCTGGCTGAAGCCCTCCTCCATGGCAAGGTCCAACAAGCTGATCTCATCCAGCATGGACTCCTCCAGCAAGGTGCTGAAGGGATCGGGCAGGATGGGTGTGGACGTAACATTGCTGCTGGAGCTGTTTATGTGCGGAGGGAGAAAGATCCCTGTCAGGTTGGTGGCTCCGAATGTGGAGTTGATGTTGGTGGAGTTGTTAGAAGAAAGTCTGAGCATGGGGGTTCTTGGGGGGATGCTAACCGTGTCCAACTGGGGGCCGAAAATCTGGGGGAAGTCTTGGCTGCAGCTGGGGAGGGAGGCCTGGTGGAGGCTGACATCCTGGTTAATCGGCGTTGGGCGAGGAGCGAGTCCAAAGGTTCCTGTCGTGTTAGAATCTGTTGCCTCAGATGTTCCACTAACGCTGCTGGAGTCGGTTTGGAGCGAAGTGTTGTTCACTTCCATTGCCTTCGGACAAGAACACTTTGTTAATGGAAACATAACAAATACTATAGAATCAGTGTTTTCCCTCTTTTTAAAGGCGAGACTATGAATTAAGACTCTGACACAGAACAGACACACAAAACTAAGGGACATACCTGTAGCTCCATGATGGCCATGATGTCCTGCCACTGCTGCTCCAGGTCTAACTGGGGCTCCGCTGAGGGCGGCTGCGGCGCCAGAGGAACGGCCTGAGACGTAGACGGAACTTCATCAGTGGTAACAGCTATTTCTGGAGCGACAACCGGGGCTGGAAACTGATCGGAAATGTGGTTATAATTAACTAAATAAAAACTAATAATTTCAGCGTAGTTTTTCCGCATTAAAATAAAAAAACACAAAACTTGGGTTTTTACCTCAGATTCTTCTCCAAAGGGGAAAGTGGCTTCCAACAGCCTCAGACATTCTTGTAGAGAAAGTGACGTCTGGGAGCCAAGAGCTGGGAGCTAAGAGATGACATTAAAATAGTTTATTAATGTTCTATAAAGTACTGAGCTTTCACAGTTGACTCTTTACAAATGAGCCATGAGTTTTAAGCTGGAAGTCATATTTACTGCCAGGTAAAATAAAACAAAGTAAAGGAAACACAGACGAGCAAAAGACAAAATGAAAACCAGACAATATGCTCCAAAAATAACTACCATCAGAAATATGAGCAACATAACAGTTTAAGTGTTGTGAACACAGGAGCTATTCTACGCTCCCCTGGTTTATTTCTGGAAAATTCCCGATTTGTTCCACAGACAATGTTACGTGACTGCAGCTCCTCTAAAGCTTGGATCAACATTAAACTCACCTGATTGACTCATTAGTACAACAGATAAACAAGCGCATTAGGAGCCGACAGGTGCTGCTGAGAGTTATGAGCGCTGCTGAAGGAGGTGGCGGAGAAACTGTGATGAGAAAACTAAAATATCTGCAGCGAGAATCTGTTCGCTTTCAAATTCTGGGACAGTTTTGGATAAAGGAAATTCAGGGTGAACCCCGCCTCTTGCCCAGTGTCAGCTGGGATTGGCTCCAGCAACCCCCATGACCCTCGGAGGAGAAGCAGCATATGGATTGGATTGGTGTGAAAATATCTGAGAGTCTTGTTGCTGATCCGTCCGTCCTCCTGTTTTATGTCGTGATTTAAGGCTTCAGTGTCCTTTTCACAATCTCTCATTATTAATAACTTGCATTGTTGATCGATGTTAAGTGTATTGACCCACTGTGGTCGGGTCAGACCGTTCTACCACAATATTGAAAGGAGAACAAGTGATTGAAAGAACTTCACTGATTGCACAGATATCATGAATTCCACAGATACCAGTGCTGGGTGCGCATGGGTCGAGTTTTCCTGAGGATTGCATGTGTGTGTTACTGCGTCAAGTGATGATGACGCTGGTAGAACTAGAGAGTAAAGCTCAGCTGGTTCGGTCGTTAGAACTATACAAAGTGTGGCTGCATCCAGCTGCCACTGCCTGAATTTTCACTTTCACTATCTGAGACTCACCGAGGTGATTCTATTGCAATCTGAGCAACACACTACTTTTTTTTAGGCAAATGGTGAAAATGACCAATCTGGGAATATCTCCACATGAGTAAGAACGAATCTTTCGGCAGACAAATGTGTATTTTATCACCAGCCTGCAGCTCCCAAGTCTCCAATTTGTTTTTATGTGCAATAAGGCAGTTCACTGTGCCACCTCCCACTGGACAAAGCTCTTGAATATGAAAAACCACTTCACCCACAAACCTGCTCTGGAATGCTCTCTCCAGTCTCCCCGTCCACCGGCTGAGCCCCTTGGAGGTTGACTCCATTTCTCCAGCTCTCCTGCTCCTTGTTCCTTTCTTTGCTCTCCTGCAGGCTGGGCTTCTCCTCCTCGCTCTCCTTCTGACGGTTGCTGTAGTTGAACACTTCTCTTTCCGCGCCAAGGTCGATGTCCTGTCGCCACAGGATGTCAATCAAGTCAATGTCCTGGAGAAACGCAAAGCAGCCATTGAAAAACGATTGGCCCGGCACAGAGAAGCGTCACTCACACAAGCAGATTTTGTTAAAGCAAACACATTTGGCCTATTTCTGACAACGTGTACTTATTTGTGATAATAATAGAGCACATATGCTGTTTATCTTTCATACGAGCAGTTTGGCTTTTCATCTTCATTCGAGCGGGTAATTTTGGAAGGAGCAGGAGGCGGATCATGTAACAGGAATATGGTCAGATGATGCAACCATGACATGAACACTTGGGCATGGTGGTAAATCATGTGATCAGAAAGAAGTCTCCGTTTGTAACAGTCCAACAACGACCAGCTTATATGAAAACAGCACAGATGTAGTTTCTTTAGTGTCGTACGTTAAAAGCAGACAACCCTTTGCTTTCAAAGCTGCACGCAGACGACAACATTAAATGTGACTCAACTGGTTTGACTAAAAATATCTGACACTGATAGACCGATCAGGGGTGTGGACCAGGAAACGTACGAGTCTGTGCTGTCACCGCAACTTAAATTATACTTTTCTAATCTTCAAGGAATTTATCTTGTGATTTATGCTACTAAAGACGAAACTGTGATTTGCAGTAAACAACAATATCAGATTGATGATTTAATTTGTCTTTATGTCGTTTAAACGGGGGAAAGAGCAGATTTCTGTTTACCTGGAAGAAGATTAGTTTGAAAATGACCTACGACCAGACATTTAATTTCTCTGAGTCTGTTTCAAAGTAATTACACGATAAAACCCTGTTTTTGACGTGTAAGCGTCTGTGGCTCCTTGCCACAGACGCTCCCCAGATGCAGTCAGTACCTCTTTTGTGAGGTCGTCGTTGCCGTCCCTGGTCCCCTGCTCCTGGTTGCCCTCCGGGGCCACGGCTCCCAGGCTGCTGTCCGCTGCGTTCAGGTTGTAGGTGGATTCAGGCGCTCCGCTTCCTCCCCTCATGGCCGGGGTAGCGTCAGGGCTGTCTACGTCCTCTAGGCCGGCCCCATTGTCCAGGGTGATGGTGGCGCTGGACTGGCTGCTGGCGGACACCACAGTCTCAGAGTCCCGGTGCACTAGCCAAGTGTTGAGCTCGGTACTGGGCACGGAGAGGCGATCCAGCTGGCGCACCTGGTTCAGCAGCCGCCGAGTGGTGAAGAAATGGTCCAGGTCCACACTCTTTGGATGGATGCCATAGCCGTCCAGCGTGTTGCGGAGGTTGTGAAACTGTGTCTGGGTGTAGGCTGAGCTGGGGCCCAGGATGATCTCTCTCAGTGGGGGGAGCTGATTGCTTAGGTAGGTGTCAAGGTCCACCCGCACCCCAAGGAGACTCAGAAGGATGGTGAACTGAATCAGGCCCTCTGTGAAGTACTTTTTCAGGTAAAGCATTTCTTTACAAAGTCACAAAAAGGTGAAAGTAAAAACTAAAAAAAACTAAAAGGGGGGGCCGGCTACCTTGGATCTACCCTCCTGCGCTCGCACGAGAAGATGAAGACGGAGACGGGGACGTGAAAAGTGACCGGACACAGCGAGGAGGGGGGGGGGGGTCTTCTGCAGGAGTTTCAGGTCCAGGTTCCCACTGGAGTCCAGGTGGTGCTCAGAGCTTTCCTCCTCTTCTTCATAAGGGTCTCAGCCTCTGATCCCTGGGGGGGGGGTGAGAGAGGACATTGCATTGACTCTGCTGCCAACTTCCACATCACATCCACACATGTCAGCTCTTACCTTCCTACATTTAGCACGTGTGGATTAAACGAGGGTGGAACGGAGGACTAGCTAGCCCGCTGCGGTGGCTCCGTCCTCCCGAGACTGGAGAAGAGATGTCGGCTGGTCGTTCTTCATTGAGAGGTGGAGAGCACGCAGGCATCACCCCACCCTTCTACTACTTCATGTGGGCGCTGCTGAAGGTGAATGAGGGAGTCTCCGGCTCCTCCCTCCTTCTCTACGCCGCGCAACGACGTTAGCTCCGCGGCTAACTTGCGTGTTCGGATCCCTCGTCACGCAGAACCTCCGCGCTGATAACAAACACGTGTCGCCATGTTTGTTCGTCGCTTTACAGACGTGTGTGTTGTTGTTTTTTTTTTTTGCAGAGTGACAGGAAGCTCCTCATCCACAATCTCCCTGGCAACAAGTGGCGAAAAAGGGGAGCGACGGTTCCCTCGGCCAATCGCAGGCCCCGAGCGCGGTGACGACACATGACTCCAGCCGGCCCCGGCCAATAGCGACGCGGCAAGGGTGGGGTCCCGGGCAAACGCTGAATTCCTATTGGAGGTCTGCGCGGTGCTAGCATCGTTAGCTCCTCCGCTGCTAACTACCGAGACAATCCAACTAGTTTAAAAAGTGGCCCGGACAGCACGCGGCGCGGTGTCCGCTCGTGCCCACGCGGACACCGGGCAGCAGCCGCCGGTGTCCGCGGGGGTCGCGGCTCTGTGACGTCCTCGGAAGTAAGTGAAAAACCTCCTGATTTCATACTTACGCCTGGACAATGTCTTCATGGCAGGAAAAAGTCCGCGTTCCGCCTGGGAGCAGCGCTCACACCCGGTCAGATGCGCGGTGGCTCGGTGCTGCCCGGTTCTCCTCTCGGCGTGGCCCGGTTCTCCTCGCGCTGTGGCCCACCATGACTTGCAGAATCGTTAGCTTGGCCCGGCTAGCTTAGCCGCTTCACACCGAAACACGCTGCCACACTGCGCATGCGTAGAATGTTCTGGTGACCAGCTCTCATCAGCTGTTCCCCAGAATAAAACCCAATAAAATGTGACTTCTTTAAAAACCACATTCACAGGAAGTTGTATCACATCTTCTGCGCTTTTTAATTTCTACACATAAATTAAAGTCATTGGAAGAAATTAGAACATAAATCCAGCTCATGAAAATGTGAAAATACAAGTTCACAACTGATTTTAAATGTGTATTCATCTAAAAGTACAAAGTATTTTTATGTTATGTGTATATTCATATCGCACAACGAGCAACAACTACTGTAAATATGTCTGTGAGTCAAAAGTCCTTTTTAATGTGTAAGACAAGGAAATAAATGGGTCAAACAGAGAATAAATAAACAACTTGTTTAAATTCAACACATTTTAACATGTAATTTCATTTACGTGTCTAAATAAATTCACCACATAAACAAAAATTAAAGTCAAAGTCAACTTTATTGTCAGTTCTGCCACATGTGCAGGACACGAGATTGAGTTTCTCTCTGATCCACGACGTGAACAAGTAGACAGAACATGTTAAAACATAACATACAACATGTTAAGTACTCGAAACCTGTATCGAGGTCATTTAAACGTGTGTCTTTCCAGGTAAATATATACATAGTTCATTTTTGTCAGTGATTTGAGATTCTCGCCTTATTCTATTCAATTTGATTTGATCTTTTATCACCAAATCACAACACAGTATATTATCTAGAGGCACTTAACACAAGAAAATCATAGAGACTCCACAGTTCCCAGTGAAAACATGACATGTGATTGGAGTTTTGTGGTGATGTCACTCCCTGTTAGTTTGGGGGTTTTCCTCACAGCTCTCATAACATCTGACATCAGCTGTTGTTGTCGTCTTCCGCCTCTTGTCTCTGCTTCAAGATGTCTCTTTTCTTCCTCAGGCAGCTCTTTCAATTTCTTTTTGACAACAAATATCGTCTGCGCACGTGAAGCTTGTGACTAAAACAGGAGTTAGATACGTTTCAAGACTCCAACAGTTGAAACCCGGGCGACAAGAAACATCTGTCGGCCACATGTCCCAGTATTTAAGTGCACTTGTAAATAAAAGGTGAAATATCCTAAGTTGCTCGACCAGTTGTTTAACTCTAGTCTCATTCATCTTTTGATCTGAAACCAAAATATCTTCAGTGTAAAATTAGATGAGACCACTTTCCAAAAATCAACAATAATTATGTTTCAGAGATTTATTAATGTTTCAAATCTGTTCTTTTGTAAAATGTTCATCAAAATGTGTAAAAAAGCAACAACTACAAAGTACTGTAAATTAAATACCACTTTTATTTCTCCTTCAAGATCATGACAAAGTATTAGTTGTGAATGTCTGACGCTCATTATATATTAACGCCCATCAGGTTCACAGGTCTGTTGTTGTATCGCTTTGAAATGTCGGCTTCGATCTGCAAAAACAAAACACAGTTGACAGTCAGAGATAATATTCAGGGTTTAACATCTACTGAATTAATTACATCTATCTGTATCTGTAACTTCTTAATTAGCAGCATATTTTAGTTAACACGTGATCTCATGACCGGTGCTGAGATGTTGAAAATGCTGCACAACTTTCTCATTAGCTGGGAAATCACCAACTGGGTGAGCATAAATAAAAGTGAAACAGAAATCAGACACCAGCTTCTGGAGATCTCTGGTGCACCCTGCCAGCAGGTCGACACGTGGCTCCAGCCTGGACTGCTCCTCCAGCGCCTCCTGCCTCTTCTCAACCATCGTGGCTCCTTTCAGCACCAGAATATCTGCCTGCTTCAGCTTCTGTCTCAGCACCTCTGACACACGCTCAACATACCTACACACACACACACACACAAGGTTTATGAGAACAGTTAGAAAAGGGCACGTGTGTAAAAGGGCAGAGGTCCAACAAGGATTTTCCTCCACAGTACCGTGGCGAGGCCTGGATCATGAACAGGTGCTGCATCCGGAGGGTGGTGAGCCGGTGGAGAAGGTCCTGCACCTGGAACAGCATCTCCCGAACGTGCTTCTGGGTCTGACTTTGGATGATGGAAGGAGCGAGCTGGAACTGGCTCATCGACACCACGTCTCCCTCTTCTCCCATCTCACTGATGCGCTGGGTGAGGAACACTTCCAGCTGCAACGACGTGTGAAACCAGTGTCACTCCTTTTTGGATTTGACAGAGCCACATTTACTCATTTAGACACAAAACGACTGGTGTCTACCTCCATGAGCTCATCTATGAACTGGCTGCGTGACTGAGAGTTCTCCAGCACGGTGGAAGCATCCTCCCCCCGAGCCACGCCCTCAGGACCTACGAGATCAAACACTCGTCTTTAAGCAAACAAGTTTCCACAGCTGAGAGTGTGGTGATCTAAAGAGAAACACTTACAGTCTGTGCCCACATCTACGACCTCAATTTCTATCGGAGCTGCTTCACTGTCGCCCCAGTCGATACCGCCGGCACCGGTGTCCTGTCGAGGGAGAAGGACATTTGAGGTTCTGCAGTCAGAAGACCACGTGTACGGCTCCTTGTTTTCATCCTGAGATATTTGAATTTCTCGCTCGCTGTGAATTTTCTGGACATTTTCCAGCTGCACCCACACGTGTTCACTGTGGCATTTTACTCAGGAGAAGTTATAGAGCAGCTGACGGGGATATTTGTGTTCCCACATACATTGGTGTCATACCTCAGAGTTTGGCTCCACACTGATACCCCAGTCTATACCATCCTCGACGGCGATGCCAGAATTAACCCCCGCAGAGTCTGCTCCTTTGCCAAAGTCGCCCCAGTCGATCTAAAGCAGGTTTTAAAACACGACAGAAAAAACTAAGTCAATATCACTGAGCTGCCACAAGTCCTGAGGCTGTGATTTACAAATGTAAGAACTCTGAAAACGTGTAAATTGAATTTGGGAAAATCTAACTGGATAATAAAAATGAGCTTATAGAAGAATTAAGAAAGTAAAATATAACACAGGGGATTTTCTTTACCTTGGATCTAACACGGGAGGTTTTGGTAACATGATCCTGTTTAACACTCGATATAGAGTCGGTGAAACTAACCATGTCGTCTGTGGCTGAGTCAGAAGGAGCCGCCTCCGCGACCGGCCTCTCAACAACTGTCGGGACTTTCCCTGTTCGCCACTCGTAGAACGTTGTGTTTCCTCTCGTCTGGGCAAACGTCAGCATGGGCAAGACTGGATCAGACCTACGAAAAACACACGCGCTCAAATCAAAGAAATAAAACACTCCAAGGGTTTTCTTTGAGGATTAATAGTAAAAAATCTATTTGTATTTATTCCAACTTATTAAATAATATATTATTTTGAAACTCATTGGGCTCTCTGATGCAATAAGACTGAGTTTCACAGAGAAACAGACAAAGTGATGAGATTTCCACGATTTACTCACCACTCGCATACGAAGTTTGTGAAAGCGGCGTAAAGTCGGATTTGCTCCTCTAATTTCCCTGAATCCTTCCCGACTTCCTCGAGAACAGCGGGTAGATCTTTGACCAGAGCCTGAAGCTCACGAGGCACATTCTCTCCCTGACAGAAGAAAGAAATGAATCATCAGACGAAGGAAAATATTGCAGAATCTCTGCGTTTGTGTCTAAATATTCTCCGGCGAGTGTGTGCGGGCGTTTGCACTTACGGTGATGCCGTACTGTTTGCACGCAGCATAGTATCGTTCCCTGAGGTCTGCAGCTGAGCTCTGACACTCCACTTCCCGTCTGCTCAGCTCCTGCTGCAGCTGCTGGGCTTTGGCCAACTGCTTCCTCAGAGCCGGGCCTTCGTAGCTCACGTTGCGACTCAGCAAACTGGCGACTTCCGCTGTTCCAACGCAAACAAAAATAATTAAATATTGAATAGCTATGTTCATGCAATTATTCTGTTGCTTCAGCTTAAAATAACCTTCCCACCACTTACCCAGATAGACATTATCTGCTTCGTAAAGAGACACAATCTCCTGCCAGTCCTGATGCAACAAAAACACAAACCACAAGTTAAATCCAGATTTCCTGAACTTTCTAGTAGTTTTAAGGGAAGAGGAACACGTCACAGAAAACTTTCCAGACAACTGGGTGTGAGTTACTAATCAGAAATGGCCGACGTAGTGTGAGACAGACGATAGAAGCTGGTGGGACTCGTCCTCACCTTCATCCTCTGAGATGAATATCTGCCAAAGATGTTCTTGGACGAAGCCTCTGTTCCCCTCAGGATCTCCACGATTCTCAAGCAGTGGAAGTAGTGAATGTCTGTCAATGAAAAGTTTATAAGTTTATAATTATTAACACAGGAAGAGGTGGAAAGGGAACAACAGAAACTTCATAATGAATACACAAAATATGAATACATATGAGGACTAACGCTGTAACAACAATGTGTGGGTTGTGTTTACAATGCAACAAATATTTAACAACACGTAACAGTTGTTTAAAGACTCTTAAAAATAGATTTGAAGCAGTTTCTCAAACTGTAACTAACACATGAGGGAAACAGTCGGAGGGGATGAGGGACGTACAGGAGCCGGACAGGAGCTGTGTGATCTCCTGGTTCTCCGGCATGTCCTGGATCGCAGCATTGATCTTCTCCCTGATGGTTTTCACTGCACTTTGCCATTTCAGGTTGCAGTGACGTCGGTCCAGGAGCCAGTCTGTGCACAACAACACAGTTATTATCCTTTTCTGAACAAATACATGTTTATTTAGCTTAAAGGATAAACTAGTGATTTAGTTAAGTTTAAAAAAGACAGTAGCTCCGTGATCTGATCTTATAACTTCAGATGTCGTATAGTATATCGAGTACGTGATACACCAGTGAACCTTCTTATTCGTGGAAACAGATGATTTTTACACAATAAAGTAACAATAGATCACCACTCACTTCTATTTACTACTTCTTTGATAAATAAAACAAGATTTTCATAAGAGATAAGGAACTGAGCAAAGGAAGGATGTACCCAGTATTATTATTATAATGTATAGTTCTTGGTATTTCTCTGTTTTCTGATATTCATATTGTTGTTATCAGGTTTTATTTTGTGTTTTTGACACTGATATTTGACACAGAACAGAAAGTAGCCTGTTCTATCACAGAGTCTCTGGACTTACCCAGAAGTTTGCTGCTCTGAATGTCGATGGGCAGACTCTGAATATTCTGTTACAGGAAGGAAACACATTCATATTAATATTCCACATTTTCCTACGAGGCACCAGGAGGAAACATGATGTCCTCGTGCAGCTCGACAATAAACACAACACAACCTGGAGCACAACACAACTACTGAACTACGAGTGAAACCTCGTAAACGTGTTTATTTCTATGATAGTTGAACTTTGACAGTGACACAGCTCATGTGTGATGTTGTTTCCTCTCACCTCCATCCTCTCCTCACGTTCTGAACACGAAGAAGATCGTAACGTTTCTATTTCTTCATTTTTAAAAACGAGTTCAGTTCTAAAAGCTTCAAATCCAGGAGAAAGAACCCGGAACAAGGAGCGCACTGTTTACGACACGTTACAGGAAGCGGAGCCAATAGGAGGAGGCGATGCTCCCCAGTGACGGTCACTGACCAATGGTGGCTCACCATGCTGACGGCTGCAGCTGATTGGTCAATGTGACTCAGTGTAGTTCTAAAGATTGTCAGCAGAGGGCGACGTCGAAGGAAGGTTATTTTATTGTTTTAACATTTATTATTAAAGTTTATTCATTTGTTTACTAATAATTAAAAATAATAATACAAAAAAATTACTCAGTTTACTAATCTGCCTAAGAAATACTTCTACTTCTACTTCTGCAGATAATACTTTTGTGCCTTTATTTTGGTAACATTTTGAATCATAGGACTTTAATTGAGTGTTTAGTTTACGGTTACATTTACTTTGAAAAGGGATCTGAGAACTTCTTTACCACCAACAAATAACTAAGAAATAAAACCAAACCCAGTGGAAGCCTCCATCTTTTAAAGTGCATCCTGACCAGGTGAGGAGACCCCCCCCCCCCTCAGGCTCCTGCAGGAGGAGGCCTGCTCTCAGACGCTCTCATGCACTTTAGGCTGGCCAGAGGTCACATGTTTGAGCGCAGCCATGAACTCTGTGCACGTAGAGAATCGGCAGCAGCTCCTCTCAAGAGGTCATTTGAATGGAAACCAAACTTGCAAAGTAAGCCTCTGGGATTTTGCACAACTCATGCAAAGCATCGGGGATCATCTGATGAATATCTCCACGTCTACGTCCGTCTGTCTGTCTCTGTCCAGATTGGAACAACTGAAGACTTTTAACAAGAAACGTGATTTAATATATTTTCTATTTGGCCACCTGCTCTCCTCAGGTTCACCCTGTTCTCATGTGGTCTGAAGAAATGTCTCACCTGAGTCACGGTTCCAGTGTGTCCTCTGGGCGGGCTCTAGGTGTGTGTGTGTGTGTGTGTTTGAGGAGGGTGTGTGCTGGAGCACAGAGGGACGAGGTCAGAGAGCGAGAGGCACAGAGGAAGAGATGCTGCACCTGTGCACGATCACCTGAGGAGAAGTACAATAAAAAACCCAAACACAAAGAGAGGAGCACAAAGAGACGGTAAACATGGAGCTGCAGTCTCACGTCTGAGGGAACCTGCTCCAGCCGGCTCGTTGTCAACAAGGTAAAACAACTCACTTCATCCATTTAACTGTTGTTTCATGTGTCTGATGCTGTGAGACTTTTATATGTTTGGTGACAGAATGAACTCCGACCTCAGAAAAGATCCTTTAAAAGCATTAGTTTGGTTTGTTATCGTTTTAATGCAGGTTTTATCAAATCTAACATATGAGACTGTGACAAAAACGATAAAGCCCAGGACTCGCTTCTGTCATTGTCTCTGCACAGATCAACAAACTCTTTTCACAATCTGTTCATTTATTTGGTTTTATTAAGCAAAGTGTCAAATATTCGATGGCTTCAGCTTCTGAAATGTGACGATTTCATACGTCTCTTTATGAAAACGTGATTGTGAACTGAAAATCTCTGGTTTCTGGACTGTTGCTCAAACAAAACAAGATACTGAAGCTGCTCTACGATGTTGCAACGGGTTATTTTATATTTGAAAGACCAGATCAAAATAATGTGTGGTTTAAACCTTGCAAGATGGAGACAGGTCTTAAAACTGAAATGCAAGTAAACTGACAGATACGAACAAACAGTGTCTGCTGTGACAACATGATGAACTGATGTCATCGCTCGTCTGTATCTTGTTTGAGCTGCTGAGTGAGAATAATACACCTTTTGATTAAGTTATTACATTTTATATTCAGGAATTTAATACTTGTTTAATACTTAACACACTTGGACTTTGTCTCAAGTGCACGTGAAGTTTCAAGCAACGTTCAACTTCCTCTGACATCTCTAAAAACACTCACACACACGTTTATATCGATGCATATTAGTTTTATTATAAGCGTCAGGTGAAGAACTCCCAAAGGCTCTTCATCAACTCTGCTGTTACGGGTCATCAGTGAAACTGGCACAAAGGATGAAACCTGAGAGTGGAATGAACCTTCAGCTCAATTATGAGAGCAGCCCGGTCCCCGGTGCCCTTGAAGTCTCTCCGCGGCTCCAACATTGTGCCTCTGAAAGACGTCGCGGCTGGTTAGTGATTTCCAAACGTGGTGTTCCCTTCCTGCTGTGATCTCTGAGGCTTTGCCGAGCGGCTCGCCCTCACATGAACAGGACACATGGTAACTTATTAAAGAGATCGACGGAGGGCCTCCTTTGTGTCAACACGGCTTTTTGTCTCAAAGGTCACGTCTAAGTCAAACACACCAAAAGAAATATGTGGTCATATTGTGCTGCCATGTTCTTTTGCATAACTCTGTGTGAAAATGCCTCTCAGGTACTTTTGTCCTGAAGAAACTACTTGATGGGAAAGTCAACAATGTCATGCAGATGCTGAGTCAACGTTTGTCACGGAGCAGCCAGCGCTTTTTTAAAGACACATCCACTTTAACTGGATTCAGACAGAAACAACGACGATTAACTTTATATGTTGAGCTTGAAACTATAAAAATCGTTAAAGCGGCTGAGAAGCTGAAGGAAACAGAGGAGTGAGTCGGAGGCTGCAGCCGCTGGAGAACTCATGAAAGCTCTCATTCTGCTTCCTGTGTCTGGACCCAACCAGGTCAGACATAAACATGTAGGAGACAACGTCTCCCCCCCCAACCGTGCACCACAAGAAGCCACGTTCAAACATTTTAACCCGACTTTTATTTGGGTCACCAAACAGGTGAAAAAGTCCAAAGATGATCCACCTCTGTCTGGATCTTTCTCCACCGATGTTCCATCCTTTTACTGTGGAGATCCGTCCTGTAGTTTATGAGTAATCTTGCTTATAGATAAACAAACAGGGATGAACACAGGATCTCATGGACAGAAGTAATTCAACATTACCGGGACAAGACTTAACATTGGGATCAAAGCATTTATTCAATCAAAATAAAATCAAAACTCTTCGTACGTCGTTTCTGACGCTGTTTCCCTCTTGAACCTTTGCACCGCTTGTTCGTGCAGGTGCCTAAACATCACATGGGGCAGATAAGAGTAAGACGAGTGTTTCCTGCGAAGGGCCGGGACTCTTTATTTGCGTAGGTGCTTCATGATAAAGTGACCACGCCAAAGGAGGATTTGAGTGCTCCATTGTTTCCTGTCAAGCCTCATAAAGCTGCAATCACGGCGCCATTGAAACTTGTAAAATCGGCTTTATAAGCGACAGTCATCCAAATAACAAAGTGTAAAGTCGAGGTTATTAAATGCATGAAGTGGAAAAACCTCAGAAATGTTTTGATAAACTTATTCATAGTGTCTGTGTGTTTGTTTTGCAGCTCAGAGGAACTAACATTCAATTCTGTTATCAATGAATCTGGTGATAAAATAATAGTTTGGTCCTTAAAAGATTAGAAAACAGTTCAAAGCCCAAAATATTTGATTCACTGTCGCGTAAGAGAACCTGGATTTTTGAAATGATATAATTAAATTATCTATTGATGATAAATAGTTGCTGATTATTGAACAGTCATCTCACAGAATCATCAGTATTCTATTAATTATTATGATTATTCAAACACACATTTCCTGTTTTCTATAAATGCAGCCAGGTGGATTTATGTGAGGTACTTTATAAAAACATAAACTTTATTACTGCCCTGCCTGTGATCCATGTGACACCAGTCAGGTACGTTCACCATGTGACTGGATTATATCAGCTGACTGGGAAACTACTGGTTCTGTAACTTGGGTCCTCGAGCATCAGTAAATCAGATGAAATCATAAACTCAGTTATTATGTGACTGTGACAGTCGAGTCTCCTTCACGTTATCGTTATGTATCTGTGAGCTCCTGCAGCAGCACGGAGACGACAGCTGGCTTCCTCGGGGACAGTTTCTCTTTTCTCTGGCTTGGTATCAGATCACATGAGGGACAGAGGACACTGATGAGATGCTCATTAATTCATCAGCTGAGAGGAGCAGAGTGTCGGGTGTCCTCCTCATGCAGGAGGTGACACCTCCTGCATGAGGAGAAGCCTCTCAGTCACGTTGGCTTTCTGAGGGTCTGCACTCAGTCGTGAGGCCTTTGGAAAGAGGCTGATCGGTGACCAGAGAGAATCCTGTCATGTTAAAAACAAATCAATTACATTTTCTATAGCTCCAAATCATAACTTACATTATCTCAAGGGACTTTACACAGTAAGGTGGAGATCTTAGATTATTGTAGAGATGTAGTTTGTGTTTAGTTTGTTTCTTTTAAGCAGTTACACGTAGTTAAGAGTAAAACTTAGGTTTTATTTGTTTTCATGTCTGTGTTTTATAACAAAGGAATCATCAAATCTAGAAACTACTCAGGTTGTTAAAAGTCCCCGAATCTGCAGAGGACATCACGTTGGTCCTACTTGATTCAATAAGCTTTATTGTCCCAACACGTTTCAAAGACAGTGAAGTTGGGAATCTGAGGAAGAACCTGTTGTATCTTCAACGTTCATTGAAATATCGTCATTAACAGTCTTGTGTCGTCTACACCAGGTCCGTCCTCCAGTCTGTGTTGGTGCCATGGCCGAATCAAGCTGGTGGAAGCTGACCTTCTCCCGCAAGAAGAAGTCCGAGTCCAAGGTTCTGTACGAGATCCCGGCCGAGTATGGCAGCAACACCGGGAACAAGGAGCACTCGAGCGGCAACCCCCCCGCGGACCACATGGACAGCCAGTTCAACGCCAGACTGGAGAAGATCGTGGACAAATCTGCCACCAAGGGCCGGCACGTCAAGGTGTCCCACTCCGGCCGCTTCAAGGAGAAGAAGAAGGTCCGCGCCACGCTGGCCGAGAAACCCAGTCTGTTCTCCGAGCACGGCCTCAGCGACGAGAACCACAAAATGAAGCCTGACAAATAAGTGCACGTGCGACCAAAATGCTCATACTTGATCCCAACTGTGTCATACGTCCCTGTGACACTTTGGACGAAGGGTCCCACACGTAAACACAACCACGAGGTGGACAAACACTCGTTACCAGGCACCACACCCAGGTCAATACTGTAACCAATGGACTCACACCTAAACAAACAAGTGGTATCAGCGGACGGCCATTAAACATTCACAGAGCAGAGCGGGGGGGGGGGGACACTTGATTGAAAGTAAAATGAGTCATAAAGGAGAAGAAGGAAAACTCCCAAGCGTCGTCACGATTATTAAACATTGTTGTAATTCATATTTTTTATCTTTTGTGTTTGTAGAGTTTTGGATTGTAAGTTCGTTTTTTTTTTAACGTCCAATATTCAATCAGTGACGATGTGTGTGTCTGTGTTGTGCGACAAAAGCACTGGAAATTTTTATTACATTTTTGGAGACTTGATTTCAACAACCGTTTATACGATCTTCTCTGGAATCTGCAAGAAGAAAATAACTTGTGTTTTGTTTTGAATAAACGTGTCTGGATGCGTTAACATGAACGTTTTCTGTGTGTTCGTGTCAAGTCACTATTCTGTTCAACACGGTTGCGTGAGCAGCTCGGTGACGTCACTGTGGTAACACAGGTTGTTATTTCACCTGTGATTCGCTGGCATGGCGATCGTAAGCAGAAACTGACATCTGATATCACATGTCGTGCGGCTGCAGTTTGGAACTCAACGTTCCTCGTGTCGCTTCACACGCACTGCAGATACACCACAGATAATAATAGATCCCAAAATAAAACTCTGTCCAGATGTTAACGTGGGAGAATTTCTCTTCTTTTTGAGAAACTGTGATGTTTGCACGTGTTGTAATGGCGACATCTGCTGGCTACAAAGTGCACTTGGTCCGGAGTTACAAATTAAACTTTATTAATGGAAATATTTCACAATTAATTCAAGTTAAAGAAATAACTCTGAGGTACATAATACACACAGTAATTGGCACATGACACCAGCTCTTAATCTCATTATTAAAGGCAGTTGGATCAATCATCATAGGTTTTTACAATCTGTCTTATTTTTCTGAATTATTTGGAAATTTAACTCACATTTTCCTTTAATTTCCAAGAAATTCTATTAAAATTCGTAGAAATTGAAGCAACACTTGGTTCAAATTACAGTCAAACGTAGACAGTGTTCAGTTCTTCATTACACCTCAGCTGAACATGCCAGAACATGAATGAGGACACACAGTGGCCACTTTATTAGGTACACCACTATAATCTACTGCAACACAACAGCTCTGCCTTTAATTCAAACTAAATAACAAACTGTTCTTCTGCTAAACTTCCTTTGGGGGGATTATTAAGACATTTGCAAACCTCTGAAGTGTTTCCACATTTAAACTAAATGAAGTCACATCGACAGACGTGTTTGATGGAGACGTGAGAGTCAGAGCTGAAGAAAGATAAAGACAGTTTCCTGGTCCTAAAGGTCGACGGCGACACGATGAAGAACAACATCACAGTGGATCATTATTTAACACGTGGACTTTGACCTCCTGTGTCACTCCTGTGTTGTTTAAGTTTTATAAAGACACAGCGACGTTTGGCTCGTTGGTGAATCCTAAACACAGCAGCACCTACTGAAGTCGTTTCCAGCAGTAGCTCCTGTTTCTATGAGCAGAGGTAAAGATGTTAAAGATGGAGTTTCTGTCTGTGGAGGAACTTCTCATGGAGACAGCCGCTGATACACCCAGTCTCCCGCCGCAGCGCGTTGGAACTCTCCCGGCTCCGAGTCGCCGTCCTTCGCCTTGGTGAAGACGATGCGGTCGTGGAGTCTGTTGGTCTGACCCTGCCAGAACTCCATGGAGTGAGGTTTGACGACGTAGCCGCCCCTGTACGCAAAGCACGACACGGGAAGGACAGAGGATCAGGGACAAGACATTTTGGGGAATATGCTTATTTGCTTTCTTGGCTGTTCTGACACCAAAGCCTCTTCACCTTTCTGATCCTGTTAATATCTGTAGTACAGATGCTCACCAGTAATCAGGCATCGGCACCTCTGTGTCCTTGTACTTCTCCTCCAGTTCTGCGTTTTTCTGCCTCAGATACTAACAGAAAGTTCACAGTGAGATCTGAGCCTGAGACGTTCACGAATCATTGACCGGACATAACGTGGCTTCGGTTCTTACGTCTCTGTCGGGAACAGCCGTGCTCTGTCGGCTCACAACCGCCCCGATCTGGCTGCTCTTCGGTCGGGAGTGGAAGTACTCGCAGGAGCTCTGGGACGGGATCCGCTCCACCGTGCCCTCGATACGGATCTGAAGAAGGAGATCATGAAATATGGAATATGAGCAATCTGGAGATAAACTTAATAATTATTAAGACAGAAACTGAGTGTGGTAGTTGCTGTACCTGTCTGTTCAGAGGTTCCCAGTAGAAAACCAGACAGGCATTTGGATTACTCTCCTGTTGACAGAGATCAGATCAGCTGACATTAAAAAGGTCAAAACACCAAATTCTACAAAACAATGTGTTCAGCTCGAGGACACATCACAGGTTTTCATCCTTTGACCTTCGTCGGTCATCAAACTAACACGACATCAGCTTCTTCTCACCAGCTCCGAACCCTTTCTGCTCTCGTAGTTCGTGAAGAAGCGGAACCCGTCATTGTTGAAGCCCTTCAGGAGGACCATGCGAGCAGACGGGCGTCCGTCCCTGATCGGGCAGAGACAACATAGACAGACTGTGAGATACAATCAGAGCAAACAGCACTCGTCAGCTCAGGCGGCGGCGGCGGCGGCGTCTTACTTGGTGGCCGTGGCGATGCACATGGCGTTGGCCTCTCCGATATCGGGGCAGTTGGTGGCTTCATCGAACCAGTTTCCAAACTGCTTGATCGGGTCCAGAGACACAAGCTGATTCTCTTCAAAACACTGAGCTCAAAGAGAAGGGGGGGGGGGGGGGGCTGCAACATGACACTTCACCACTAGATGTCACTAAACTCTACACACTGAACCTTTAAATGTTAGTTATGACATTTCATAACATCATCCATCATAACTTGGAAGACTGATCAGTGGGTTGTAGTCACACACACACACACACACACACACACACACACACGCACCTCCTCGTCTCCTTTGTATTTCTTCCTCATGTCGCTCAGGTCCATGATGCTCGTGTCCGTGGATGTTTTGCTGCAGAGTCTCGGTGCACAAGCTCCTCGTTGATCCGCGGCCACGCGCACGGGAGACGGACGGTTCCTGCAGAATAAACCGATCCAGCCGAATAGAGTCGGACTGTGAACGCGCCTCATTCTGTGTCCAACGCACGTCACCTGACGGAGCCCCGCACGCTTGCTTACGTAAAGCGAGTTTTGTAACCGGTAATAAAAATGGTTGAATAATCAAACTGGTTCCGGCGAGTTTTATAAAAGTTAATGAATAATCATAAGAGTTCAAATGTGTAATAAATGTATAATAAATGTATATTATGTGTTGAGCAGAAATGATTTAAACACAAAAGTGACGACTTGAACAACACGTCGGTGCTGCGTTCACTGTCCGATCTGTTATCATGAGCTACAGAGGGGGGAAAGCAGGAAATGTCAGCCACGGAGAGTTCCTATTTGCCGAAGTGACCCTGAACGCAGCATTTGTGGCAACGTCATTTCCTGAATCACATCTTCCGGTTAAAGATGGCGGCGACCTTGTGTTCAAAGATTCTACAGAAACAAGGTAATATAGAGAGATTTGTAACTTTATACCTGTGTTGTTTTACTCGGAGTGGGTCGATGTTTTGTCCTGAAGTGTTAAATATCCTCTGTGCTGCGGTTACAACTGTTTTTCAGGAGAGTTAGCCGCTGTTAGCATCGGCGGCTAACGGAGGTGTGAGCTGTGCAGGTGTTTATCTGGGTCTGTTTCTTCCAGGATGGCTTCCGCTCACCCAGAGTGTCCGGCACGGCTCCAAGGCCGTGACTCGGCACCGGAAACCTTTTCACATCCTCCGGCAGAAGCTCATGGCCGTGACCAAGTACGTCCCCCCGGAGAGGGTCATTCCTCCGGGCGCCTACCCGGCCGCCACCAAGCGCGTCCAGGAGGTAACAGGCTGCCATGTTCACAAGGAAACTGAAGTTATCTGTCACTTGTCAAAAACAAGCCTTCAAACTGCTGCACAAACAGAAACATGACACAAAGACTTAAGACATCTGGGTCAAAGCCATGTTATACAGTCTTTATACAGAGGTGTATTCCACAGTGGTGGAGCCTCGGAGCAGCAGTGGATCTGAGATCTCAGCAGGTTTGTACCGAATTAGAAGATCAGTGATTATAAAAGGGACCAAAACAGCTGAGAGTTTTAAAAACTCTACTCTGAAGGAGCCAGTGCAGTGGTGATGTGTTTTATGCTCCGGCTGCGTCATATCGGAGCAGGAACGTGCTTCTCGACAGTGTGAGACAAACTGTGATGTTTTCCTTCGTCAGGATAACGCTCTGACGTTACTCCTGAAGAGGGATCTGAAGAAGTTGTTCCAGGACTGTAAGATGGTGGCTGTGGTGCAGAACAGCGCCAGCAGCGCCGAAGACATGATGCTTCTCAAGAACAGACTTTTCAAACATGGCATCATCGTCAAGTTCTTCCCAAACCAGGTAGAGATTAAATCATGTGTGTATATTAAATCTGTAAGAGTTCTTCACCTTTTGTAGCTTGGTCTTGATCTTTTTTTAATCCCTTATGGATCCACTTGAATTTACAGTAAGGATCACAAACCTCCACCATTAAACTACAGTAACATTTAATTGATGCGTATTGATTTTTGAGTATAGCTGATGACCCTGAGTCTCACTAATTATCTCTGCAGATAAATTCTACGCACAACTCATCATATCTGCAGCTTCTCCTTTGAACCTGATTTCACCGTCCACATCATTAGAGGTTACTCATCTGTATTCCTGATTGGTTCCAGGTGGCGCGGTCGTTCCTGATGGACACTGTCCACAGCAACATGGCTCCTCTGTTCATTGGTCCGACGGTGCTGTTTATTAGTAAAGAGCCGAAGGTGAAGGAGATGCTGAAGGCTCTGAGGTCCAGTCCTCAGATGACCCTACTGGGTACGTTAGTCTTCTGTATCTGCTTGTGTGGAGCAGCTTTATTTATTCATAATTACTTATAATGGTCCGTCTCAACAGGAGCCTGCATAGACAACACACTGCTGAGTGTCGACGGGATTGTGAGCTACTCCAAACTGCCGTCAGTGGCTGTGGTCCAGGGTCAGCTGGTGAGCGGGCTGACGATGCTGACCTCCCACACTGCCTCCCTGCTGCAGCACCACCCGGCGCACCTGTCGGCCCTGCTGCAGCAGCACGTCAGGCAGCAGAGCCCCGACAGCGGCGCGGCAGAGGAAGCCGCGTAGATTCAGAGGAAACTATCAAGACTGTTTTCCTTTGCAGATGCTTGGAACCACGAGGGAGCGAAGAGCTGGATGCACACTTCACATTTATTTGACTTCGGCAAAGAACTTCCAGGCAGATTTTCACTGAATTAAACCAAATGTCCGAGTGTGTATCCGCCCATGGGAGCACTGGTAATTCACGCTTGTGGATGAAGGATTCTGCAGACTGGACTGGTTTCTGTGCATCTCAACCTCTTCATGGAAGTCTTGGATGGACAATGCTGCAAAAAATATCCCAGTTGCCCAAGCGCTTACTTTATTTAAAATATTGTCACATGAATAAACGATGTCAACTCAATTTATTGCTCCGACTCTGAACTGTTTTGGATTTAAGACTCGTCTCATTCCCACTTCTACAGGTTTGCTGCAAAGAATGTGATCATCAGCATAGTGTCAGGACGTCGGTGGATTTCTTTACCTTTTGATTTGCTCGTAGAATATAACAAAACAGTGCCAGCTAGCATCAAGTGGCATCATGAAAACCACTCCAGCCGAAATACACACCAGTGGTCATGGATCCTGATGGTTAATCTGCAGATTACATGGTAATCTGGGTCAGTTAGTCTATTATGTCCTGCTTTTCTGAGCGAGGCTGACTTTACTCTGGAGTTTTCAACAACTTCACACGTGTCTGCAAAACGAGTGAATTACAAAACTGTTCAAATCCCATTATGGTTCAGAAACCAAAGTAAAAGAAAAAGCTCATAACCTGTATTTACCCATCAAAATAAAAGTCTGAAGATGCTTTAATTTGGATGTTTATCAGATAAAGACGCAGAGAGGGAAGAACCATGGAAACAAAAACCTTGAAGAGGGATTAGTTCAGTTTGTTTTAGAAATGTAAGACGTTGGCTGTGCTCCAGAGAAACGACAGAAACACTGATGACATGTTTCTCAAGAACAGACTTTTTAAACATGTTATCAACATGATTAAATGTGTCTGTGACTTTCATGTCTACGTCTACCTTCCTCTTTTGTATCTGTCTCCTGTGACTTTATTTCTGAACTTTAATAGACGCTTTACATTGAAGGATGATGGGAAATTAAGTTAATTAATAAAGAAATTAATAATTCTATATTACAGAATCTCTAGTTTAATCACATATAAACCTCCACCTCCGAGTGTCGTTCCTTCCTGTGTAAACTCTTCTCTGCTTCAAGCTGAGTGAGCAGCAGAGTGAGTGAGGACTTACCTCCCTACAGCTACATCCCTGTAGACACTGTGTAATTCCAGCTAATGCGGATAATGCCCAGGACATATTGCGCACGACGCGCGCACCCGGCGACGCACAGCTCTCCTTGAGGCCCCCCCCCCCGACCAGCAGAGGCTGGACGCGGCCGCCACTCAGATTATGTCCAGAATATAAGTGATTATCTGCGGATCAAACATGTAGAATGACTCCCTGTTGCTGCTCCTTTTGACGGTTCTCGATGGGAAAACGTTCTGTGCGTCGTCATGGAGATTTTCTGCAGCTCGTCCGACGCCAGATGAGACTTTTGTTGGATTTACCAGACGCGCAGGAGCAGATGATGAGAGTCGGGGGAAGGTTCCAGGTAAGATTTGTCTTCTCGTCATTTTACACATGATTTCTACTCACAAATGTGAAAGTTTGGGTTTAATCCTGCTGGAGAATATTAGATAAAAGCACCAGAACTGAACTCTCGATTTTACACAGATTCCTGTTTATAAACTACAGTAATTCTGTTCTGAATGAACCGTGGCGACGGGTTTTTCAGGTTAAAACCTTCAAAAAGCCGTTTGGACGAGTGTGTCCTCTGTGCAGGTGCAGTGACTTCTTAATGGGCTTTAGATTAGAGCCTGTGCAGCCCTGAGTAGTTCAGAGGTCCTGCAGCACCAGGGATGTACAGTCAGACAGGAGCATTACCACTAAAACACACCAGCAATCTGCTCATTACTTTATTCCTCTAGCACCTTTCAAAACAGCCCTGACAAATAACTTCACAAATAAAAACAAGAAAACAAGAAGCAAGTAAATATGTCATTTAAAAATCAAAGACGGCAAATGATTTAATACAAAATCATCAGAGACAACAGAATAAAACGTTTAACTGACAAAACAAAAGGATAAGAAAGAAACACAAGTAATAGCAGCTGCCTCCTACAGTCAGCTGATGAGTCATCAGCTCATGTTTTCATGTTTTTATCAGTGTGCATATTATTATCTCCCCTCACACAATCTGACCAATGAGTCATTTCTGCTTTCTTTGAAACAGCCCTTTGGTTCTTGACTGATACTGCACAACCTCAGCTGTAGTGTGAACTGTACAAATAACACATTCACGAGAAGAAAACTTGGGGAAATGAGTAAAACCAAACATGGATCTAGTGTTTCTGCAAGAGCTTGGGATCTAAAATCCTTTTCGTTTCCGCC
This sequence comes from Verasper variegatus, assembly GCA_026259375.1. Lineage (NCBI taxonomy): Eukaryota > Metazoa > Chordata > Actinopteri > Pleuronectiformes > Pleuronectidae > Verasper > Verasper variegatus. Next base: position 1,881,548 of record CM048057.1, read on the forward strand.
CTGTGTGCGAACAAAACCAAATGTTCTTACAGAATATTGTTTGTGCTCGTCCAAAGAGTGAGCGAGCTCAGAAACCTGCAAATCCCTTCATCCTGTTTCCACCACATGCTCCCATCACCGAGGTCATTCACTCTCATCCTTTGCTCTGAGCTTTACGTAACAAGTCAGGCTGCTCCTGCCCACATTTAGACTCGTCTCAGTTTGGAGGGAACGTACCGATCACTGAGCGTCCTGCTCCTTGTTCGAAAGTTTAGATCGTCTCAGTGGCCTCTGTGATTTAATACAGTTCACAGAAGGAAACAAGCTGAATGGAGGGATTAGTTCTCTGTGAATAAAGTAACACACACCTAAAACAATAAATACAATTTAGTCACTGTCTCACAAGCACATTCGGCTTCTATATGGTTATAATGTTGTTACCATGGATTCTTTAAACATGCACAATAATAATTATATTGTGAAAATGTTCTATGACAGCTTCTTATCCTACAAAACTGAAGATCGTACGATTGTGTAACGTTTTTAATTATAAAGAGTATTTTTCAATATGAGCTGAAAGTGATTGATCCACTAGTTTGATTGATAATAAGCTTTTTACTTTTCAGATTTAGATTAAACACACTCTTGACATCGAAGCACGTCAATGTATATATTCTATATTTTGATCAGACTTTTAATATTTCTCTGAAGCATGCTGTAAAGGTATTTATGCAAAGTGCTGTATGAGTAAATAAAGCATACGCTGCTTCTTCTTATTATAATGTCGAGTTTTATCTAAACGGTTCATGTCAAAGTACGTTGACGCCACTAAACCAACAGACACATCCACGTTTGTGGAACTGTCGTCAGCATCTTCTCTTTCCTTGTGTCAAGCCTCAGGATCTTCCTGCTCCACGTCTCAGTGACAAGCTGCTAAAAACGTCCCTGGGAAAAACCAATTAAGCAGCGATTGCTAATCCTGTGCTTGGCCACGGTGTCACCGAGTCGTTACACCGTCATGTGCAAAACACACGAGTCCTCTGTGATGAAGTCGAGCTTTATTTACAATGACTTGAAGTCGTTCTTGTTTATTTTGTTATTTCTATTTTATTTATTTTCATATATTAGTGCCCAAAAGTTTTGACATATTCTTTCACAGAAGTCATTTCTTATATTCTGAATATTTGTTCATTTAATGATTCTACTGTAGAACTGGTCAAACAAAGAGCTGTGTGTTAATCTAATTAATCAAATAGCATGAAAAGGAAATTTCTATTTTAATAAATCGTTTTCTCCAGGAGAGAAGTTTATGGAAACAGGTTTCTGCCGATATGATGAAAAAAAGTCCTGTAAGTCATTATAAAAGCAAACATTCTCTTCTTTTATATTTATTTTATGATATAAAATCAATTAAATATTTATCAGGATAGTTCCAGTTGTATTCTTCTCCAGTTTAAACCAGTTAACCGACTCCTGCTGACGTCACAGGGGTCTTTCGGTGGTTTGCAGCAGATCAATCTCAACAACCAGTCGGGGACAGAGGTCTGAGACCTGAGATGGATTCTTACGGCTCCTCGCTGAACCGCAGCCAGTCGCTGGCGAGCGGCCTGGAGAAGACGTCGCCCACGTGGAAACCGTCCCACTCGCGGAGCAGCAGCACGGTGTCGTCCCGTCACTCCAGACAGGTGAGTCAGGTCGGCCATGTTGCTGCTGGGCTTTTATTCTGTTTTCCCCATAACATCAAGACACACACAAAACAAGTTCTCCTGATGAATCTGTGGTTGTTTTCACATCAAACCTCTGAGATCAGTGAACCAGATGTTTTGTGTTTTGTACGTGAAAGTTATAAAGAGATATGGGTGAAAACAGAACCTCCTTGTATCATCGTTGCACTTTTCGATATTCTCTTATTCTAACGTTCAATAGACTAAACAATGAATCAGTTAAATGAGAAGAGTTTCAATCCTTCTCATCAGAGAATCACCGTCTTCCTCCCACACATCTGTCCTGTTTCTCTGAGGAAGTGAACACAGTCACAAAAAAAAAGAAGAAGTCAAATAACCTCATGTGTTTCTCCCGTCCTCAGATAATCAAAGACTGGGAAGTGATTGACGACCTTCATGGAGAAACTCACACAGGAAGCGAGAACCCTCAGGAAGTGTCGACCCCGGGGATCTGTGAAGGATATCTGCTCAAGAGGAGGAAGTGGCCACTGAAAGGTTGGCACAAGGTGAGACATGCTCCGTCGTCCTGTATGAAGACGTTGACCTTTCCGATAAAGACATTTTACTTTGAATGATGATTTCTTCCCCAGCGATACTTTGTCTTGGAAGCCGGGATCCTGCGCTACTCCAAAAATCAACAAGATGTAAGTGAACATGAAGTTCTTACGACATGATATTTTACAGAATAGATTTGAAAACGTTTAAACGAACCTGATTTCCTCATTAGGTCTCCAGGGGGCGAGTCCAGGGCTCTCTGGACATGAGCCTGGCTGTAATGTCCATAAATAAGAAATCGAACCGTATTGACTTGGATGCAGGAGACATCCTCTATCACATGAAGGTAAGCGTACTTGTCAAATACGAGATGCGGCTCCAGATTGAAAAGCTGATTCATGACTTCTCTTTCCTCCCCAAGGCAAAGAGCCATGAGCTCTTCTACATCTGGGTGACCAAGCTCCAGGCCCATCGCCTGTTCAAGAAGAAGGAGGCGGCTCAGGCTCACGGCGGCTTCATCCACACGTTGTGCCTCAGCGCCGCGGCCGGAGAAGCTCAGAGAAACGGAGACGTGGTGAATAAAGTCTCTCCTGCGCACGGCAGAGTTTACCGGTGTCTCAGGAGTCAGAGTGAGATGAACTCCTGTGTCCTCTGTCCTCTGTGTTCACAGGTGGTTCATTCAGCTGCAGCGTCCGGAGCTCTGCCGTCACCAAACTCTGCCGTCAACAGCAAGGTCTCTGCCTGGCTGCAGCAGAGCCGTGACCCAGACACCTGCGTTCAAGGTACGTGTCCAACAAGGAGGTTGTGGTTTCATCTGCGGTTGTTTGTTATCATATCTGATTGAACTTAGTTAGTTGTAAAGCCAGAAGGACTCTCAGAGGACGCAGACCTCCACCAAGGCCAATGTCAAACAACTTGTAATTCACTTCTTCACAAAAGGTGATGAAGACCTCAGGGGCCTCATGTGAGCCCGTTACTCACTGCGACCTAATGAAAGATTACACCTCTCACGTCTTCCTGCAGAGCTCAACCGATGCCACTTGGACCTGTCGGAGCTAAACCGCCTAATCCTGAGGCTGCAGGCGCTGGAGGCCGGCCAGGCTTTCAGCAACGGAGAACTGCAGCGAATCATCAGCACACAGGTAGACGGCTGGAGGAGCTCGGTACTGCTCACTTAACCCTTTCACATGAAGACACACTGATATCATTTCATATTCTCTCACAGAATCTTTCCCTGGAGAAGCCGAAGAAGCCAAAGTCAGGGAAGATATGGGGCCACTCCCGCACACTGTCCAGAGTGGAGGTCCTGGGAATGGTAAGACTGGGTCCGTAAGCTACTTTGTTTTACTTTGGTTTGTACATAATGTTTTACATTGATTTGAAATATTAAATCTTGCATCTGAGTCTAAAAATTGAAATCTAACATTTTGGGGTCTTTCTCTGATCCAAAGCCTATTCGAGGGATTTCCAAATCAGTGAGTGATTCATAACAAATATTCACTGTTCGTCATTTACTTTCTGTAACAGCTGGACTGCAGCTGTGTCTCAGTTCGGGGGCTGTTACCTTAGGAGGCTGCATTTAAAGACCGATTGTGTCACAACTCGGCTGTTCCTCTTCGAAGGCTCCTTCAAACTGGTTCTTACATTCCGGAGAAACGAAGGATCCAATAGATTGATCCCAGGGTTCATGAGTATAATGCCGGGACAAGTTAGGGTGACCATGAAAAATCCTCTGTAGACCAGACCCGACTCATTTGAGATTGGCCTTGGTGATCTACCCAGCCCACTAAGACCACATCCTTCATGGGCCACGTAGACCACGTCCTCTGAAGGATGCAGCCGCCGAACTGAGACACAATATGCGACTGTATGACCTGTTTTTGATGAACTAATGAGTCCGTCCTGATCCGCTCACGTCCCAGCTGTCCTCCAGTCACCTGAACAGCTCACCTCAACTCGGGGCATCGGTCCCCTCCATCCCAGAATACGTCTACTCTCAGCTGTCCCCTCCCACCGTCGCGTCACCCGAGGGCAAGAAAATCCAGCAGGACATCTGTGCCACGTCGCTACGAGGTCAGAGGAACAGATACAGGCAGCTGGTCCCGGAAGTAAAACTCCAGTCACTCTCTGTCTAGAGATTTTGATTATCTGCTATAGAATTTTACCACGAGCTACGAGATTTTACCGGCTCCTGTAGAATCCACGAGTCTTTATGAAATCAACTGTTTTATTTATGATGTCAGGAAGAACTACACTACCCACAATCCTCTACTTGAGAGATACAAGTGGAGATAGATGAGCAAAAAATGAAATACATAATATGATTATATATTTCCATAGTTAAAGGCGTGTGCAGCTGTTAATTAAATGTCTTCTGTCTCTTCATTCACCTTCAGTGCTCACATCCCTGAAGTCGGTTCATGAGACTCTGTCCCAGGAGAGACAGAAAGTACAAGAAGTCTGGGAATCGAACATCCGCCAGTCGAACGCGTTAGCCGAGGTGAGATCTGTGCCCGTCATTTGGATTCTCTGGCACATTTTCCTCGTGTGGTTTTGTTTTGTTCATCCCTCCTTCTCCTCCTTCCTCCTCATCAGCCTGCAGCGGTGAGGCGTTCCTCCCACGGGCCTCCTTCGGTGGCAGATTCGGCCGCGGAGTACTTTGACGCCAGCGATGACATCATCTGCGGTAGTTCCTCTGAGGGGTCGGAGGAATCAGGACTCAGTGACGGGAGCACGACCAACTCGGAGCCCGAGGAGGGACACGGTGGGTCCACGTACACAAGCACCAAAACGTTTAACCTCTTCTTCTTGTTCTTGTTATCGTGAATACAAATACAACGCTGCCTTTATTGTCAGTTGTGAATGACTCATATTCTTTACAGCGTCGGCCACCAGAAAGTACCGTGCCAGCATTTCCAAGAGTCCAAACAGCGTCGCTCCCAAGAGCACCGGAGGTCGAACCAGGCTTCCTGCTCACTGTCCCGACAACAGCCACGTGGGCCTCATGGCCATTCTCTACAACAACATAGGCAAGGAGCCGGCACTGGGACCTATATTGATGATAATAATAATAACAATAAACTTTATTTCTATAGCAGCCTTTCAAAACCAAAGTTTTGGTTTTCCTCCTCCAGGGAAAGACCTGGCCCGGGTGTCCATGCCTGCTGCTCTCAATGAGCCTGTGAACCTGCTGCAGCGGCTGTGTGAGGAGCTGGAGTACAGCGAGCTGCTGGACACCGCCAACAACACGCCCGACCCCTACCAGAGGATGGTGAGTCCAGTCCACACGTGCGCTGTGTTAGTGGGACGGATGGGAAATGAATGAATAGATTGGATGTTTGTCTTTTATCTCCTGCAGGTTTACATTGCTGCCTTTGCTATCTCCGGCTACTCCACCGCGACGTTCAGAAACCACTACAAACCCTTCAACCCGGTGCTGGGAGAGACCTTCGAGTGCATCCGAGAGGACCGCGGCTTCCGCCTCATCTGCGAGCAGGTATCCAAGAAGAGCCTCAGAGAGTCACGTCCTGTTCGTCTCACATCCAAACCAAGAAACATGACCTTTTAAAATCTGTAAAAACACGACAGGGAGTTAACTGCAATTCTCACGTCTGTGTGAACTGAGATAAATCACTCTTTGGTTTAATTGAGCCACTCAGAGCTGCACTAAGGGATTTATTACTGTAATGTTGTGGCTTCTAATCACGTTATAGAAATTAACACAAATAGTTTAATAACTTTTTGTCTCGTCTTTGAGCACGTTTTCCTTTTTGTTCCAGGTCTGTCACCACCCCCCCATCTCCGCCTGCCACGCAGACTCAGACAACTTCTCTTTTTGGCAAGGTGAGACTCTAAATACTGCAAACCTGCCCTTTGTCTGAGGAGCTGGTCATCATCATCATCATCTGTCGTCTGTCGTCTGCCTCTGAACATGCATGTATTACATATATTTGTTCACGTGCCTCAACAGACCAGCGATGGAAGAATAAATTCTGGGGGAAGTCTCTGGAGATTCTGCCGACCGGCATGGTGAACGTGACTCTTCCAAGGTAAACGGTGGATCTTTATCTCCGCCGCTCTGTGTTTGCAGATTTATTGCCGTGTCCGTGTTAGATGAGGCGTGACGGAGGCCATTACGTGTAACCGAGGATCGTACGTCACGTGAAATGATGACGGATCCCTCCGTTAGAGATCAGTTGGGAGCAATGAGACGTGACGCGCTTTCTCTGAATGTCACCGTCATCACCATCGTTCAGCCTCACGAGCCACAGACGAGACAAACGCTCAACCATCTGTCCGCACGGCGCTCGGGCATCTGCATGTCACCACGTACACGTAATGATGTGATGTGGAAACGAATGTACAGTGATGGTGTCGAACATTGTGCAGGAAATAAATCCTACAAAAAACATGTTAGTGATACGGCAATTAACTGAACTTAATGGTTATTTGTCTCTGAGTTGTGTAGCTGTGTCTAAATCTGTGTGTGTGTAATCAGATTTTCAAATGTGTAATGAGATTTGTAATTAAATAACATTAAATAACTAAAAACTAACTAGTGTGTGTGAGGGTAACTTAAATGAAGACCTTCCTTAATGTATTTACGACCCAGTATCTCATATTTCTAACACATGTTTTGACTTTTTAAGGCCTAAAATTCAGATTTTTGACTCATAGACTTTTTAAGACTCTGTAGAAACCTTGGTTTTGTCATTTCACTGTCTCAGTACTTGTGAAATTTGCCAAACGTTGGTGTTCTGCCCAGATACGGTGACCACTACGAGTGGAACAAGGTCGTGACCTGCATCCACAACGTCCTGAGTCAGCAGCGTTATCTGGAGCACTACGGCGAGGTCACCATCCAGAACCTCAAGAGCAACGTCTGCACCTGCAAGATAACGTTCGTCAAGGTGAGGGAATCGTCCACAAGCTGCTTCAACACCTGAACGAGGCCCCGGAGGTTTTTACTAATTGAGTTCTCTCCTGTCGTAGTCTCGTTATTGGGGTTCAGACACGAATAAGAACGAGGTGCAGGGCACGGTGCTGGACCAGAGCGGGAGCGTCATCCACCGGTTCGGAGGTCTGTGGCACGAAGGCATCGTCTGCGACACTCTGCCGACGCCAAAATGTGTCTGGAAGCCAAGTGAGTCCGTGAAAATCCTAGAATATCAAATATATCCAAGTCTGTTTTGAAGCTGAGTGAAGTGAAACCGTCGAGGCCTCTGTCACCCCCCCCCCCCCCCCCACAGATCCTCAGCCGAAGGATCACCAGCTCTACTACGGCTTCTCCAGCTTCGCCATGGAGCTGAACGAGCTCCCCCCGGACCTGAAGCCTCTGCTGCCTCCCACAGACAGCCGCCTGCGCCCGGACCAGAGGTGAGCTCGGCTGGACGTGTCTGGAAGGAGGGACATGCATCACGTTTTCATTCACTGAACGGTGACCTGGTGTTTTTCGTAGGCTGCTGGAGGAGGGACAGGTGGAAGAGGCGGACAGAAAGAAAGACGACATCGAGGAGTTCCAGAGGGCCTGGAGGAAAGAGCTCGGAAAGAAGGGGGAAGAGCACGTTCCACGATTTTTCAAGTAAGTTCAAATCCTACACGTACTATGATGTAGTTGTATATTTATCAACTGGAGATTAAGAACGCTTGTTATATCTGCTTATATCTACTCTATAGTTCCTTATAAACTATTTATTTAATTTAATTATCATTAATATAGAATATACAGTATTTATTCTTCTTCTGTCACATTCTAGAATTGTTTTTTTCATATATTTGCGCTGTTTTCAAAAGGAGAACCTCTAAATTTGTTGTAGTGATTTTTCTATTCTATTCTGAATCTTATATTCTTAAAGACACGTGTTAAAAACTCTTTAGATTTATGAAACGTCTGAAAACAAACATGCTGTTATATATTGTATATTAATTATATATATATGTTGGGAATATCATAGAAAACCTGTTCTTGTCTCTTTTCCTCCTGGAGGAAAGCCAAAGACTCCTGTGGACGGGACGTGTGGTTGACGAACAGAACTTACTGGAAGCTCCGGGAGAATCCAGGTTTTGCTAAAACTCAAAACCTAACTCTGTGGTGACGGGGTCGGCAGCGACAAGCATCAACACACAATAAGAGACACGACACATATCTGCGCTGGATGCTGCAGCAGCATATATGATCTGCTCTGACAGACGTGCAGAGCGGAGACGGTGCTGCTGAGCTCCTGGTTTCTGAACCGGACCATGACCGGCTCATGGGAACCTTCTAGTCCAGTTACCCAGAGTTCAATCCATTACAGATGTGTAGGAGGAACTTTCTTATTTATATTCATTTTGTAATGCATTTTATTTATTTAGATTAACCTCAGTCAGCATATATATATGTTTATATATATTATATATATATATGTGTGTTTATACTTTTTTTGCTGAAGAAAAAAAAAGAGACTTGAACAGAAAACTGTTTTAAGAGAATCTCATTTAATCTGTCAGGTTAGTAAGACGCCTGTTCTGTTAGTGTAACGTACGTGAACATTTCATTAAATAATTTGCTCAACCTTTCAGTTTGTAACGAGCTCCGATGTTTGACTGTGTGAAGTCGCTGCTGCGGTTCGATTCCCCCTCGATCACCACCTGGGGGAAAGTGTCCGTCTGGTTTGATGTCATTGAATTTTATGCAGATTTATTAAGAATTAAGCAGCAATAAAACAAGAGAAAGAAGAAGAACAACAACCTTGACGTGGCTGAAATGAGACAGAGGGTAAATCACCACATTAAAACGGGAGGTTTGTATAAGAACAGGAAAACAAAACATTTTAAAGGTCCAGGAAACAGAATGTGTATAATTCATATTTGTCTTTTTATTAGTGCATAATCTAATAATCTGAAGCTAAGAATTGTTGTGTATAAATCCTTTAAATCTACATCAGGAGCAGGTCTGCTTCCATGAAGCTGCCATGTTTCTACAGAAGCTCAGAGGGGACAAACCAAACATGACCCCAGAGATGGTGGCCGAGGTTTTAGAAGTTAGAAGTCATATGACGTAAATAAAAAGTGACCAAAATGAAACTGTTAACTTCAATCAAATTGTGGATTCCTCTGGGTCAAGAAAATCTATATAACGTAGGTCCAGTTGATATATAGAGTTCGGCAGCAGTTTATAAAAAGAACCAATCACATCAGAGGAGATTTGTCATGTTAGCTTTAATTTCATGAGTAAAAAAACAACAGTACATTACACAATGAAGCCACCTTTTAATAAATAAACAGCCCCCCCCCACTCAGAAATCTTCACTTCTTATTTTCAATGAAAAGTCAAAGGAGGATTATCCCCCCCCCCCCCCACCGACATGAACAGTGCACATGGATCACACACACCCAAATAACATGCTTGTTGTCTGACCTCCTCCTTTATGTTTATATTATACAGCAAAATCTCTGGACACACACACACACACACACACACACACACACACACACACACGCACACGCACACACACAGTGTTTTGGGTGGAGACTCTGACATTTCGAGGGGAAAAGGAGATAAAAGATTAAACATCAGAGATTTGTGGTTCATTGGCTGAAGTTTGTTGCAGTAGCTTGAATTGTGTCCAGCAGGGGGCGTTCCTGAGACACGCTGCTGTTTGAGTTTGTGCTCGTGTGTGTGTGTGTGTGTGTGTGTGTGTGTGTGTGTGTGTGTGTGTGTGTGTGTGTGTGTGTGTGTGTGTGTGTGTGTGTGTGTGTGTGTGTGTGTGTGTGTGTGCAGGGTCACAGAGAAAAAGTACAAAACAAACCACAGCTCAGAATAAACAACGGAAATCCTCCACAGCCCAGGATCATTGTCTCTTAAATCTCCAAACGAATTCTCTCTCTCTGTTAATTGCACTTGAAATAAGAATCACACGTGTTACACCTTCGTTCAGCTGCTTTAAGAGTCGTCATCTCTTTCTATGGCATCAACGTTTCCATGGTTTTGGGAATATTCTTCAATAAACAGTGTTTTCAGCATTAAGATGAACTTTTAATCACCAGGTCCAGTGTGAAGAATTCAGGTGAAAGGATCTCGTGGCAGAAATGGAAGATAAGTGTGTTTCATCTAAATTGTACAAGTTGTTGTTTTTCTTTACCCTAAAATGGGACCTTTATATTTAAATACTTTATATTTAAATACTTTATATTTACATCGGGAGCAGGTCCTCTCTACGGAGGCCGCCATGGACAAACTAAACCCTTTGAGTTTCTATGACAACTGAAGGTTTCCACAGGTTCTCTGTCGTGTTTGGAAGAGGAGGGGTGTTCAGCTGCAACATGACACTTCACCACTAGATGTCACTAGATTCCACACACTGCACCTTTAACCTTTTTATTTAAATGCTCAGTTGAGGGGCTGAATTGTCAGATTTGACACCATGTTGTTGACTTTGAGGAAACCTTGGTGGAGCTTTGTGTTTTATAGTCTCATTCTAAGTTTGTGTGTGGTTCTTATATATATATATCAGTTATTTAGTACTTGAATCTCTCTCTGTGATAAAAACTTGAGTAACCGTGCTGTTCCCTCTCCGAGTGCATGTCGCCCCCAGTGTTGTCCGGGGCCATTAGCACACGTGGTGAGGACTGAGGAGCAGATCTCTGATCAGCGCCGACTGAAGCCTCACTCTCCATTTCTGTCACGAGGCCCCGAGCCGGGCCTCACGTCAACCGGTGTCACCGCGTGATGGGCCGGTGGACTGCAGGGGGAAATTCACAGTGTCTGTCTGGTCACTCTGTGCTTCCTGCTCGTATGTGGAGGGGGGGGGGCATGGTGACAGGTCTGTTTACCTGCAGGTTCATGTGGTTGCTCTGAATGACCCACTTTTCAGACATCTGCAGCTCTGGTGCTCTACTCCCAGTGTTCGGTTACAGAGAAAAACAGGCAACTTTAGGAAAATCGCAATAGTTCTACTATGAGTCTAAAGCTGCTTTATAACCTCCACCATGGAGGTCATGTTCTGCCCCTGTTTGTTTGTTTGTGTGTTTGTGTGTTTGTTTATCTGTTTGTTTTTTTGTTTGTTTGTGAGCAGGAATCCTCAACAAGTATTTAACGTATTTCCACATTTGTTGTAAGAATGAGACGTCGGTTTAGGGAGAACACTTTCACTTTTGTTGTGTGGATCTGGACAAAGTGGCAGATCCAGGAATTTTTAAACCAGTTTCCCAGGAAATAATTCATCGATCTTGATGAATCAAATCAGACATTTAGAAGATTGATGTCTATCCGATATAGCAAACTTGTTCCGGCCCAGATTTGGCCCACATCTGGCCCACATCTGGCCCACATCTGGCCCACATCTGGCCCACATCCCACTTGGAATGATTGCACTTGGCCGGTCCGCTTCTATTTGTTAGATCTGGGCCACAACTAAACCACAGCAATACCACATGTCAGCAAAAAGTGCCCAAAGTGATTTGTTTTGGGTTATCTGGGTCACATTTGCTGTTTTACAAGTGAGCCACCATAGGCTCACATCCGTTTGGTTCAGGCCACCAGAAGACCAGAGGTGGCCCACATCTGTCAGCTATCTGGATGAGTGTGTGCAGTGTGGTGCAGCTTGGTGGAGGTGGTTGTGTGTTTGTGTGTTTAAAGCTGTGACTCTTCCTTCTGTCACTATCGATGCTCTTATTGATCCCGACCTTTATTTGTGTTTGGTGACAGGAGCGTTTTCAAATCGACCGGTGGCAGCACGGGGCCGCGGCTCTGCCATGACGAGCTCGTGGTGTGCGGCTGAATGTAGGTGAGAAAGTAAACTGGGTCTGAACTCTTTGTGTAACGTTGTATGAAGCAATTCAACCATAACAGCAGTTTTTCATATAAACAAACAAAAGTAATTTTTTCCGGCGTTTCTCATTAAAACTCACGTTCGTGTGTTTATCGTTTAACAAATGAGCTTTTTTCCTGATAAAAGTTTGAAGAGAGAGAAAGAGGCGTTCACCTCAGGGGTCAAAGGTCAGTTTACAGATAATAACTAAATTATTAATTATGTTATAATCATTTTATTTCCCATGGCAGAAGTTGATCAACCTTCCAGAACCCCAAAGAAAACCAGTTTACGAACATGTACGACAAAGAAAAGCACAAAATGACTGAGACCCTTTTTTTGATTGTCAAAGTTATCGAACGATTTCTTTTGTCAACTGTTAAATTAATTTACTGAGAACAACCTCTGGGAACATCTGCATCTGAGGTTCAACTCAGTCATGACTGTGTAAAGATCATCATCATATTAACCTGCATGAACCAGACATGGATTTTATGATTTCTTTCTGTTCCCTGCTAGTTCCCTGATGTCCAGTGACTGTAAATGTAAACTATCATCGCAGGTCAGTGACTCATAGAAACTCTGAATGTACAAACTCTTTTATGTATTTTATTTTCATCAGTAGGAAGCTTGAGTTGTTTCCATTTGAGCGTGTGAGACATGTTGAGCTGAACTTCACAGTGACACACAAGCAACAGATCGTCCTCGCAGGGCTGAGACAGATTAGCTGTGTGTTTTCTAAACTCTCTAATCCCACCCCCCCCCTCCCTCACATTAGACACCTACAATGCTCCTCTGTCGCCACTAGTCGGCGCTGCAGTAAACGAGAGAAGATGTGAGTTAAAGGTGACTTCTGCTCGAAATGAACGTGAGCGAGTTGGGAGTATGTGTGAGTGGTTGAGGTGAGACGGACGAGACGAGACAGAGGAAAAGAGACGGAGAGAGTGTTTGACGCAGAAAGAACAGACAATCCCTGCAGGCGTCTGTCAGCAAGCAGATATGCAGATCTTTTTTTTCTGTCTTAAATCTCCAGATGTTTGAAAGGCTCAAGTCAAAGGTCCACACTGAACGTCTGTGTGGTCTCTGTGTGACTCTAGGGCAGCGTCCCAGTCACATCCGCTCCTGATCAACACCCAGTTTGACGGCAACCTCGAAAGTTGCTCCTGTGATCGTTTGACACTTTGAGAGGGAACTTCACGCAGAGGCTGTCCACACGGCCTGGACTCTGCTGAGGTGACACGTGGATGTTCTGTGGTGTGGTTCTGGTCTGCAACACAGAGTGGGAGGACGCTGGGAGAGACGCGTGCGAGGCCTTCAGTGGGCGTAATAGCCATAGTAGTCTGCATTGCTGTTGCTGTCCTTCTCGCTGACGTCTCCACTGCGCGGCGGCAGCGGGGAGTTTTCAGTGCTGGACGTGTAGGGCGACACTCTCCTCTTCTTGTTGGCCTCCACGCCGCCCTCGAACAGGCCCGAGTCTGCAGAGTCTGCTGATTTCACCGAGGGAGTGTCGAGCCACGGCTCCTCGCCCGCCACTCCCACACTGTCTTTGGGTTTGTCCTGCAGCAGGGGTGGCTGCAGGGGCTCAAGGAGCGAGGGAGGGTGCAGCCTGGGGTTGCCGGGCGACATGGAGGATGATGAGGACGAGGAGGAAGATGATATGGGTCTAAACCAGCCCAGACCAGTGTTTACTGGGGTGACTGAGGTACTGAGGGGTGGGCCGGCTGGTGCTCCAGCCTGCTGAGGTGGCTCCTGACACGGACACGCTGGTGGACGCAAAAGGGTGGTCTTGGTAGTAGCTGAGGGCGTGGTGAGCCGAGGCCTGCAAGGGGAAGGGCTTGTAGAACCCGTTTCCCGAGAAGTCCCCTTCATAGGAGGAAGTGAAGTCGAGCCGGTTGGGCGCCACGCCCTGCTGAGGCGGCAGGTACCAGCAGCTGTGAGGCCCGGGGCTGGAGGACGGGTCCTTGTGCTGCTGGCCCATGCCGAGGGGCTCGCGGCCGAAGAAGCGGCTCTGCGGCAGGGGGCTCATGTACTGCTCGGAGAGGTAGCCCTGGGGGTAGCAGCTCCCCGGCAGCAGCTGCTGGCTCTCTGTGGGGGAGGGGGTGAGGCGGTCAGAGTCAGGAGGAGCGTACAGCCTGTAGGTAGGAAGGAGGAGGAGGAGGGGGAGAGAAGAGCGTGTGAGAAGAAGAGGAAAAGAAGAAGGTGTTATTTCCTGTCCAAACCTCAAACTACCTCTCAAACATCTCACAGCCCCTCACACCTTCTCACTGCAGCAGCTTCAGCTCAGCAGACATTTCATCTACTGTCCAATATCAACAAGCAGTTATCCAGCGTCACTGTTCTCACAACCCATGGAACAACAGTTTCACATTTACTGGTGTTTCTCCTTTACAGACACTGTCTCCTCTTTACCATCTTTTTTATTTTTAAATATTACTTACGTGTCATAATTGTCACGGAAACCTTTCGCGAAGGGGTTGTGGTCTATTTTCAGCTGAGTGATCTGTGGAGGGGGGGGGGAACAAGGAAGAGGCCGGTGAGAGAAAGAAGTCATCGGAAAAACAGAGAAGGAGAGAGAGAGAGAGAGAGAGAGAGAGAGGAGGTCAGTGAGTAATAATTAATGGAGATAACGTGAGGTTTCTTCTGCTGTTGATGGAGCAGAGAGTGGACACACACACACACACACACACACACACACACACGCACACACACACACCACACACACACACTACATGAAGTGACGTAATAAACACTACACAAAATGGGGTGAGTGTGTGGTTCCTTGGCGCACGCCGACTCTTTCAAAGTGTATTTGAGCAGCTGCTGAGGATATGTATGAGTCTGGCAGTGGAGCCACAGATCTCAGGTCAGCTTGGGTGAGGTGACGCTCAGTGAAACCCGGCCACTGTATAGTAAGAGCAGGCCAACACTTACAGCAGGAACGTAAATGAGCGTGTATGTATTTTTCATACACGCATGCATAAAGCAGAGCTTCTATCTGCAACACGGCTCCGACATGAATCATTGAGCCTTGCACCTTATTAAGATGGTTTTATAGAAGGTGTTGTTAAGACTGAAGGTGAAGTTTCGTTGTTCTCGGTTCCTCGTGGTGACTTACGTCTGCGTTCTGATAGGCCGTGACGGCGATGAACTGAGTCTCCGGGAAGATGAAGGTCTGAGCTTTGGCGAGGAGGAAGGGTTCCTCCGAGCCGTCCTCCTTCACCTCCATGATGTGAAGACGAGGCTGGTACTTGTGGAGCGACTGGAGCACAATCATCTGGAGAAGAGAGGAGGGATCGGGGAGAATTGGTTTGTTTGGTTGTGAACAAGATAACGCAAGAATTACAGAACGGATTTCCACGGAACTTGTTGGTCCCTGGTGGAGGAAGGAGCTTCTTCCTTGGGTCATGTCCCCCCCCCTTCCACCAAATTTCATGGAAATCAGTTGTGTTGTTTTTCCGTAAACCTCCCAACAGACAAAAACACAACTCCGCAGGTAACTGACGGAGAGATGCTGGAGGAAAGTACCTGAGCCACATTGTTGGTGCTGCCCTTGTTGTTGGTGAGCTTCAGTTTGCT
Source organism: Verasper variegatus (assembly GCA_026259375.1). NCBI lineage: Eukaryota > Metazoa > Chordata > Actinopteri > Pleuronectiformes > Pleuronectidae > Verasper > Verasper variegatus. The sequence continues at coordinate 1,897,113 of CM048057.1, forward strand.
GAACGACACCTCTTGTCTCATCCAGTGAGCTCCGGTGTTGGGAGAGTCGGGGTGCATGTACATCCTGTTTCCTGTAGGTGCACAAACACATGAGTCAGCAACACGCACGACCGGGACTCCTCCAACTCGTGACTGATTCAAAATGTTCACATTATTTCCACTTTGTGTCAGAGGCGAGTCAAACAATCAGGAAACCCCCCAAAGCCCTAATAAATTTTCCCTAAACCACCCCAAATAAAATCAAGAATAAATATTAAATAGCAATGAATCCTCTGAAAGTTCCCGTGTTAAGTTTGGTGCAACAACAATAACAGAAATATCTAACTCCTCACGGTGCAACACTGCTGCTAATATCTTTATTTCAGAAAATCCTTAATGTGTTTGCTGTGGTTTGTCGATTGTCAATATTTGTAGAGCACTGCAAAAAAAAAAAATCAATCCCCATTATGTGGTTGATTCAGTTTATTAAGTGATGAGCGGATACTGTAAACATCACTGGTTCACAGATGTTTTCCTCTTATTTCTGCAAACCAGCAGTTGTTAGATTCAGGCCGATCACATGATACAATCTCAGCGTCACCACAACGACCTGCTTAACGTATACGAACACACGATAAGTGAACTATTCAAGGATTCAGGGAACAATATCAAAATGAGTTTTATAGTTTAGATCCATATTCCAAGTTTTTAAATTGTAAAAATAACAGAAAAATCCCAAATCCCCAAATACAAAAAACATGAGGATTTTATACACGACCATTTACCAACACATGTTGTACAAAGAAAGAGAAATAAGATCCAAACAGAAGAAGCAGACAAACTTTCTAAATTAAATAAGTAAACCGTAAACAACGAGCTCCAGTAAATGTTCATGCACAGCAGAGAAAATCCAACATATTCTTTATATTACATTATTATGTAGTAAACTGTACCTGGCATGTTTCCCTCTGCTTTCCCACACTGGACCCACTTGCCGCCCTGGTACCTCCAGTGGTGCTGATCCGCCAGAACCACGTCCACGTACACGTTGTAGTGGGCCGACGGCTCCAGAGCGCTGAGGTTGAAGCTCAGAAAGGGAAACATCCTCCTGGAGAAACACAAAGAAAAACACATTTAACCCGCATTTTACTTATATTTGAAGTCATACACTCAAAATGTACTTATGTAAAAGTACATTTATTATGAAATTATAATGCATTTAATTATGTTTCCTCCCAAAAATATTATAAAAGTTGACATTAGTTCAACAAATTATAACTAGTTTGAAAAAAAGAAAAGAAATAGACGTATTAAAAAGGCAAAGCAGCGACAGTGATGGGACCTCGTGCGTTTCCTCGTTATCTCCTTTAAATCATTTAACTCCTTCGTCCTCGTTTGTAAGTGTAATGGTTCTGCTGGGAGCGAGGATGTGCTGAGTGGTATTTAAAGACGTGTGTTGTTGTGAGGCAGGAAGGTGATTCCTGTTTGGACCTCATTAAGACGATAGAGTAATGCACCGGGGATGAAGGGGACGACTGGAGCACCAGAGTCGAGGTGAATATTTGATGCTGCTGTTAATAAAAGATGCCTCCAGAAGCTGCCCCTGACTGAAGGAGCTTCACAGGATCTCAGCGGGCTTCAGTTAGACGGGGTGACCAGGAGGTCAGGACCCAGTGAACACCACGACCCAGGGAGGCAGAGGAGGGATTAAACCGGGAGACACACAAATGTAAAACATGGACACCGAACACACAATCACGCAACGTTCAAAAGTGCATGTGCTGACAGAGAAGCACTTACAGAGAGAGACAACATCGTTATTATCCTTCTTAAATCAGTCTCTGTGCTCGTACGGGAGTCTGCAGTGCATTGTGGGTCTGTGCGAGGTCACTGCAGTGTAGTGTGTTACATGGACGACAGCACCTGAGGCTATGGAGCAACATGCACCCCCCTCACTTGAGTTTTAGTGTATTAACACGACACGTCCTGTCTGCAGCAGCTTTGTAGCACAACTTCTAAGTGTGTTTGCTTCTAACGTTTTGTTTCAATTCAAACTAACCAAAACTGCAAGTGAAGAAAACATTGCAGTTGAATAAATGTGCTCAGAAATGAGGAAAACAATCCTCTTTCTTTCTTCTTTCTCAGAAACGCCCTCTTCTCTCTTTTCTGAAACGTTGTGTTGTGGGTGGAGGAAAGAGATCAGATCTAATGTGTGTTTGACCACAGCTGTAAATACACTAATGCACGGCTCCCTTTGCCAAAAACAACCTTTACTCACACAGGAAGCTTTTTGGTTTGATAAAGCATCTTCAAATAAAAGACGTGTGTGTGTGTGTGTGTGGGTGTGTGTGTGTGTGTGGGTGTGGGTGGGTGTGGGTGGGTGTGCGTGTGTGTGGGGGGGGGCGTGCATTGGATGTGCGATGTTTAGGTAAACTGCAGAACCTTGTTTAAATTCAGTGTTTTATCCCTGAAGCAGTTTGGTCATTTAGTGGTGACAAAGCGTGTGAGGCCTCTGCTGAGGGAACCTGCAGGGTGTGTGTGTGTGTGTGTGCTGAAGAGGGTGTGTGTGTGTGTGTGTGTGCACATGTGCCACCTGAATCTTTGCACGTGCATGTCTTTATGCAGCAGACAAGGGGGCCACGTAAAAATACATGTACAATACAACACTAAATTTATTCTCTGATCAAGTTTCACTCCAAATTTTCCAAATGTTATATTTTTTGCATTTAAAGTTCTTATTGTGTTTTGCAAAAAGCTTCAAAAAGTCCAACTCTCTACGACTTTATGTGAAGAAGAAGAAAAAAACTACTTTCACAAGCACTGTACATTCTGGTTTGTGACTTTGAATGATCACACACACACACACACACACACACACACACACACACACACAGTGGTAAGATTAAACCCCTCCAGACTGGTCCCAGTTGGGTCTTTCTGGCTACATGGCGAGTCCGGTTTAACAATCAATCATAATTCTCTGTGAAACACAATCGCTGCAGCAGCTCTTTAGTGGCTCTCACAGAACAGGTGATGAGGCTCTTCTTCCACGGCACCGTTTACTACAAGTGAAAACAGAAACTCTGCTGTTCAGGGGCGGATTAAAACCACGTACGCTGTGGGAGAGAAAGTGGATGAGGAGTTCTTGTGTTTTTTTTCGCTCCACTGATATTGTCAATTCACTCACACTGGAGCATTTAATGGAAATCAGTCCTCGTGACAGAGGGGAAACCATAGAACACACAACACAGAGGAAGATTTGCATGTGGGGGCGTTTGGGCTTCATGTACAGAGTTCACTGAAAAACACCTGCAGGTCGCGGTGGTACAGTAGCTCTGCTGCTCTCTGACACACATTTTATTTTCGACAGATCTGTCTGATGCACGTTCTGCTCCTCGTACAGCAGGCCCACACGTCCACAGCCTTCCAGGGGGAGTCAAACCGGCAGCTCTGCAGCCAGCCGACACACTCCCTGACCAACCTGCCACCGTGCCACTCTGATTCAACTGAAACTTGACAGTGATGACGAGCGGCTGGTGCCCCCCCCCCCCCCTCCGCCTGATCCAGGTGTGTACGCACACAAACACTCATAACGGAATTCTCTCCACAGACAAACAGGCGTGTGTGATGAACCGACCAGTAATACAGAGACAGAACCAGTGGTGGTGACATTTAGAAAAAAATCCAAATAAACTCAGTGCATGTTGGGGGGGTTGGAGGATGAAGAGGTGGTGGTGGTGGGGGGGTTGGAGGAAGGCAGAAGGAAAGAACAGAAGGTGGAGTGACGGGGAGGAAGAGGAGGAGTGGAGGGTTTTGTCCTGGGGATGCGAGGCAGAGGCTGGAGAGGAGCTGGGTATTCACCGGGGAGAAGACTTTTCCACACGAGTGCCCCGGACTGATTCATCCGGACAGGAGCTCAGGTCCAGTTTTTGTCACCGTGCGTACGCTTGATCATCTATGACGAAAACATGCCAGTCTACAGCTGCTGCCGGACACGGACATTCCTCAACACGCAGGCTGCCGTGTTGATGCGTTTCAGAGGAATTCGGCCACTGGAGATGCTGAGATTTCATCTGATACTGATTCATGCTTCATAGAATAACAAGGATAACGTGTTATTCTGTATTTTTCAGTATCAGCATCAAACCTTGTGAAAAGACACAAACCAAGATTTAATTCACTTCCCTGTTGGTTATGACCCATCGTGGCCATTTCTCCCTATAGAGAAGATATAAATATTTAAAATTGGTCTCAAATATGTTGATTATTAAATAAAAAAGGGCTCAAACAGGTTGGCTCTGCAGTTTCTACCAAACGCTTCTCAAACAGGAGTAAATGCTGCAGTAAGATGCAGATTTATACACATTTGATGTTCTAGTTTCCAGCAGCAGGACGATGTTCTTGTGTTTTCTCTTCCTCTCAAGCCCATGAAAAGTGACCTGTGGCTGAAAGAGCAACAAACTTCACCACTCACTTATTACAAGAGGTTATAACGCGGTAAGAGGAAGCACTGGTGTAGCTATCAGAGAATATTGTCACTCGATGTTTCTGTGAAAAGCTGCATATGCACTCATAAGCAGCTGAACAGGAAGTGACAGGTCATACTGTCAAAACCTTGAAATAATCCCACTTCTGCTTTCAGACGCAGAGCGAGAGTCAGAGCTCACGACGTCCCAGCATCCCTGAAAACAGCATCTTCAGCTGCAGTGATGAAGAAGTTCTCTGACATGTTTATTTAGACGTCTGCAGCCGGAGACAACACACCCACTGTCATTTCCTGGGTGATGTGATCATTTCTAAAACATGATGCAGGGCCTTCCTACTTTGGAAAGAAATTAGTTTATGATTGAAGCCCTTTGAAACGATATGTATATTTTAATTTGATCCACTAATAAACATTTAATAAGAGGAGAATACAGGAACACTCCTCATACAGAGGACTATGAGTTGTTCTGGAGTTTTTTCTGCTCTTATTCAAAGTAGGAAACTTGGATTAAATGATCAGACTGATGGATGTTAGTGTCTCAGTGGAGCAGAGACACCAGATGCACGATTCCTCTGACTCAGACGTGCAGCTCAGCTCAGTCAGTCCTATCTCCTTCCTACAACACGTCCTCCGCAGTCAAACGCAACTCCACCAGCAACATCTCATTATTGTGCAACTGCAAAACCTCAGTGTGTGTGTTTTTATTTTCTGTTTATCTGCTCGAACACCTAGCGCCACATCAGCCGTGCAGCCTCGGTGACCTCTGCCCACGGTGCACGAGTCAAAGCGCAGACGAGCTCGGGGCCTGAAGTGACATCAACCCGGTGTGGTGATCTGAATTTAGCTCATGAGAAGTGCAGATGAATTCAACCCCCCCCATCCTCCCTTCGCTGCAGACCGTGAAAAATGTCTGCAGATTTCAAAGCCCAGGTGTTGGTACAAGAGCAGAGCTTCTGAGAGATCTGTCAGTCGGGTGCAGACTGAAGAGAGCAGCAGAAAAAAGGAGAATCTAGTCTCTTCCTTCCTGAACTTCAAAGATGCCTCACCTTCTCAGCGTGGCCATCTGAAGGCTCTGTGGTGTTTGACCCTTTCTCTGCTTCACTCCACACTTCCTATCACTCCATAGAAACCAGGGGTTTTGATGAACATTGCACCCCCCCCCCAGACTTCTCTCAAAAAAAAAAACACTGCAAAATTACTGCAGGAGTTCTGAAACCCCGAGATGAAAATTTAAGAAGGGTTCGGCCTCTGATATTGAAAACCCCATCTTTCTCTGAACTCTTTGCAGGAGTTTTTTTGTTGTTGCAGAAAGTCGGTTATTTGGCGCCTTCGCCACTTATTGTGCTGGTTCTGCAAGTCACTGGGGGACCGGGGGAGAGGATTTGAAATTGTTGTAATATGAAGGTTTGTGGTTTTTGTGCAACCTGACAATTAGCTTTTTCTTGCATGTGGAAGGATGACACCTCTGCATGTCTAGCAAGTGGCAGTGTCACCTCCTCTTTGCTTCGAGGGCAGGTGGAAAAACGTGTCTGAAAAAACAAAACAAATTACTACTTGACTTCTTCAGGTCTTTTCCATTTCAAAGAATTGAACTTGAATAAAGAAGAATTTCTATATTAGACCAAAAATAAAATTGTAATTTGACTGAACTCGAAATGACTGTGACACTCATCCAGAAAGTCAAGATCCAGGTCAAGGGGGAATATTTTCTTACTTGCAGCTCAAATTTTAAATCTCGTTTTAAATCGGATCATCCTCCAGCTTTAAATGTTCTATTTTTATTTTATATCTTGAGATTAATTCTAATTTGTGATTCTTACTAAATTAAAAAAGAGAGATGTTCTGACAGCTGACATTCAAATTAATATCAGTGCGTTATTCTAGTGACCGCGCACAGATCCGCGTCATGAGAAACTCGAGGCCCGAAACCTTCTGTCAAACACGAGCGTCGCGTTCTGCTGAATTAATCCTCGTGGACGTGATGGCTGCGTCTCGATGCTCGGTGACCCGCGAGGGGCCCGGCAGCAGCGGCGGCGTCTCCCCGCGCACACTCCCGGGTCCCGGGCTCCGCTTCTGTGACCCTCATACATATTATTATTATTATTATTATTATTATCACCATCAATTTTTAAAAAGAAAAATCTCGGTTTCACTATTACCGTCTACAAAGATTTAATCACACAACAATGTTGGTTTCTGACTTTATCACCTCTCGTTTTAAAAATCACCTCTGGTTAGAATTTGTCTGGTTAGAATTAAAAATGCGTAAACGTGTTATTTTAACGGATTGAGCTGCTTCCACTGAAACAGGGACTGAGGTGTAATTGATTTTCCTCCTTTTCACCGGTTACTGCCCGCTGTTGAACCGAGGAGACCCCGGTGATCTCAGGGGTCAAGCTGAGGTGTCAAGATGTTTTACAGCAACTCGACCTGCAACTGATATTTACTCCTCTTCATCATTTCCACTCAGCGACTTTTGGCCCAAAGCAAAAATGTACATTCAGTCAAATACTACAAGGGAAATTAGTGGAGAGTTTAAAAAAGAAATCAAGATCATAAAAAGGCCTGTTTCTAATTTTAATAAACAATTTAGTGTAAAAACTTCTGTGGATTCGTCCTGAACTTGTAAAACGTGTTCGAGTTTATCTTTTACACGTGAAGTTCGAGCTTCATCTTCTTCATCCTCTCAACTTCAACACCTTCGTCCCCTGATGTGTTAGTGAAGCCTGCAAATATCCACAGTGAACAGGAGCTAAACGATGAATAAACTCTGACCTCTGTTCTGTCATCACCAGCACGACAAAAGGTGTAAAGTGATATTTAATATAACTGTGGGAGGTTATTTTAATGTCGAGGTTAATTAAGATAAAAACAGGTGGTGCGTAAATGGTGGAAACGAGAGGGGGACCAAAGGGAGACTCGTGCGTAATTTGTGCCTTTTCCAAAACCGAAATCTGACCAGTACAGTGACCCTGACTATAAGAAGCTTCATTTACTGGAGTGAGAAAACGAGCGACACTTACCTCCCCTGTTTGGTGATTATCATCTCGGTTTGGAACTTGTGGAACTTGGCCCAGAGCGGATAGTTATTGAGCAGAGCCTGAGTCTTGCCGCTCACCTGCAGCCCAGGTAAAGGGTAGAGAGGCGGCCGCTGGTAGCCGTGCTGAAAGCCGCCGGGGTAATTCTCCGGAGACGGGGAGTACACGTCTTTGCCCCCCGCAGGGAACCCGTCCCCTGCCGACTGGATGTAGCCCTGCCCGGCTCCGCTCCTCGGCGGAGAGCGCACGCCGCCGTACGGGCAGCTGCTCAGGGTCTGTGCGTAAAACCTGCCGGGCGGCGCTCCGTACCCTCCCATCGCCTGCTCCGGGTGGTACGGCAGCGCCAGCGCGTCCTGCCCGCTTGGAACCGAGTCCGGGTAGAAAAACCTCGTGTCCTGAATCCCCATCTTGATCTCGGATAGATCCTTGCTGCCGCGGTGGAGGTGACTGCTGATGTCGGCGTTCTTTCCGAAAGTTTGCGTTTCAGCCACATTCAACATGCTGAGGTAGAGGTTGCCACCTATGCCGCCCATTTGCAGCTCCGCTCCCGCTCTGTGCCTAAAGTCATAGGTCTCCGCTGCTGCGTCCGGTTAATAAAGATCATGTGCAATTAAAAAAACATCAGAGAAGCGCGCAGCCTGGATCCTCACCGAACACCGGAGCGCGCGGACATGGCACAAACTTTAAAATGTGTTGAGAGGCCGTAGAAACATGTTGACTCTGATTGATGGAAAGACTCGATCTTCAAACTTTGTTTTTTTTAATGAGCCGAGCAGGTGACTTGTCTGTTTGTGACAGGGACTCGAACACAGGCTGCGTTTTAACCTGTGATATATACATTTAGTAAGTGCTCATATTATGGAGGAGTGTCTGATGCGGGGTCGGGACGTGATAGGCTCCAGATATGAAAGAGCCGTCCCCTCATCATCAGAGCAACACAACACACCGACGCAGGGACTTCAGACCTCACAGACTTCAGAGGGATGGTTTCAGTATTGATCATCAGAAATAAGACTGTTTTAAACAAGCTCCTGTAAAATAGAAAATAACAATGATAATTAAAACCACAAAATTCTCATCCGGGACATTTTGTGCATTTTTGTTATGATCTGCGAATATGAATAATTTACATTTTTACAAATGTGTTATGTTTAGAGTTAGTAAAATAACTTTAAAGATTTAAATCTGTAAATTAGTCATCAATTAGTTTCATTATGTAACTTCAGCTTTGTCATTTTGAGGAAATACCCATTATTCACACTTTCTGCGTTTTATACATTAAATATTAAATAGTTATGTAAAGCATCAGGACTCGGGTCAGGACACTTCCTGATTGTTCTTTTATTAAGTATGAAAAGTGTGATTTGTATTATCAGTCCACTGAGTTTTTCTTTTCAGAGCGTAAACATATCTGTTATTAAATACATTTTTATAGACAATTTTTACTCTTATCTGATTCCAGAAACAACCGAACACTACAAAGTTTATCTTTTCATTCAAATAGACCCTGAGGTCAGGATTTAATAACTTTATTGACCATATTAATGCAGTGCAGCACATTACAGTGTCAAATAAAGGAAATAAATGCAAGTTAAAAACATGTTTCAGGAAAGAAAACTCAAACCTAACTTTCTCCTTTATTGCTTATCTTTTTATAAACATGTTTTTGAACTGGATGTCACTCAAACAGGTCGAGCCTTCATGATATTCAGATTTATAACTGATTCTGTATTTCTCTTCTCTTTGTATTTTAGTCATGTTCAGGTGGATTGTTCCTTTATGAGAAGTCAGAACCTGTTTCCTATCATAAGATACTCTCTCTCTCTCTCTCTCTCTCTCTCTCTCTCACTCTCACTCTCTCTCTCTCTCACTCTCTCTCTCTCTCTCTCTCTCTCTCTCTCTCTCTCTCTCTCTCTCTCTCTCTCTCTCTCTCTCTCTCTCTCTCTCAGGCCTGAGTGAATAAGCTGGAGATAATATTTGGCATTTGTGCAGTTTGGGGCTGGAGATCACACCAGAAAGCATCAGGTGAAGTTTCTGAGTCAAAACATCCACTTTCAAAAACGTCACAAAAAGCTGGTAACCAATCACATGTCAGGCGTGTGCTTGGCGTCGGCGTGGCGTGCGCTCTGAGGCCTTCAGGTGGATTGTTGGGATCTGCTTCACAAACACACATGAAAGAGATGACCCTGAGGTATTAGCAGCCACGCGTGTGTGTATGAACACGCACATTAATAGACGACCCACCCCCCCATCACCCCCAAGTGCAGGTATGACACAGTCCCCCCCCCCCCGACCACCCACCCTGTCACCGCTCTAATCCCACTTCCTGTGTCTCTTCTAGCAAGGTGAGCTCACAAGGGCACACGGCTGAAGTCATCAGTGTTGACACGGGTGGCGAGAGGGCCACGGTGTGAGCGACACCGCGGCCGCCGTGGCCAGTCAGGCGTGTGTGTGTCCACCCCGCCAACTTCCCCTCACAGCCCCCCTGGTTGGGCAGGGGCCGAGCCGCCGCTTCCTCCGCTCTGCTCTCGCTGCTTCCTGTCAGAGCCTCAGGCCGTCACTCCCTTGGCGGTGTGTTAGCAGCAGGTCAGGTGGCGCTCGTGTGCACAGGCCGGCAGCAGAACACGCTAGGAATCCTGTTGAAACATCTAAAATTTCATCCTCTGAAGAATTAGAACTCTGCAGCCAAACTGTATAATGGACGGTAAGTCAATCTGAGAGCAGGGGTTATAAATAGTGAATTCTAATATCCCCTCCTCCTTGTAGACACGACGAGTGGAGCCGCCCTGCAACCGGACACGGATGTAAAACCTTGATGGTTGTGAAGTAATGTAATAAAAACAAGTGCGGTCGGCTCGTGCTCAGCTTCTGTGGCTGACACATTTAGACGTGACAGACGGGAACATCAGCCGACGTCTTCACGTGTCTTCATTAACGGAACGCTCACATGAACGAGATGACGTCTTGTGAGAGGCGAGAGGTGGCGGTGATAACTGAGCTCTGAGTCCAGTTTGATTCAGGCTGTAATTAGTGACACTTTGGATTCCTGGCTGACAGTGAAGGCCTCAGGAGGAAGTGTCTGAATTCTGCTCCTGCAGCATCAGTCCGCATCTTAATCCAGATCCAAATGGAATCCTCCCAGGCTCAGGCCTCATCTTTCCAACAAGTCTGGTAGAAATCAGTCAAGTAACTTTTTGCTTTATCCTGCTCACAAACCAACCAACCAACAAATAGGCACCGGTGTTGGTGTTGGTAGCTGGTTATACTGAGTTTCGGTTCATTGTGAAGCGTTTTCTTTCTGTTCTGCTTCACTCTTCCTGCTCACATGACACCAGGCAGCTGTTTTTGGCAAGAAAAATCCACCGTGAACCTCCTGCTCAGCACCAGCAGCAGATCAGCTGGTGAGCAGAGAACAAACCTCAGATATTTCCACTGTTGCACCTCCACTCTGCACCTGCACACCTTGTGATTCGTGCAGTTGTCCACTCAGAGAACCACGTGGCAGCAGTGCAATGTGTAAAACCCCGCAGACACAGGTCGGAGGCCTAGTGAGGGAAAAACTGTGATTTCAGCTACATTGATCGTGATCGTTGGTTCCAGAGACGCTGGTTTGAGGAATGTTCAACTGAGACTTTCCCACAGTTTGTAGTTTACAACGGTCTGAAAAGAACAAAGATGAGATACGATAAAATAAAACTGTATGAGATATGATATGGAAAGACGAATAGACTGATTCTGTACGTGTCAGTGAATCACAGATGTTTCATGTGTATTATGTGCTTAGTCGTCTTTTTTACTGAAGCAACTTTCCCCCAAATCTAGGAACCTGTGGAGGAACTATTTGCGTTTCCATAACAAGAACCAGGCTCTAAAGAAATTGCTGAGTACATTTTTTTATCCCCCAAAAGTCCCTGATCACAGTTTAGAGTTTCTCTGCTCTGCTGCAGCTGCAAACATATCCTTCATTTTTCTACATTTTCCTAAATTCCCGATTCTCTTCCTTCTCTCGGTACGATCCTGTAAAAATCCCTCTCCTCTTATGCAGTTTTCAGGCTGACACCGCTTAGTCTACAACTCGTTCCCGCTGAATCTGCACTGGAAAGACCCACCGACCCCCACGTGAAACCCGAGGAGGCAACATGTTGCTCTAACTCATGACCACGACGTTCACCACGTTCTCCACGTTCTCCACGTCAAACCCACACATGCTTGTTAATATCCATGTCATTTAAAATCCATTAGAGCCTCACTTCCAATCCAAACTTCCTCACGGCGTCAAAATGATAATTACTGCAGTTTATTTTACGTAATTTTCTTGTTTTCCTTCTCGGACATGTTTTACGTCAACTGTGTCTTTTGACCCCCCCCCCCCCCCCGCGGCCATAAATATCTGCGTCTTGACATTGCGCCGATGTGGGTGGGCACGTCTGACAGAGTTCACAAATCAAACCCCAATGTACAGGCTGAGCCGCGGCTTTCATTTCACTCCAACAGCCACGTGGTGCCCGTAACAAGCCAGCTAATTAAAAAATATGACGTTATCAACACATCGAGACACACAGGAGATTTATCACCTGCGCTGTTAAATATAGAGATACAACTATTACAGAAATCCACAGGAACATTATAATGTGTCTCATTATCTCTCATATCAGGGACATAACATTATGTTGAAGTTTAATACCCTGGATCGGTTGATTTACCTCAGAAATAATCTCTTAATACGTCACATTTGCCTGAAAACACCAACGAGCTCGTAGCCGAAGAAGCTACAATAAAATGTGGGGTCATAAAAAGTTATTTGTTCTCGTCCGGGAATTTTTATTGAAAGGAGAAAACTCAGGTTTAATGTTTAATCTGCATTACACAGAATAATATGAACTTAAAGTCTTTAATTCAGATTATATGGAATAGGTGCTTTTAAAAATCTAGAAAATGATTTTCAGTTTAAAGCTCTTATCATTGAGCCTCAATGACATCAACAAACCATTTCATTTAATCTGCCTTAATTATTTCATCTTAAAAATATGGACTGGACCAGTGAAGACCACACAAGAACTTACTGTTGGAATATTTAATAAATAATGATAATAACTTTATTTCTATGGCAGCTGTGAAAACAGGCATTACAAATAAAAAAAGAAAACAAGATGAGAAGCAAATTAAAACAATGACGGCAAATAAGATTATACAGAATCTAAAATCAAAGACAGCAGATTAAAATAGTACAACACAATTTAACAGTAATGACAAAAGAAAAGAATAAATAAAACATCATTCAATATTGTAATAGTTGCTCCTGTTTAAATGTCAGTGTTTTTATTCTGTTTTATATCTGTGGTTTTATTTGTTTTTATGTTTCATGTATTTTACTCTCTTGTCTGGTTTTCTACAACTTCACATCTCAAATACCAGAAGGAACCAGTAACAGATTCCTTATGACCCAGTAAACTCAACATGCATGTTGTACGGCCACATACTGCAGGTCTTGTGCTGCACAGCACCGAGGCCTTGACGACTTTATTAATGTGATGAAGTCTGGGTGGGGGGGGGGGTGGGGGGTGTTTTTTGCGAGGCAGTGCTGGGAGCAGGTGTTTCGGGTGCGAGGAGCAGGAGCGAGGACGTCCCTCGTAATCACAGTGTAAACGTTTCTCATTAGACCGACTGCAGCTCAGACTCTCCACCGTGGCTCCTGGTAGAACGACTTCCTGTCGGAGGCTCGCCGTGGAACTGGTTCATAATTAACACAGCATATGTTTATTCAAATCCTCTGCACGGGGTGTGAAAGCGGGCGCCACCCACCGAGGCTGTGAAAACACAGGGTGGTGGAATTAAGTGAGGAAAGAGAGAATGGAGAGATCCAGACGGAGCGGGACAGAGAAGATAACACTTAGTGCTCGGCGGAATTCACGCTCGATGGCTCATGAACTCGTGGTGAAGTGCAAATGTATTCCTCAGCAACCCAGAAACAAACAAGCTGCCACTTCCTTAGCCTATAATTAGCTGGTAATCAATGCTGGGTGGGTTTCTGTCCTGTCAGACGTCCCCAGCCATCGTGGGGCAACACTAGACCTGCAGCTGTACCCTCGGCTCTCAGATGACAATCCAACATAAAGGACATTAAGCCGTGTTTTCGGAAAGAGTCCTTCGCTGATCAGGGCGGCCTGAAACAACAGGGGGAGCGGACACTGAGGTTCTGATTGAAAACTCGGTTCAAGTGAGGATCCGCAGCTTTGTTTTCCTGCGTGAACCTTTATCCACTTCACAAAAAAGCTCAACAGTGGAGTTCATCCCTATAACCCTAACCCCCCCGGACGCCGGCCACTTTCTCCTGGAGCTTGTTTGGAAGGTGGGAGGCTGGAGGAGGGGGGGTGTTGTAGTGGTGGGAGGGTAATGGTGCAGCATGTACTCTCCGGTTGGCCTGTGAACCCTCGCTGACCTCCGTTAACACAGAGTGTGTGAACCTCAGGCAACAAGCTGCCGCGGCCCGGACGTGACGCTCCACACATACGTGACCTTTCAGCGCGAACACATCCAACACCCAAAACTCCGCTCGATGCTCCTCCGAGCCGCTCGTAGTTTTCAAGGTCAACGCGTCGTCCTCGTCTTTCTCTCTGCAGCAGAAACGGGAAACAGTTCTCCCTCGTGATCCTTGAACTTGATGCTGCTTGACAGGTTCTCTGTTGCATCAAGTTGCCTCCGTTATTATCCAAGTCTGCAAAATGTTGTTTTTATTATTGTCCCACAAATACCCTCATATCCCTAAGTCCTCAGAAACAGAGGATTTTAGCTTCTCTTCATTGGCCTCTGGTAGATTTTAGAATTGATTGTTACTAACGTTTAAGGCCCTTTGTGGAGCTGCTCCTACAGTGAGAACATTTCAGACCTTTTCATACCACATGTATGGTCGTAACTTGAGTTCCTCGGCGAAGGCCCTGCTCCCCACTCCTCTGTCCCAGCTGAGAGGGACCGGCCCTTTTCTCTTAAAGACACATCTCCTGCTTTTCACCTTCAACTTCTTATTTTTATTCATTTAGATATTTTCTATCCAGTTCTGATCCCACCGGCTGTTTTCATCATTTTTAAGATTTTACTTTTTACTCTTTTCTCATTTATGACATTTATATTCTTATTCGTTTTCTATTGTTTGTCCTCAGTTCTTCATTTTTAACTTGTAAAGCACCAACTGTGATTTGAAAGGTGCTGTTAGAAATATAGTAAATGATTATAATTATTATTATTAATAATACGTATGTATTAGTTTGTGTGTGTGTGTGTGTGTGTGTGTGTGTGTGTCCTAAACTTTCACTTTGACTTTAGGGGATTTTGTATCATTCTTAAATCTTGATTATTAATTTCAAGCTGCTTGATCAGAAGATCTGTTTTCAGTTTTATCAGCTAAAAAACTCCCTCTTGGTGCAACATTATGTAAAATGAAGAATCTCTAATAATCCCAGAAAAGGAGGAGCACAGCAGTCCCCACTGGTTTCACTTGATAGATTTGACTGATGAGTCAAACTAAAATAAACTGGGACCAGTACGAGCGCTGGCGTTAGCCGAGCTAGCTGGTTGTGCCCGTCCATGGGAGGTCCCGCACATGAACACACAACACTGGCAGCTTTATGTTCCTCAGACAGACAGCACAGTGCACTGCCATGACAAAACAGGGCAGCTGTGCACTTCCACACATTCCTCCGGCCTGCTCCATGAACCACCCACCCCCCCCCACCCACCCAGCACACGGACTCCCCCCAAAACATCACTTGCAGGCACCACACTCTCCAACACACACACACACACACACCGACCCTGCACCCAGCTCACATGCAGACAGACTCCTGCAGCTCAGCCGCCGTCGCCTCTGACTTCATTAAGAAGTCATTGGCCCTGTCAGGTCCACGCTGACCCGCCGCACTGTGCCGGGGTGAGTCGGGCCGGGGTCGGCTGCACGGCTGCAGCTACTGTGCAGGGTTCAATTACACACCAGTGAAAAAACGTAAAGCAGGTTGTGTATAAAAAAGCACGAAGGACGACTGAGCACCCTGAAGAGTCTCTGACGGTTGAAGGCTGGAGTTTCCTCACACACACATTTTACATGTACGAGTGAAATTGTGAATGAGCGGTTGTGGTCGTGTGGTTGTGTCTCTAGTGGCCGGTGGCTCGGAGATTATGCACTTTGCATGTTGTCAAGTTCAAATTATGTGTTTTCATATGAGTAAGAGAGAGAATATGGAAGTGAGACTGAATGTGATTTATCTTTTTTTTTCAGAAGTCAAACAATCTGATATCGGATGAAAGTTTATTTAAAATGTGCACCAGCTTCTGAAGGAAGGAAATAAATAGATGATGGAAGTTTACGCTTTCATGTTAAACATGTTTTACCCCAAATATGAAGTTAAAGTACTTGTTACTTTGAAACTTACTTTGAAAGACTGGGGACACATCTAGTAAACTCACCAAACCATAGTTCTTTTACACTTTGGTGTTTGAATGTATTAAATCAACAACATATAGTGAACGTTAAAAGTGTTTTGTTACTTTTGGACAGAGGCAGACAGAGCTAACGGTTTCCCCTTGTTTCCAGTGTGTATGCTAAGCTAACCTTGCTACAACTTTACATTATATTTAGTTTACAGAGAGAATAAAGAAGACAAATAAATGTCATTAGAGAATCGTGGGCTAATTTGAAACAACAACAACAACAACAACAACAACAATAATTATAGTACTAATAATGATAATAATAATAATAATAATAAACTTATATTTTATACTTTAAAATACAACAAAATACAACAATAAAAGAAATAGAATTACACGATGAAATAAATAGGATTAGTAAATGTAAATAAAAGCGTATGTTTAAATGCTTTCATAAAAAAAAGTTTTGGTTTATTAAAGTTTTATCTTGTCACTCAAACAGCTTTAAATAAAAACCTACAAGACAACAAGTTCTGCTTTTCTTTATTTTATGAGTGTGTTGGTTTGGTGATGCCGGGCTGAGTTAATTGAGTTATTCAGGCCATGGAGATATACAGTACGTTTCTCCTTCAGTGACAAGCTCTGTTGTCTTTGTCGATCCGGAGGCACAGCTGCCGCTCTTTCATTCGCTCTCGCTCTAATGCCTAATTATCAGAACACAAATCCTCCTGAACCGCCAGGTACCGTCAACTCAGACGAGGATTTGCACGAGTCTGTGTCACAAATCCAGACAGAAAACTCCAGTCGATGCAAAGCTATCAATTTATTCAGATTTTAACTTTTTAATCCACCGATTTGATCAACCGTATAACTTTGTACCCGATCGTCCACCCAAACTTTTGACCCCGTCAGCTCCCGAACTTTGACGAACACCGCCCGAGAAGGTGCGGCAGAACATTACTTTTGAAGAAAATCTGATCTGAGCGCTGTATTAAAATAATCTCGTCCCCTTTTGCTCCTTAGCGTCCTGCGAGCTCGACGCCGGAGGCCTCGATACTACAATCACTGTAATGAAGCCGGGATTGATTGAATGATTGGCAGCTCCAGACATGAGCGACGAATGACCTGAGCCGCGGCTCTAATGCACAAACACGGTGACGGACGCGGCCATTCTGGGGGATGTGGAGAAGACGTGGAAAGTGCAGCAGGGTCCGATCGCCCCTGTTTGGTTTCCTCGCTCCTGGGCGAGCGCTGGCATTTGCGGGCAATGTGTGTAATGTGAGTGTGGGTATTTGTGTCTGTGGCTTGAGTGGCAGGAGGCAGAGGGGCGCTGCTAGGGGTGGTCAAACACAACAAGGGAAGGGGGTGGTCTGCTGGTGCAGAGGTGGTGTCGGCGTGTGTGTGTGTGTGTGTGCCGGGGTTCAGACACGTTTAGCAGGACATGGTGGCTTTGAGCTGCGTTCCAGCTGACAACAGCTTGCCAACCAGAGGTCTTGCCCGCCACCGCCACCTAAGCCCCCTGATTCATGCAGCCCTATCAGTCCACTGCTATCTGTATCAATCATTAGAGATCATTTATTTTTAGTGGGATGTGGCCTCTCGCCCTCCCCGCTGCCCTCTTGCCCCCCGCGGGCCCCCTCTGCCCCGCAGCCCCTCACTAATGAGTGTCAATCTGGAGGGCTGTGGCACTTTTACTGCAGACACCTCCCCTGACAAACGCAGGGCTCCAGTCAACATGAATCACACAAACGGACCCGCAGCCGAAGTGACAGGCGCCATCCACCGCCGAGCCGCTCCCTCGTTTCCTCCCCAGCCTTTCAGAAGTTTCCTCATTAAGGCCTGGACATCTTTTCCTGTCATGCATCTGGACGTGAGATGTATGCAGAATATAGATCCATTTACATACACACATTTTTCCACTTCCTGTTTTATTCTGTAACATTTCCTGTCTTTTCAGTTCAGTAACCTCAGCCCTGCACACCTGTTACCTGAGGAGTTTCCTGTCCCTCCACAGTTTTTCTGCAGGATTGTCTTGTTCCCCTCGTGCATGTGTTCCAGCTTCTTCCTCCCCGTCGACCGTAAGAGCAGCCAAAACACAAACCATCTCTCTCAATGTGGCCAGGCCACAGTTCACTGGGCGTCCATCTTGTTCAACCACCACTAAGTGTTGGTCCCCAGCTGTAAGATAACCTTCAGACGGGGCTGCTTCACCACCTCAGCTCAGCCTCTCCACCCACTGTGCCACCCTGTCTAATGACCTAATCCAAATGATACTCCTCTGGCCCTGGACCATCACTGAAGACCGCTGTCGACAGCCCGAGTGGATCAGGTGACACACGGATCCAAGGAAAATCTGCATCTACGTCCTCTTCACAAGCAACGTCCTCCCACGGCCACAGGATGCTGAAGGAGGCTCTTTGTGTTTTTGGACTAATTTTAGATGCTCGTCTAGGACATGTCTGATTTAACTGGACTGGACTTTAATCTTCTCTGTATCACATGCACAACGCAGCGCGAGGTTCTGTGCACAGACGTGAGAGGTGCAGCAGGCAGAGGCAGGAAGTGACGTAATAACTAGGGTGTCAGCTCTTATCACCACAAACTCTCTTGACATCTTCATCGGTGTCACCTGGAGATATTTGTTTTCATTTTGTTCTTTTCAGTTTTGCATCTGTCGCGTATTCGCAGACATTTGCTTTCACACGTGCACCTCCTCCTGAGAAACTCTGGAGAATCTCTGGAGCTCAGTGCTCGTCTGAAAGCAGCAGTAGAGTCTCCAGCCTCCCCAGCCGCCCTGTGAGCTCTGTGCATCAGTTCTAATGTCGGCACACTCACATGCTCACAATGCTAATGTTGGCATGCTGATGTTTACTACGTTCATCATCTTATGCTAAGATTTGCTAATTAGCGCCTGAAGGCAAAGTGAAGACCTGAAGACAACGAGCCCTCAGGCCGAGTTTCACAGGTATCCGCTCTGCAGCTGAAGCATTGGACAGAACACAAACGCTGGTGTCTTGGTCGGTGGGTTTGCTGCGACATCAACCGAACAGCAACATGATGAAATGTGATGCACCGCTGCACCGCTGCACCGCTGCACCGCTCCTGGGGTTTAAAAAACAGTTAAAACCAGCTTCACCTTGACCAACTACCACAGTTAAAGGCTTCCTCCACTTGAATGCATCGGGAGGAATGACCCTGCAGCACAATGGAGTATTTTTGTATCGCAGTGTCGCCAGAGAAACGTCCACTGCACCGACTTCATGTTGAAATCCATCTCCCTGCAGCTCTCAGCAGTAATTGGTGTAATTGGCAGATTTTCAAGGTTTAAAAGTGCATTTATACATTTGTATTTGTACTTTTCCTCTGTGTTGACGACCAAATCTCATGACAAGCCATCGAAATTTCACTAAAAAACACGAATTTCATGAGCTCGGGACATTGTCAGAGTCATTAAGCTACTTTCTGTAAATGTCTGTTGAAAAGTCAGGGAGTCGTCAGAGTCACGAGGAATCGTCCCCCGCAGGGCTGAGATACTTCGAACTGACCGAGTGACCGACATCACCATATCACCGGAGTCACACCAATAATTTAACATCACCAACATAGATTTCCTCGTCCTTTTCTCGGACATTAAAAACATCGATGCACTATCAGCTGTGCAGGACCTCGGCTCCGGTAGCTTGACGTTTTGTTGTTTTATTATTGATAGCATTGATCAGTTGTGCAATTAGCATATGGGGTCAGAGTCTGGTCACTGTTTGCACCACAGCACCCCCCCCCCCCCCCCCCCCAGTGAACTGATGTTTTCACGACGGTTCTGATTCTTGTCATGACAGAAACAAACTGTCTTTATCAGGGATCCACTGTGTGTGTCCATCCCTCGTGTTCCTTTGATTCTCGGGACATTGGCGTATTCTAGTAACCAGGCGGACGTCACAGATCTATTCTGGATGCCCGCTGCAACAGCCGGCCGGCAACAGCAGCAGGGGGAAGGAATGCCGTCTGTCCGGAGGCCTGGGCAGAGTGATCGCTGATCCTGTCGGAGGAAGCGGAGATGGCAGCTCTCCTGTTTCATGGGTTGTGGAAGAGAGAGAGAGAGAGAGAGAGAGAGAGAGAGAGAGAGAGAGAGAGAGAAATGAGGAGGGGGGGTGAGACTGGGGACATGACGCTCATGAGAGAACAGAGTGAGAGTGGTGGTGGTGGTGGTGATGGGGGGGCTGAAGGCATTTGGTTTGGTGCCAGTCGAGCCAGCTTTCTGGGATGCCGCATTCCAGGAGATCAACACCACGGTGTTTCCTTTCACCCCCCCAACCCACATCAACTACCCTGTAGCCTACCCTAACCCCACCAGCTCGGCTTTTTTAAATAAATCTTTACGATTCTAGAAAAACAAAATAATAATGAGTTATCATCTGTACAGAAACAACGTCAGTTCCAAGTGTTTTGTTACAGGAAAAACACAAACGTCTTTAAATCGAGCGCAGCGTCATTCTGAGGTCGAGAGAGAGAACGTGACCTTTACATCGAGACTGAGAATAAATCACACGTTCTCTAAATTGCACAATTACACAACTTTTATCTTTATATTGCACATTTAGAAAAAGAACAGTTATAAATGAAAACAGTGATACAATTCAGTAAAATAAATCAAAACTAAATCAGAAAATCTAATAAAAGTCCTAACAGCTCCACACATGATTCCCCTGTTCCCCCTGTAGCTTAAATCAAACGCACCCTTAGTTTAACCTGGTGATGGCCTCCTCACTGTTTAACCCTGCTGCCTTGCCAACAGGCTAACATGCTAACTGTGCTAAGTGACCCTGCAGCAGGATTTGAACCCCTGCAGGTGAACTGTTGCTCACATGCAGGCCTCAGACCTCAGGCCCGGAGCTGGAAGTTCCTCCTCCTGCTGTCGGCTGCTGGTTTCTGACGAGGAGTCTCGTCCACCGAGGGTTTTGCTGAGATGCGGGTCATCGACACTGAACCGCTTCACCTCCTCAAGCTAAGAACCTGCTGCTCTGATGTTTCATGTCCATTCAGTTCCTGCTCCTGTGTTGCTGCTGCTCTTATTTACCTTTTCACCTCGGCTGCTTGTTGGTTTGTTTGTAAACCAGATTACACAAGAAGTCCTGATGGGATTTCCACAAAACCTGGTGTAGGGATGTGATTTGGGTGAAGAAAGAACCCATACAATTTTGGTGTGGATCCGGATCACAGAGCGGATCCAAGAATTAAAGACACCATGTTTTTTATAAATGACTTTTCCCAGATTTCTCAAGAAATGATTCCGGGATCGGGCCTTGAAGGAGGTGTGAGCTCCACTGAGTGACTCTACTTCTGTATCTGCACTAAACATCTGTTTCCTGGGTCATGTTGCTTTTTCAGGTTTACACTTACTGTAGATTAACAGCTGCTGCTTATCAACACGTTCACATGATGAATTATTGTGACTTCAGTGAGTTGAAGTCACTAATTACCTGCTGCTGTTGTGTCTTTTTGCTGCTGCTGCTATATATATATAATTACTGCCCTGGAGTTTGTTCCCTGCGTTGGTTGGAAGGTGGTTTATCAGGGAACCCACATCCTTAATGTCCTTTAAGCCATCGAGCTTCATCCTGTGCATCAGTGTTTTCACCTGATTCTGCTTCAGTGACACAAACCTGAGCAGTAACATGCGACTTGCTGGAAATGCCACCAGTGAGGCTGCTGTCAAAAATCTCAGTTTCAGACTTGAATTTTTTGATGTGGAACATCAATGCTCGCTAATGACTCAGATGCCGAGATCTGAAGTGACATTTCCAAGTGACATTTTAAACTTCAGGGAACATTGTGCTCCGTGCGCCTGGTTTTTACGTCGTGGCCTTCCACCGCCGCTGCCTGCGAGTGCCTTTGAGCAAAGCACTGAATCCCAACCTGCTGTGGGCTGTGAGAGGGATGTTTAAGGGAGAATATTATCTGTGAGTTTTCAGCAGGAGGTTGTAGACAATTCACATTCTCACATTTTAAATACAGTCAATTTCATCGTCTTAATAAGTAAAATGAGGTGAAGATCCACACGACAAACGATGTAATGTTCTTGTTTATGAATCATTTTCGATCCTCAGATAAAAAAATTCACTTTACCACAGATACACTTCACAGTTTTCTCACCTGCTCTCTCACCGTGTGAAGATCACATAAATATTCTGGGTGTGAAAACCATCACATCCCTTCTGACCCGTGTGCTTTTTTTTAATTGTGTGAATGTGTCGTGCATTTCACTGTCGGTGTGAACAGCAAGGAAACAGGTCAAAAAGCCAAACTTGACATTTTCAGATGTATAATGCTGAACTGAAAAATGTGTCCATTCATACAGAGCCTGAGCAATTAGTTGGTATGTTGCTGATATGAAAACGCTTAACAATGTAGAAAATATGTGCTGTTATGTTTATGTTATGTATAAAAATTAGAATTCTTTAAATTCAAGTTCCAAGTTCCAGCTCAAAGCAGCGCTGCCTTTAAACTCTTGTTATTGTGTCTTTGTTTCCATATTTACATTCTCTGGAAACTAAAGGTGAAAAACTTCAAATTAAATCCATGAACGTCTCTTTATAAACGTGACATCACACACATTTATTTCCCTGTGTGGGGTTCGAAAAAATAAATTCTGTGGCTATTTTTTGTGTATTTGTGTATATGTGTATGTGTGCATGTGTGCATGTGTGTATTTTTATGAATCAGTGCTTGTGTGGGTGCGTGCACGGCAGTGTGTGTGTGCAGCCTGGTGCACGGTCTGTCAGCTCAGGTTAACCTGATGCTGAGCGGCCACACCTCGGGGGTGTGCAGGCCTGCGAGGCCGGCTCTCTCTCATCAGCAGCATTAGCGCTGCCGTGTGTGATGGTTGCTGACCCCCGGCGGAGCGCTGGCCGTGACAGTGGGTTTGGCCGGTGTTGGACACCAAGAACGCCAGGTTCTGGGCTCACTTCCTGCCAGGAGCGGCCCTCACTCTTCCTGCTGTCAAAGAGTAAGTGGCGACCGCAAAGATGGCACTTTGGCTAATTTGTGCAGGGCCTCATCAAGGACACCCTGTTAAAATGCCCCGTGTCTCTGAGTCACCGTGCACGGAGGAGATGCACGAGAGGGAGGGGGAAGTAGTTTGAACAAAACTTTCTCCTTTGTCAGGAGAGACATTTCACACAATTGCAGTTTTGGTAAACGCTTAAAATCGAGTGTAAGTGGAATTGTTGGAAAGAAATCTGAGTGTAGGACGAGACTCACGATCACACAGGTTTTAAACAATCTCTCAAAACAGAGAAACTTATGATCCAAACATTATAAACTAGATTCTTGCTGAACTTCTGTTTCTTTACACCCTGTTTGATTTTCTGATCGCTCGTCTTTTCTCTCCCTAATTATAGAAGCTAAAAAATTAGTTTCTTTTAGTGAAAGTTTCTCTTTTTAACCGATTAATATCAGATATTTAAATCAATCAATCTCGTCGTACGTCCGATTCTCCTCAACAACCCTGTCGGTATGTTGGACTGAGGTCGGGGCTGTAATCTGTGAACGGAGACATTTGGTTCCCTGTCGTGTGACGGTCAACAATGGCAGCAGGTGCACCATAGGGAGGAACAACAGGGCGGCCGGGCCACCACCAGGAAGTGACCCCTGCCACAGAAACAACAATGAAAAAAGCCGGGTTTTTGGAGCCTTGAAAATATGAAGTGACAAAGCGTGCCCTTTGTGTTGGAATTGACGCGGTGCAGGGCTGACACCGTGCATCCTCTAGGGGGTTGATCTTCCAGGCAGGATCAAATGCCAAAACTAGGTCAGGGGGAAGAGAGACGGAGAGGGAGACGAGGAAGGGGAGCTCCTTAATATTTACAAGAAAATAACTGCTGCGGTTTATTTTAGTCTCGACACCTTCATCCAGGAAATGTTTGCAGACCATTATCATCCACTCATCTAGACGAGGCTGAAGCTTTTATCAGAGACAAGACGTCGGTGGCCGGGGACCGATGTGTGGTTTGGTCTGAACTGGTGAAGACACCTGTGGTTGTTACTGCGGAGACGTGCAGAGACACTGATGCTGACGAGAGAAGAAACTTGACTTTTTGGTTAAACGTTTTGCAGGATGGGTCAAATCAGAGCAAACTACAAGGAGCTGAGAATATCGCAGCGCAATACTTTTTAAAAAAAACCGATTGAAATGTTTTCCATCAATTGTCTGGTTTCTGTCTTGTTGCATTTTACTTGATGAGATATTAACATTGAGCTGATTTCTGAGTAAAACATCTGTATGACGTGAAATTACAATTTCAGAATGTGCTAAGACACAGAAGTTCGACGACTATCACCTGGAAAATAAAATATTAAATAAAACCAAAGTCAAATATTATCCTCAGCTCTATTGGTTCCAGTGACATAAACAAGGCCTGAAGCAATGAATCAATTTAACAGAAGTTTTATTGATGATCCATTCATCATTTATCAAGTTATATCTAGTGAAGATGTTCTGCTCCTCTCTGTATTAAATAACATATACTCATTTATTACATATAAATATTTATATTCTCACTTTAAATGACTAGAAAAGTGCAATGACTATTTCTTATGGATTTAATTTCCTGATCAGTTAATCATTAATCGTTAAGGAAAATAATGATTCAGCCAGATGAAAGTTTGGTCGTGGCAGCAGAGATTTCCTCCAGTTTCTGGTCATGCGTGATAAACAGGACAAATTTAATTGCCCATTATCGTCTTTTTAATGAAAACTATCAGGGGAGTTTAAAGTGAGGTGCAGCATCGTTTTCTGAACAATTTAACCCCAAATCAGGGCTGAGCATGTTGTCATTGGTGCTAACAAGGTGGAACGCCAACTTCTGTCCCTTCCCCTCCAATCACCTGCTGCCTACCAGCCATGACTTGCCTGCAAAGTTCTCATCTGGGAACACAACAGCAGCAGCGACGACAACAAGCGGGCGGATCCTCCCCTTCAGAGGAGCAGGGGTCCGGCTGGTCCGAGCTCTCCGGCGACCGACCCTCCCTCTGGCCCTCGTTTGTCACGAGCTGACCCTTCCATTTAATTAATTAAAATTAGCATCTGTCCCCTTGGCATTGACTTGTTACGTCAGATGGAATCAGCTTTTGTATCAGCGGGCCCCCGGGGCTGCCGGGCCCTAACGAGGCCCAAGATCCTAATTAGACAATGAAAGAGGGAGGGTGGGTGGGGAGGGGGGAGCTGGACAAGGAGGAGTAAAGATTGTGGAAGGGTGAGGGGGGAGGGGGGAGGTCTGAGCAGGGATGGGGGGGGGGGGGGGGGGGGGGGGGGCAGAGGGGGCCCTGCTGGGCTGAGGCAGCCCTGAGGGAAAATGGGGTATTTATACACCCAGCACCTAAACATGATGGAGGAAGAGGAGGAAGAGGAGGAGGACGGAATCTTTCTGTGTGTTTCTCTTCCTCTTCTCCTTCATCTTCCTCCATCC
>CM048057.1:8700000-8707500 GCA_026259375.1 Verasper variegatus
GGCGCGGCTGCTCCCGCTCTCTCCCACCCTGACCCGGGACAGACACACGCACGGACCCGCGGTGGGGAGGCTCAGGGGCTTCGAGTGAACCCAACCGGAGCCCGTTAACCTGCACACCCCGCCCAGGCGTCCCTCTCCCGGCCTGTTTCCGCAGATATTCTGGAATCTTGTCTGGAGCATAAACAAACACGAGAGCGACCTCTGAAGGGTGTGAGTCTGCGTTGGTGCTGCGTGTTACTGCACATCAGTGTGTGTCTGTGTGAGTGTGTGTGTGAGGATAACGCAGTGTTCTGATATGGCTGTACTAGACTGAGAGTCTAAGGAGCCAGCGGCATTATGGGATGTAGCAGGACTGTGCAGTGACCCCCTCTCATTGGAAGGAAACACTCTGTGTACAGGAGCAGGAACAGGCTGACTAGTCCAAACACACACACACACACACACATCACACACAACACACACATCCCTGTAGCTATGCCTGTATTCAGTGGCCTGTTGAAGGTGCGAGTGTGTGAGGCAGTGGACCTGAAACCCACCCCATGGGCCCTGCGTCACGCTGTGGGCAAGAGCGGCTCCTTCCTGCTGGACCCCTACCTGGCCCTGAACCTGGACCAGACCCGGCTGGGCCAGACCACCACCAGGACCAAGACCAACAGCCCCGCCTGGCACCAGGAGTTCTGCACCGAGGTCCGCGAGGGACGGAGCCTGGAGCTGTCCGTCTTCCACGACGCGCCCATCGGTTACGATGACTTCGTGGCCAACTGCACCATCCAGCTGGAGGACCTGCTGCAGAACGGAACCAGGCACTATGAAGACTGGGTATGTGATTGATATGTGAGGTCCAGGGGCCTGGAAACCACAGGGTGGCTCGTTGATACATCTGCCACACTGTTGACACTTCAATCAGTGTCTGCAGATTCAACATTGAGGGTCTGCAGCAAACCTCCTCAAGCACTGTCTTCATAACATACTTGATTGTGTGCTTACCGTGCCTTGGGTACTGGAGGGCATCATAGGCTGGAACTGCAGTGTAGAGAGGAACAGGTCCATAGTATGACCTTGCCCAGTGGCTCCTCAGCTGATTATGTTTTAATGAGCGTTCAGCCAAGTCCAAGTTCCTTTCTGAACAGATTCTTCCAGGAAGGAGTCTCATTTATTCATTTGCCGCTTCACAACGTACATCCACGCGCGCAGATCCCTTCCACAGAGGTTGGCAACATTATTGCATCGCAGGCTGGAGCTTTAGTGAGCCCACTGCCTTGCTCATGAGTAGGGGATGCGCTGATCCAACTTTTTACGGATTCTGAGCACTGATCCAACAACGTTACTCTCTTTTCACCGAATGTGAAATCAATGTATCAGCTTCTTCCCTGTGTGGAACTCATTGAGATAAACAAGATGATATGATACTGAATAAGTCCAACATGTAGAAGAAAAGCATCTCAGTTCTTGGGGTCTTTCAGCCGCAATCATGCTCATATACCACAAATGACTCTTAGATTTTAAACCTTTGCACTTTTGTATGGGTTGGGTGTCACCTCACTGATGAATCTAAGGGAATGGTATCTTCATTTAGAAGATGTCATTTCCACCATCTTCTTTTCCTTTCTTTGGCAGTTTACTAACAAATTCAGTTCTAAAAGTCTCTCGTCAAATGGAGACATTCTCTCGGTCGGGTTTTTAACCTGTGATGCAGTATAAAGCTAGGGAAGAGTTTTCTGCACTGACATCCTGCGGCTCATCTGTGACTCAGGAGCTAAACTTGCGTTAGATCTGATTTGGACGTCTCGGCTCCAGCCTGTAGTCGTCCTTCCTCAGCCCCTCAACCGCCTCCTGCCCTTTTTGGAGTGGAAGCTGTAGAATCACAATTATTAAGCAGAGACTTCACCACAGCCTGGTTCCTGTGAGTTGATACACAATCATACTGTGACTTCAGTAGCTGGACAGAAAGACTGAAGTTCCTTCCCTTTGTTACAGTTTCTCTTCATGTAATCTCATTTGCGTCGGGGGCTGCGATGCCGGAGCGTCACATGTGGGTCTGTATACGAGGGGGATAAAGGGCTAGTTGTTTTGGGTCTGCGAGTTTTGTCTCCAGCTCTGACATGTGATCTTCTTCCACTTCTGCTCTGTGTGTTTGTTCTTGTCTTTATGTCGGATGAGAGGCTGACGAAGGTGATGTCAGGACGCGTAGTGGGAGCTGAGGACATGGATTTAAAATGATCACACGTGTTGTTTTGTAATTAGCCCATTACCTGCGGTTAACGTATATTTTCCATCACTGCCAACCATTATCCAAAGCATATTCTGGGATATAATAATTTCCTAACTTCCACGGTGGCCACTGGTTTCAGTTCATGCTCATACAATATAAAAAAATCAACTGACAGCAACTTTAAACCTGTTGGAAATATGATGATAAACCAATCACAGTGCCCAGTTACAGCATTAGTGGCCTTTCCTCTGTCAAAATGGCATTTTTGTTGCGTGGTAACTCTGTTTTGAAGACTTTTTAATACAAACCCTGTCTTCAGCTGGATTAACATATGACCATGATGTAATAGAGAATAGAGAAGGAGCAACAAAATGTTCATTGTGGTGAATTGATCTAAAATCTGAAGCTCATTTTCATACAGAAGTAACTGAACTCTTTGTTAATATTTATAGGATGTATATGATTTAATAGACTGAAGAATGCAAAACCACATGGTACGGGTCCTCAGGGGCAGTTTAATTGATGTATAGTTGTGTAACATATTACTATATCGGTATACATTTGCATATAAATAGACACACACACACACAC
The DNA here is from genome assembly GCA_026259375.1 of Verasper variegatus. Lineage (NCBI taxonomy): Eukaryota > Metazoa > Chordata > Actinopteri > Pleuronectiformes > Pleuronectidae > Verasper > Verasper variegatus. Next base: position 8,702,804 of record CM048057.1, read on the forward strand.
ACGCAGGGAGCGCACCCACACCCCTCGTCCCTTGCCCATCCAGAGTAAGGTCAGCATATGGATCACTCTGTTGATTGACCACATCCCATCGATCACGCTGCCAGCTCGTCAATACGTCAGCCTCCCAGCAGCACAGTCCCACCCACTTTCCCCGCGTCCTCCTCCCTGCATTACTCCATTACTCACCACTTCTGCATCCCTCATCCTCCCCCTCTCCAGCAGTGATACCCCTCTCGTCATAGTACTTACACTTATCCCCCCCCCCCCCCCCCCGCCGCCGGCCGCCTTCATTTTACCCATCGTCTTCCTCTTCCTGCCGGGCTTGTGCACCACAAAGGACCCATGTTGTGAAAATGTCACTTTTTCAGAAAAACAGGAAGAAAGTCTGTCAAGGACGACAAAATGTACATTACATTTTAAAATGTAAAAACAATATTACAGTAAAATAACTATAATACCATTTTTCACTTCCTGATACTGATTCAGATACCTGGACATTGTGTATCGGCCGATATGAGAACCAATATGATACTAGTGCCACCGAACTGAAGTCTTGCATACGTTACTCTGCACCACTTTACTTGTGAAATATTGCCCACCTGCTGACATTTTAGCTCTGGCTAACTCTACTGGAAATCACTACTTCTCTGCCGCTCTCAAATCAGAACTTGCCAGTGCCAGTACGGCGCAACAGCTGTTGTGATGCGGCAAAGAAGAATAAATCATTTATGGGAAAGGAAAATAGCAGTTTTTTTCTGGGTGAAGATGTGGTAGATTCGGATCGATACATAGATTTGCTTACTCGCTGACGCCTGACCCAGTGTTATCGGCAGTACCGGAGGCATTTCTGATGCTGGTATCAGTATTGGAACATCTTTCCTGAATATGAATGCAAGGACCCATAGTGAGACCCAGACCAGAGTTGTACCAAATGGTAAGCTGCCTGCTGTTCAGATAAACAGAGGCCTGTGTACTTTAGCTCAGTCTTTCTCACTTCCTCCGTCCTTCTGCTGCCTTCCTCATCTCTTCATCTCTCCCAGTCTCTCCACTGTTATTCCCATCTTCTCTGCCCCCTGTTCTCTATTGTCCTCCCCCGCCTCTCCGCGATCCATCTCACATGGACCCAAGCGCTGTGGGCCAGGTTCCTACTCTGTGCCGCCGGTGAAATATTAACCAGGCTTTGATGCTTATTAATTGTCCCACTCAGTAATTGAGATGCTCTGCGGAGCCCATCCCCATGGTGACAATGACAGCCTGTCCCCTTGGTGACAGCCTCTCACCCACAGAAACACCAGGGAGAGAGATGGGTAGGTGAGAATTGGGGGGGGGGGGGATAAAGGAGGGAGTGGGGTTAAGAAGAGAGAAAAACAAAGTGGAACAGTGGTGGTTCTTTGCGAAGACAGGATGATTTAAACTTCTTACAGGGTTTTTTAACATGGCCATTTTTGTGCATTAAGCCTTTTTGTTTGAGTGTGAAAGGGGAGAGAACGGGGAAGACATGCAGCGAACCCCTGAGTCAGAACCAAACTTACAGATGCTGCTGGAGGACTCAAGCCTCCGTACATGGGGCGTTCGCCCAGCCGGGCCATTCTCCATGGGAAATTCTATTTTACCTACCAGATGAATTGTCGAGACAGCAGGAAAATGTCTGGGGAATTCACAGCGGGCGAGTGGGCGTGTTGATGATGTTTCGAGCATGCAACACAAAAAAAAGAGAATACAAATATCTCAGGATGAAGAAAGAGGAGCCATACACGTAGAAGTTGTCGTTGAAGATGTCAACTTGGAAAGACAATGAGATTTGAGAGCTTTTAACGATAAGGGCCGTCGTCAGTGTTGATGTGCTGTAAAGAAACAAACACATGATTTCTGCAGCAGAATCCATACATTATGTCCGGCCTCCTGAATGATGAACCCAGACGGCAACCCTCATCCGAATGTTCCAGACATTTTCCTGTTGTTGTGGACTGACGTGTCTGACTCGGACAATCTCTTTCTGCGTTCTCCAAATGTGAAAGGCAAACTCTGGGAAAACGGCCATAGCGAATTGTCCTGACAAAGTTCAGTTCATGTCAGCTACAAAGTCAAAGCTACAAACCCAAATGTCCAGTACGATCGTCCACTGCTGTGTAGAGCTTCATCTGAGATCAACAGCGACACAACACCTCACGGCACTGTTTGTCCTCCATGTAAGCTATCGCATGAATGCGAACGCTGCTGCCACACAGATCGTATGTGATTGTGTTGTATGCCTTTTCAAATGTAAAGCACATGGAGTTTACTTGCAGTGAGATGTGTTATATAAATAAAACTGCCTTGCATCGCCTTTGTATAGAGGTGAGCCACATGCCATTGTAAACAGAACTGTGTCTGTACATTCCTGTGGCAGCTATGGTATGTTAGTGCTGCAGCAATGCAAAGGATGATTATGATTGAAGTCCAGAGTCACACATTTGACTTTTCACTTTGAAATAAGCTGTTTAGCTAAATGGAGATTATTTGGCTGCTGTCATGGATGTTAATGTAAAGATTTAGTGTGAGAAATGCTGTATTATGACTTCCTTTGAAATAAGTTGTAGCTATGATTATGGATCATAATATTTCGTTAAGCATGTCATGCACTTGCCAGAATGAAAAATTCCCAGTGAACCTGCCTTTGCCAAAACGAATGGGATTGAAGTAAAAAACGTTCTTTATTCAGTATTCATGCTTTAACCGCCTTTAACTAACATCATTTCCCATAAGCCCCAGATGCTCGAGGGATAAACAGCAGAAGAGGTGAGTCGAGGGGTCGGAGCTATTTCAGACATGGCTGTACGCAGGACACAGAGGACCGAACACAGTAGAGACTATCAAAAGTGGGGAAATTCTTTAAAACGAGGGCGTTTCATGTATACGGACAAAAAAAACCAACCAACCTGCCATGTTTGTAGTGTCTTCCTGCAAGTTGTAGTTTATCCAGTGCTCACAAAGTAATCGTTATTTAACTCTGTTAAGATCGCAAAGGTTTCAGTTCATTTTGTCACCTGCTGCACTGCGTTTGTAGCAGTTTGTCACAGATTATTTAAAGTAATCCACAAGAACACGCCTCATGTCTCCATAAAGACCGATTCTTGCGATTATATTATTTTGTCAAAGTTAAAAAGAATTGACCGTTGCTAGATTTGATGACACAACTTGAAAGTTCTTACTGAATCGTGGAGCAAAGCAGGATGAGTGTTTATTCATTCATTCATTACCTGTACCGCTTATACTTTGATGGTCAGCTAGAGCCTTGTAGCAGCTGATATTGGCTGAGAGGTGGGGTACACTCTGGACATGTTGCCAGTCTAAATTAATGTCGTTTCTGTCTGCATTTGGACTTGAGTCATCAACGTTTAATTCTCCTTCTAAAATTAGTCTATAAACAGTGTCAGGTAACTTTCAAAAGGTGTCAAAAGGTCCTGAGAGAAAGCAGAGGAGGTAGCAGGAGGAGGGAGTTTGGGGGGGAGGTGAAAGGGAAATGAAAATACTTACAGGAAATAAAAACAGGAAAGAGGCTGTGGAGAAGAGAGTGATGAAGGAGCGGGGGAGCAGGAGACGAGGTGTAGATGTGAGTGTGTGTACATGTAAATATATCAGGCTGGAGGCTGAGAGCTGTGAGGCTGCCAGAAGCTTCTAGGCACAAGTCAGAGAGGCGATGACCACACCAGTGTAATGTTTCCTCACGGGGACACAGGGCCACGTCAGATGTCAGCCAGCCTTGGTTCGACACTTGGCATCAACACTCACACACACACTCACATGCTTATACTTACCAGCAGCCATCATTAATGAGTCAAGGACTTATTTTAGAGGACAGTCTGTTTTTAAAGGGTTAAAATCTTTTCAAATTAAGTTTACAGGTTTGAACCAAAACATGTCGCTTTGTGAGGCTGACGTTTGAGCCGACAGTAAAACTACAAATCCTCTTATTGTTCTTGTTGACCCTGTTTCTAGACATTGCTTCTGAGGCATTAGCTGCATTAGCTGCTTTTATGATTGTTAGCAGAGGCAATCAGCCAAATCTATAATATCAATATAACTGTAGAATAGTAATAGTATGTTATAGTGTTAAAATTGGATTTTATCTTTGAAGAGCCAGTAATGTTGGGACAGTTTGTAAAGACGGATGAGATGACAGCTCCCTAAAAGTGAAGCCAAAGCATCTTGATCACCACCTAGTGGCTGGCTGCAGTATAGGTCATAAATCCCTCCGTGTTAGCAAACAAAAAAGTCAAAGTCAATTTTTCTCAAAAATGGTTTCTGTCATTTATGGTAGTTCTTATTACGCTGCTGTATGCTAAGTGTACGTTTTGGTTTTAATGAATTAACTGAGTCTGCAAAAATGGGGTTAAACGTCCTGTTTGATAGCTACGACTTTTTTTGGGGCTGCTCATACATCTGTAAGATATACATTTCCTCAGTATACTGTTTGTACCATCACCAGCATTGAGGTCACCCAAGTTGCGTTAAGGTCTGGTCTTGGCAGCATTGTAAATTTTGCAATTGAATCGTTGGTTTGGTCATCACCAGTAGATTTGTTGGTTTGGGTGAATCGTAAATGGTCTTTTGCATCAAGTTGAATTTGAATCCATGAATTTGAGGACCAACATTGGATTGTCTCGACGAAGAGCCACAGAGTCAAACATGAAGGAAGCTATTGTAGACATCTTTGA